>VZTI01001937.1:50548-65161 GCA_013397865.1 Struthidea cinerea
GGGACAGGCGTTGCCCGTGCTCTGCGCTGCGGCTGCCGGGGATCCCCCGGGGGCGCCCCGCTGCTGGGATACGGTGTCCCCCGGGGGGTAGTGAGGACCCGGAGACTGGGGTGGTAGGGGGGTGTTTGGCGGGCCCCGCCGAAGGTCCGTGGAGTTATCGGGGGCGTCACTGCTCCCTCCCCATCAGATTTGGAGCCTGGATGGATTTGGGATGGGGGAGGATGTTGTCACCCTGGTGACCCCAGGGGACCCAGGTCCTGATGTCACTCCTGGCATGCGGCGCAGCTGGGGATGTCAGGGAGCACGTGCAAGCCCTGGAGCGCGGGGACACGAGGGCATGCGACGCCTTCATCCCATGGGAATGCTGCCATGGGGATGCTGTCTTTTGGGGACCCCTGTGCCGAGGTGGATGGGGACCCCCTCTGTGCTCCCCAGGGCTCCAGGTGCAGAGCCCACTGGGCTGCACATCCTGCAAGGGGCTGTTGGGATTTGAGGGAGAGGCTGATGACCCCTGCCAGCCCTTGCAGGGAGGCCTGGGGGTGGGTCTCCTGTGACACCCACTCACCAGGTGGCTCTGGCTGTGACAGCGGAGTGGTCAAGGGGTTGACACGCCCATTCTTCACCCCAATCCCTTTCTGTCCCCTTGGCCATTCATCATGGAGGACCAGGGATTTCAGGGTGCTCCTGCTCACCCCACAATACCATCGCCCTCCCTTGGCTCATCCCCATGTCCCCTGGGCATCAGGGTGAGGGGGTCTCGGTGCAGCCGCTGCCCCCACCATGGCCATAGCAGGAGAGAAGGATGAGGGGGTCTGGCCCTGCCTGGGCGGAACCTTCCAGAAACATTGCAGTGTTTTGGGGTGGCAGGATGGGAGTTGTGGGTTCCTGTTGAACTTACCCAGCATTTTGGGAAGTGGCTCTTGCTGCTGCCAGCCTGCCCGGGTGTTGGTGCCCCAGCCGTGGCTGACAGCATCCGCTTCCCCCCGACTCAATATCCTGCATTCTTGAGAATTCATGTTGCACTCCTGGAGCAGGTGGACAGCCCCACAGATCAAGGGCCTGGAGCACCCACTGGGTTTCCCCCAGCTGCTGGGTGCAGTCCTCGGGATTCAGCTGGTTTGGCCTCCAGAGGTTTTCGGGTGCCGGGGGGAGCTTGGTGAGTGGCATTCCTATCGGCAGGCGTGCCGGCAGGAGAGGCATGAGCTGATCTCCCTGCCTACGCAGCGTGTACGGAGGGAGCTGGGAGGGGGAAGAATTAGGCTGACAAATCCCTCTTCCTCTCCAGTTTGGATCTCCAAACCGAATTCCACTTGGTTTGATGAGGAGGTTCAGCTGTGGGAGCTGATTTACTATCTGATACCCCAAAAGCCCATTTCTGCTGATTCCTGCAGTGGCACCCCACTTTTCTTGGGAGTCACCAAGCCCTGCAGTGGGAAGAGCTGGAAGAAACAGCTGAGTTGATGGCTATTGGCACCATCGATCATCTTTACCCTGCTCTTCCCACTCAGCACCCATCTAGGGCAGCTGCAACCCCCACACAGGATGCCCAGCTACTGGAAATCCTGGCTGCTGGGATTCCTAGCCTGTGGCTTGAGGGTGGTTTCCTGGTGTCTGGAAAGTGCTGCAGTGGTCCTGGTACACCGAAACCTACACCTTGGTTGGCATTAAGCACCCCTTGCACCCTTCCTCTGGCCCCATAGTCCCATCCAGCCCCTCCGTAGCATTCCACCATAGCATCTTGCTGCCGGGGGGTGACCTTTGCCTGCCACCGGACCCGCTGCTCAGGCCCTCTGCCATCCCATTCATCCTCCTGGATGAAGCCATAGGATCTGGGAGCAGTACAGGGATCTCCACTGGGAAGAGAAAGAGTCCTGGAAGGTGGCCCAGGACGGGAGACTCCTGCTTCCTGGATGTTGTTTGAAGAGCAAACTCTGGTAATAACAGGAGGATCCAGACACGTCCCAGATCCCACAGCCAAGGTGTTTCCTCGCCAAGGAAGTTGGTGGAGTTCTGACCTGGCTGGGGGATGCTGCTGCTGAGCCTGGCAGGGGTAGATGGATGGATGCAGCAGGAATGCAAGATGCAGCATTGGGTCCGTGGGATGCTCTTGCTTTGGGATTGGCTGGCATGGTGCTCCAAGCTCATCTCGGCACTGCTGGCACGGAGCCTCTGGCCGCCACCACGGGGTTGTGTCGAAGTGTATGATGTGGTTGCTGGCGGTTCCGTTATCCCTGGAGGTCCCTTCTAACGTGGCTCTAGCTAATTAGATCCGCCACCCAGCCTTGTTAGCTTGAGAGCTGGCAAAACCCCTGGATTCTCCGCCCTGGGTTCAAAGGCAATCAATGGTGTTGATGTCAGGTCCTGTTCCGATGCCCAGGGGAATCAAATCCTCATAAATCTTCCCAACCAAGATCCAACAGACCCCACGCAATTATTGGCCACCCAATAAAGCCATCGTTAGCCCTGGCTGGGTGCCTAACAAGCTCATTAAGGGATGGGATCTATGGCAGGGAGAGGGCAGGAGAGATGGGATCGGGCTGTGCAGCAGCATGACACGGGCTCGGGGGGCACTGGGGCTGCCAGCCCACGGCGTGAGGCCCCAAGCCCCTGATGGGCAGCGGCGGAGGCCACTTCCTGCCTCATGTCTCCTGTGTTTCGACACCAGGAAGGGCTGGAGGGGGAGGGAAGGCTTCACACTTCCTCCTTTCCTCCCTCTAGATCCGGTGGCGGGTGAGGGTCACCCTGCTGGCAGCAACAGGCTACCGTGTCCCCATGTGCCCCTTCCCTTCTCCCACTGGTGCTTCCGGGGAGATCCGGCCCCCAGCATGTACATCTGGGGAGATGTGAGCTCCTGCACCCATGGTGTGGGGCCAGGCAGGGCTGCTGCACCCACAAGATGAGGGCACCCCATGCTCATGCATGCACAGTGTGGGTCTCGAATTCTGTGGAGCTTCTGCACCCGTAACGTGGGGCTTCTGTACCTGCAGTGGGGGGCTGGGCAGGTCTCAGGCTCTGTGGGGCTCCTGCCCCAGTGTGGGGCCAGCATGAGTGTGTGCCAGGCAGAGTGGTGAGAAATGGCTTCCTGCAGTGCCTGCCATCGATCTCGCCTGCACTGGGTTCATTAGCGGTGCTGTTAGTGTCCCCAGGGCTGGGCAGGAGCATCACCCATGTCCTAGGGGGCTGGCAGTGGCACCCACTGAGCCTCCAGCCTTGGCTGTCTTTTCTGGGGCTTCCCAGCACACCTCAGGTTGTGGTCCAGCATGCTGGACCCTCTTTGGGGTCTCCCTTGGGAGCTGGTCTGTGGGGTGTGGGGTGACAAGGGGGTGACAGGCTGGCAGGGGATGCTCCTCATCCTGCTTTTATGTAACGCTTCATTAATTACCCATGAAAATCCTGCTGTTAGTTGCTCTGGGCTCTCAGGAGGATGCATCTATTGCCCCTCCATTCCTGACTCTGGAGACTGATCCCCACCATGGCTTTCAAACCCCAAAAACTGTGGGATGCTGATGCCCTTCCATGGCACGTTGAAGCCTTTATTTCCCCCAGTTATTTAATTGGAGCAGCATTCCCATTAATTCCATCTTTCCTTGCACCAGTGCAGGATCACACCCTCACCAGCAAACCCTCATGACAAACATTCTCCTGTGGAAGTGCTTTCCCATTTTGACTGGGAAAAATCAATCCCCCAACCCCCACAGGGAAAAGCCACCCAGGAAGGGCCAGCAGGATGTTCCTGATGTTCCCAGTGGCTTGGGACAGCCAGAAGGATGTCCCAAATATTTTATGTGCCTGGCAGAGGGTTCCTGGGGCTTGTCTGGGGACAAGGGAATGAGGGGCCTCAGCCCCTTATCCAGACTAGATCCTGCTTCCTGGGCAGAGCTTGGCCAGGCTGTGCTGGTCCCCATGGCTCTCAAGAGAGTGGGATGTGGAGACTGGGGGATGCAGGGATGCAGGAGTGCAGGAACACACATATGCAGGGATATGGAGATGCAGCGACACAGGGAGGTGGGGACACAGGATTTCAGGGATATGGGAGTGAGGGGTGTGCCCACACATCTCCTGATGCATCTTACCCCATTGCCAGGGTGGTGGTCACCCCCAAGCTGGCACTCACTGGCTGCTGCCTTCCCTGCCTGCCCCTTGGCTGGGTGTGGGCAGCTGCAGGCACCGGGGTGGCTGAGGGCTACTCCTAGTGTGGCTGAGGGTCCATCACCCCATGGCAGCCCGGGGCATTTTGGTAGAGCCAAGCAGCTGCCCTGGGAAATTGTCTTTTTCCAGCTGAAACCACTACTAATCTTCCCGGATGGTTTTTAATGGAATTTAAAGGCAAGGAGGGATTATCCGATGAGAACCCATTATGGGTGGCTTTGTGCCAGGGCAGGCTCTGAAAACTCTGGCAGTGCCAGGCACTCTACCTGCCTGTGCTTGCTCCCTGCCTGCAGCAGACAGGCTGGGAGTGCTTCGGCATTTCCCAGCAGTGGCATGTTGGACCGACACCCTTTCTCCCATTTCTTTGTGGAGTCTTCCAGAGGGATTTTGGGAGCTGAGAGGGGTGTCTGGGGGCTAGTCCCATGTTTTGGAATGGGAATGAAAAGCCCTGGGGACAGGAGCACCCCAGACTTTTCTTGCCTCTCCAGTGGCTTTGGGATGCGTCGATGTGAAGTGATGGTAAGGTGGGTTCATCCCATGGGATGCTCCCATCCTGTGTGCCTTGACTCCATGGTCCCGCACTCTGGTCCCCAGGGCCACCTGGGTGCTGGGGTGCTGCTGCTCTTCACAGTGGTCTCTGGGCACCATCCTCATTCGAAGGGGTGGGCTGGGGTCCTGATGCCTCCCTTATCCAAAGCTGGGTCCTGGCAGTGAGTGCTGAGGGTTGGATGCACCTGGCACTCAACAGGACTGTGCCAGTGGGTGCTTTTTCCCCCAGGGATCCTTCCTGGGGGGAAGCTGGACAGCTCCATGGGCAGGGAGCCAGGAGCAGAGTGGGGAGTTCGGGAGTGGAGGGTGCCCCCTGCTCCAGCACTCACCTCCCCTTTGCTGTTTTGCAGGGTGTTTAAGAAAGCCAGTCCTAACGGGAAGGTAAGGGGGACATGGTGGTGGAAACCATGGGGTCACAAGCATGGCTGGGAGTGGGGGATGGGCATGTCCCTGAACCCCAGATCCACCCTGTGTACTGCTGCCTGCCTCAGCATCCTGCCACAGCAGCGGGAAGGGAAACTGAGGCACCGTGG
Organism: Struthidea cinerea; assembly: GCA_013397865.1. Classification (NCBI taxonomy): domain Eukaryota; kingdom Metazoa; phylum Chordata; class Aves; order Passeriformes; family Corcoracidae; genus Struthidea; species Struthidea cinerea. Next base: position 55,780 of record VZTI01001937.1, read on the forward strand.
GGCTGGGGGGGCTTTCCCAAGGTCAGGGGTCAAGCAGACAGGTTTTGGAGTGCTGGGGTGCAGGTGACCCTGCCTGTGGGGGTTTTGGGTCTGGCAGCAGGAGCTGATGCAGAAAACCTTCTGCCAGGCAGCTGCCTGCCCTGTGCCTCAGTTTCCCCATCAGGAGAGAGGTGAGAGGGTGACACTGGGGGGCTCATCCCTGCCCCACAGCGGGGTACAAACCCCTGGGGTGACACCCAAGGGTCCCCAGATACAAAGTGCCTCCAGCTCTTGGGGACATCTGGAAAGGTTCCAGGCTTTGCCTGGAATGGGGTGGGTTTGACTTCTGGGTACCACAGGGACAGGGTGACACTGGGGATGATGAGGAATATGGACCCCACTGGGTGGTGACAACATGGGGGACCCTGGGGGTCTGCTCTGTGCACCCCTGACACCCTCTTCCTTCCTGCAGCTCACTGTCTACCTTGGGAAGAGGGATTTCGTGGACCACATTGACGTGGTGGACCCCGTGGGTATGTGGTGGCAGGAGGGGGAACTCAGTTGCAGGGAGACACATGCCAGGGTGGGCTGGGCTGTCTGGGAGGAAGGATTTTGGGAAGCAGAAAACTGCTGATTTGGGATAATATTCATGTCTCGCTGTGGCTTTGCATATGCCCTGGGTGTGGTAGGTGCAGACTGTCCCCTGCTGGCAGCGTGTTCCTGCCAGGCCCCGGCTGGCAGCTTGGAGGTGATGACTTTCTGTGTAAAGGGGAGGCATGTCCCCCCCCAGCTGTGCTGGTGTCACCCCAAACCCTGCCTGTACATTCCCCCCTAACCCTACCAGCATGTCCTCTGACCCTGACAGTGTATGTCTCCCTGGCAGTGGTGTCCCCCCATCCCAGTGGCATGTCCCCTGACCCTGCCATTGTGTCCCCTAACCGTGCCATTGCATTCCCTGACCCTGCCACTGCATCCCCCATCCCTGTGACGCATTTCTGTCCCGGCCATTCCTTTGCAGATGGAGTAGTGCTGGTGGATCCTGAATACCTGAAGGAGAGAAAAGGTAATGTCTACCTTTGGGATCCCTGGGGCCACAGAAGTGGCACTGCCACAGGGTGATGCTGGCATCCCCATGTAGTCCTACCCAGGCACTGGCATCTCTGGGCCTTTTGGTGACATCTTCCAGCCCCCTGTCCCCAGGGCTGGTTCCCTGTCCTGTGGAGAATGGGGGTGCTGTGGTGGGCATCCCAAGGCACAGCTGGCTGCTGAATCCCCATATTCTCAACATGGCACATCCTCAAGCCACCACAACTTCCCAGTGCTGGTGGGACTGGCATGAGATAGAATGCCACCTTGCCTTGGTGTCCCCATGCCATGATGGTCCCCTCCATGACCCACACCCTGCTACCAACCTCCCCTCTTGTCACCCTCTCCAGTGTTTGTGACACTGACCTGCGCCTTCCGCTATGGCCGTGAGGACTTGGATGTTCTGGGGCTGACCTTCCGCAAGGACCTGTTTGTGGCCAACTCCCAGGCCTTCCCCCCGGTCCCCGAGGACAAAAAGCCCCTGACGCGGCTGCAGGAGCGGCTCATCAAGAAGCTGGGCGAGCACGCCTACCCCTTCACCTTTGAGGTAGGGTGACAGCGGGTGCTCTGGCGTGCTTGAAGGGACAGTGAACCCTGCGATGGGGACATCAGGGTCCCATCTGGCCCTGTGGGGTTGTGGTAGGGGTTAGATGCTGCTATCTGTGATCAAGACACAACTTTTGGTGGTGGATCTTCAAACTCGTGAGCAGAAAGCAGCCATCAGTAGGGAAACTGCCAGTCCATGTCAGCACTAGGGGGTCCATGCTGGCACTGGGGATCCATGCCAGCACTGGACGGCTCTGGCAGGGAATGGTGGCGGGGTAGACACCCTGCTTCATGCACCTGCTCCTCCGATTTGCCCGGCACAGCTTTGGCAATGCTGGCCACCCCCTCTGGAGCTCTGTGACATTTTACAGGGCTTAATCCTATGGCCTCAAAAATGGCCCTGATGCCCTGATTTCTCAAAATTCCCCTGATTAATTAAAACCCTCTAAAAGAATGTATTTTTGTAACACTTTGGGATTTGGGAAATGCAATAGTAAAATGAGGAAATCCTTCTTGGATTTACTTCTTTTCATTGTGGACAGGAAAGGAAAGTGCTGGTAGCCCCCCAAAAAGCTCCTCACCCCCTTTCTCCTCCAGATCCCCCCCAACTTGCCTTGCTCCGTCACACTGCAGCCAGGCCCAGAGGACACGGGGAAGGTAAGATCCCTCCATGTTCCTGTGCCACCAGGCTGTGAGGAGTGGGCACTGCTGGGGTCACCTCTTTGGGGAGTGCAAAGGGGTTTCCCTGCCTCCTTCTCCTCCCTTCCTGGTTTTCAGGCCTGTGGGGTGGACTACGAGGTCAAAGCTTTCTGTGCTGAGAACCTGGAGGAGAAGATCCACAAGAGGTAAGCAGAGAGGGTCCATCCAGCCTGGATGGAACCGGCATCCTCCAGGGGCTGGCAGCAGGAAAGGGGCACCCCAGTTTGCTAGCCAGCTTGGATGAGATGTTGTCCAGGATGGGATAGAGTTGTCTTCCAGGATGGGGCTGGGATGGAGGTGTTCTCCAGGGTAGGGATGGGTCAGAGAACATCTTGGGGCTGGGATGGAGATATCCACCACTGTGCAAGGAGCCCAACACTTGCTGTGGGCAACCTGGCCCAGCCATTGGGCTTCCCATTTGTAGCCCTAGTGGGCATCCAGACAAGACCTTCCATGGTATCCTTCTGACCCAACAGACCAGAAGAAAAGAGGGATTTGACCCAGAATGGGCCAAGAAAAAGGGTAGCCTGCGGGCAGCCTGAGTTCTCCTCTTGCTGTCTTCCCCCAGGAACTCAGTGCGCCTGGTGATCCGTAAGGTCCAGTATGCACCAGAGAGACCCGGCCCCCAGCCCATGGCAGAGACCACCCGGCAGTTCCTCATGTCAGACAAGCCACTGCACCTTGAGGCATCCCTGGACAAGGAGGTGGGCAAGGACTGGGGAGTGCACGCTGGTGGGGTGACCCTGGGGACCTCACCATCCCCCCTGCTCTGCTCCCCTGCAGATCTACTACCATGGGGAGCCCATCAGTGTCAACGTGCATGTCACCAACAACACCAACAAGACCGTGAAGAAGATCAAGATCTCAGGTTAGGAGCAGGGCCATGTCCCCCACCCCACTGGTGTCCCTGTCCCCATCCCTGTGGGGGCCCACCCTGATCCCCATCTCTCTGTGTTTCACCCCAGTGCGCCAGTATGCCGACATCTGCCTCTTCAACACTGCCCAGTACAAGTGCCCGGTGGCTGTGGAGGATGCTGAGTGAGTACTCCTTGGGGACATCATGAGGAGCCCTGGAGACCTCAGGGGGGTCTTGGAGGAACCTTGGAGGTCTCCTGCCCCAGTGCAGCCCCAGTGGGATGTTGCACTTGGCAAGCAGGGACTGGTGGGAGGAACAGGGAGATGGAGACCTTTTTTCTGGTGGTGTCTTGAGGATGCCACCGTCTGCGTCCCCTGGGAAGGAGATGTTCATCAGGTTGGGGCAGAGATGGGAATATGTGGAGAAGTTCACGAGGCTAAGACGGAGATGTCTGGGGTGGCCTGTGGGGCTGTGGGAGCTGTGGGTAGCTCAGGCTCTGGCTGATGGTGGCTGTCATCTCCAGTGACATGGTGGCCCCAAGCTCAACGTTCTGCAAAGTCTACACCCTGACCCCCTTCCTTGCCAACAACCGGGAGAAGCGGGGGCTGGCGCTGGATGGGAAGCTCAAGCACGAGGACACCAACCTGGCCTCCAGCACGCTGTGAGCCCCTCCACCCCCCAGGGCTCCTGTCCCCCCTGCAGCGGGGGGGCAGGACCTGGCCCTGGTGGGCATCCAGCCCCTGCTCCAGGGGTGACGCTTGGGGTGGAGGAGACCCCAGCAGGGAACCTTCAGGAGGACAGGGGGCTGGTCCCCATGGCCAGTCCCTCACTGATGCCCACCTGCCCTTTCCTCCAGGTTAAGAGATGGAGCCAACAAGGAGATCCTGGGCATCATTGTCTCCTACAAGGTGAAGGTGAAGCTGGTGGTGTCACGAGGAGGGTGAGTGTTGGGCAACCCCCCACTGTGCTGCACCTCCTCTCTAACCTTGGGACTGGTCTGTGCTGCAGGTGGGGCCCCATCGCACCTAAAGCTCCCCTGGGACTAAGCAGCACGGGTGGGACAAAATGCGTGTGGGGGTTGCGTGTCCTTGGGAGGGGACAGTGACTAATGTGTTGTATCCTTTGACTCACGCCAGCCTGCTGGGAGACCTCGCCTCCAGGTAACACTCCACTCCCCCCAGTACCCCCCAGTCCTCACTGCAGCCCCCATTGCACCCCCCAGCCCTTCAGGGTGCTACCATTCTGACCCCATGCCTGTCCTTGGGATTCCACTGTGTTGGGTATGCTGTCTCACCCAAAGTGAAAAGCCTGGCAGAGGTGGGGCTGGGGTAGTCAGGCTGGGAATGCTGGCAGGGTTTGAATCCTGCATCCTCCTCCTCGTACTGGAGTGAGAGGCCTGTGGGTGCTGCTGGGGAGAGTGAGCAGAGCACAGAGGTGGCTTCATAGGGCTGAGCATCTCTGGATGTGGTGACATGAGTCTCTGGGGCTTTCCAGGTCATCATCCTCACATCACTCCCCTCCCACAGGGTCCTATGGGGACCACAGGACCACTCGTCCTTCCTTGGGGCACTTCTTTGTCTGAGTTCTGTCCTACCTGCCCCTGGGGCAGCTCGGGGCTGTGCTCAGGCTGTCGTGCTCTGATGTCACCATGCCCACCAAGCACTGGGAAACTTGGTGCACCTCCTGCCATTCCCATGGCATTGCTGGCTGCAGCCTAAGGACAAGGGATTTGGATCCCTTCCATAGCTTCCAAAGACAGATTTTTGCCGTGCTGCTCTCCCTCCTGATGCCCCTCTGCTTTCCAGGGAGCCTGTGCTGATCCCCCACCCTGGGGTCCAAGCTCAACCAAGAGGCATGAGAGCTGCTGAGCAGCTCCATGGAGGATAACACGGGGGTTTGCCCAGCTTTGTGGTCTCTACAGCAGCTGTAATGGGGGGTGCTGCTCTGCTCCCCCCCCCCCAAATTTGCCTCGCTCTGCATGTAAAGTGCTGGCAGGCCCATGCTTTACCCTGGTGTCTCTTGCAGCGATGTTGCAGTGGAGCTGCCCTTCACACTGATGCATCCCAAACCCAGGGAGGAACCAGTACACAGGGACAGTGAGTGTCCGACCCTGGGTGACAGGGCCAGCATCCCTGGGGGTGGGTGGGGGCAGAGGGGGCCAGTGAAGCTGTGGGGAGGGAGATTCTTGGTTTCCATTGACCCTGTTCACAGGGCCTCATGTTACAACCATGGGGGTGCCCTCATCACCCCAATGCAGCCAAACTCTGGGGGGGTTGCATCCACACACTGGAACAGTGGTGACAACCCCAGGGGAATCTCAGCCACCCCAATGGGATGGCAGTGATGACCGCAGGGGGGTCTCACCCACCCTGCTAGGAGGGCAGAGATGATCCTGGGGAAGGTGTCATCCGCCTTGGTGGGATGGCAGTCACCACCCTGTGACTAACCCTGTGTCATCCCTTTGTTCAGTTCCAGAGAATGAAGCGCCCATAGATACAAACCTGATAGAACTCGATACAAAGTAAGAGACTAAAATACACCCCTCCCCCAATTTCCACATTCCATGTGGGAATGGGAAACGTGGCGGTTGCATGGCACCCCCCCCAACCTGCTAACACCTGCTGTGCCATGGGATTGGCACGTGTGATTAACCCCACGCATGTCACCTGTAATGCATGACGCGTGCTGTTCCCCTCTCTCTTCTCTCCTCCTTCGCCCTTCCCTGCATGGCTTTCCAAAAAACAGGAGAAACTGCAGTAAGAGCCTGCTGGGATCGTGTTGGGGGTGGGGGAGGTTGTCACCACGGTGTTCCCCGGGCTGGTGATATGTTTGGGAGGTTTTTTATCCACTCAGCTACTCCCTGCAGGTCTGCGGTTCCCCCAGAGTGGGGCAAATGCCAATGGCCCTGGTAATGCCGCACCTGCTGGAGAGCTTGAGGGCTCTCTGTTGGGTGCATTGGGCAAATATTAGTAAGGCTGTGAAAACCGAGGCTGTTTGCTGAGGGGTGCAGGGTTTTGGGGCCCCCTGAGCTGCTGGAATGTCGTGGCGGTGCAGGTTGAGTTCACCGGGCAAGCTGGGACAGCTTTGTGGGGCAGGGGGTGTTTCACCTTGCACCCCACCTAAACCCCTCTCCCTTGTGTTCCCCCTAGTGATGATGACATTGTGTTTGAAGACTTTGCCCGCCAGCGACTCAAAGGCATGAAGGATGACAAGGAGGATGAGGAGGAGCGGACAAATTCCCCACAGCTCAACGACAGATAAGCGAGCCCCCCCTGCTCGCCGCCCTGCCCCAGGGACACCCCTACATTAGGCTGCTTCTCTTTTCTATAATTAATTTTGTTTTCTACCTGTACCGGGAGCCTACGGATCACCCGATGGCCACAGGACCTATAACCGTCCAGCTGTGCCGCGTTGTCTCTTCATCCAGCTGCCAGAGCTGCTGTTTCCTGTGCAGGGCACGGCCAGGGGGGCACTGGAGGCAGTGGGGCTCACTATAACCCTGTCCCTGAACAGCCCCCTGCCACTTACCAGAGCCCTTTCCTATCAGCTGTCTCTTTTATGTGTTTTATATAAGCCCAGTCTCAACACCAGTTTGCTACGGGGAGGGGGGCTGCAGCAGAATGGTGGGGGGGGGTGTCTTTTTTAGGCAGCCTTCTCATGGGAAAAGGCACCTGTGCACCTCAGTGTCCCCTCCTTTCACCCACGGCCAGTCCCCCTCTGTCCGGCCCTGCTGCATGTGTTCCCTCCCTGGGATGCATGAGCCTGGCTTTGACTTTGGCCCCTGTCCCAGCTGCTCCAAAGCGGGTGGGCAGCACCCACCCTTCTCTTCCCCCAAGTACCCCCAAAGTGGCCAACCCAGGGGTCCTCCCAGCTGCATTCATTTTCACACCAATATAATCTCCCTGGAGGAAACCAGCTCAGAGCTGGGAGCTGCTGGGGCCAGGTTAAGGCAGCAGAGGGGATCCTATGGGTCCGTGCCATTGGCCACGCACTGCTTGCTCTGGGAGAGGCCTCAAATGCCTCTTCACAGCCATGGCAGGGTCGTGACGGAATAGCCTTGTCCCCAGCAGGATGTTGCCAGGGATACTTTTGTCCTGCCAAGCTGCAAAGCTCTCCTGGTTGATGTTTCTCTCCGCCTGCATGGGATCTAGCACCTATTTGGGGGTGGGGGAGAAGCAGGGCATTTGCCACCGTAATCAGTGTTTCAACAGATGCTTGTACCTCCTGGGTTGGTGGTGCCTGGACCCTCTTTCCCCCGCCACGGGTCTCTGGTCCCCCACCACCCACTGAGAGGCCATTCCCACTATTCATTGTGCTGTTGCGGTCAGCGTTGTCATCTGAGAGCATTTTGTGGGGATAGCTCCATGCCCCACACTCGCTTTGTGGGGTGCTGAGCTGAGCCCACCCCCCTCCCCCCGTAATTTTTGGGTAAAGCTGATGGGCAGCGTGGTACTTCTTTTTGTAAAGTGGTTCCTTTGTACTGATCATTGATACCTGCTGCTTTGGTTTCTCCACCCTGTCTGTGATGTTTCTGTGTTCTGTCAAATAAATTATTCTAGTTTATTAAACTCAGAAAAAAAAAAAAAAAGAAGAAAAAACGAAAAAATAGTAAAATACAGTCCCAATGCCTGGACACTTCTGCTGGCTAAGGACAGGGGAGCTGGCACAGGCAGAAAGTCACAGAACCATGGAATGGTTTGAGGTGGAAGGGACCTTGAAGCTTATCCAGTTCCAACCCCCCTGCCATGGGCAGGGACACCTTCCACTAGACCAGGTTGCTCCAAGCCCCATCCAACCTGGCCTTGAACATTTCCAGGGATGCGGCAGCCACAGCTTCTCTGGGCAACCTGTGCCAGGGCCTCACCACCCTCACAGGGGAATTTTTCCCCTCCGGTGCAAAGACTGGGGAGCAGCAGTGCCTGCCCTGCTCATGCCACCCCATCCCCCCCACTGATGACAGCCTCCCTGGCATGCAGAGACACGTAGAGAGGAGCCAAGGAGGAGATGAAGGATTCTGCAGCCTACAGCAGGGACTGGGCATTATTCTGGAAATGAAAATGCGTGGCCATGCAGCACCTGGTGAGCACAGGGCACTAACAAGCTGCTTGTTAAACAAGCCATGTCAGTCTGTGTCCTGCTGAGGAGCTGTTCAGTGCTGACTGTTTTAAGGATCACAGAATCATGGAAGTTGGAAAAACCCCCTAAGACCATAGCGTCCAGTGGTTCCCCCAGCCCTGCCAAGGCCACTAAACCATGTCTCCGAGAGCCACACCCAAACATCTGTTAATGCTGCAGGGAGCTTCTCATCCCCTTTGAGAGCAGCAGGAGCCAGGACTGGGGGATGAGCCAAATAACACCTCTATTTATTTATGGACCTGAATTCAGAGACCCTCACGGAAAGGGCTGTGGCTTGTTCCCTCACAGGCAAGGAAGGAGAAGCCCTGCCTCAAGTTGTGCCAGGGGAGGTTTAGATTTGATATTAGGGAGAATTCCTTCCTTGAAAGGATTGTCCAGCCTTGGGACAGGCTGCCCAGGGCAGTGGTGGAGTCCCCATCCCTGAAGGGATTTAAGAGATGTGTACATGTGGCAATCGAGGACATACATGGTTTAGTGGTGGGCTTGGCTGTGTGTGGGTAAAGATTGGTCTCCATGATCTTAAAGAGCTTTTCCAACATGAATAATTCCATGATTCTATGTCCCCAAGCTGTGTTACCTTGCCCAGGGGTTAAAACTCTATGGCCTCAGTGAAGACAGGCCTTCTGGAGGACCTTTCTGTGGTCCCAGGGAGAGCAGAGGTTGGACACATTCATGTCCCATGCAGCTTGAGCTCCCCTTGCCATGCTGATGCTGTGGGGAGGGAGAGACTGTCCTTAAGTTGGTCCCCTTCATGGGTGTCAGCATTTGTGCCAGAGGCTGTCCCAACCTTCCCCACCAAAGACAAACCTGGCTCCAGCAAAGCCAAAGTCCCTGCAGTCACACAACCAGACTCTGATCCCACACAGGCATTGATAGAGGCTCCATGTGGTGCATTCCTGGGAGCAGTGTCCCTATTGCCTACCGCAACTCTCCAGATCCCTCCTGTGTGCATAATCCCTTCCCACAGCATCTGTGAGTTCTTAGTATTTTTGACATTTCCAGTCCCCTGACGAATCTGGTTCAAGCTGGACAAGAAGGCTTAAGTTATTTCAGGAAAAAAAAGGGAAGTTCAGATGGGTA
>VZTI01001937.1:65280-82373 GCA_013397865.1 Struthidea cinerea
GGTACAAACTGAGCTATTGCTTAAGCCCCATTTTGAAAGCCAAGCAAATTCAGTTCCCTGTCCTGGTTGCACTATCTGCATCACTGTGATGTGGGAGGGGGTCAGCTCCTCCACATGTCCCAGCGAAGGAGGCAGTGAGGAAGAGGTAGCTCGGGTACTGGGAAGGCTCCAGTGGTCTTCCCTTCTCCTCAGAGCCCACCTCCTCCAAGGCAAGACCCTCCCTCTGGGAGGTGTTTCCCCCAGGAAGGAGGAGCCACATAATCTGAGTCTGCACCAGATTGCCAAAGCGCCTGCTCCCAGGGTGCTTGAGGAAAACCCACTGAGCTCCAGGATCCCTCTCTAGGAACCCTTCATGTCTGTGTACTACACACTGCCCTTCCTGGGGCTGTTACAGGTCCCAGTCGTGGGGCAGAAAGGCCACCTCCTAAACGCAGGAACCTGCAGGTCTCGGTGCAGGGGAAGGGCACGCTCGGCTCTACCACAGCCGGAAGGAACTGACTCAATAGCAGATGGAGAGACTAGAAAGCCAGGAGCCCTCCCTGTTGCCTGCACTGTGGCAGAAATTCTCCCAGGCTCTTGGTCAGAACCCATTTCCACCAGTTCGGCTCTGGCTCAGCTAGATTGGTTTTGCTGTGGGCCCTGGGCAGTGGAAAGGATGCTCAGGCACTCCTGCAGGAGAGCTCAGCTGCTCCAGGACTCAGACGGGCTTTTCCCTTTGCTGATGGTGGTGACACAGACCCATGGCTTTAGTAACTGACAAAGCATCAGCATCCCCAGCCTTGGGCAGGACATACTGCCCTTGCTTCGCATGCTGCTAGGCACAGTTTTGGGACGAGTGGAAGCGCCCACATGGCTTGTCCTGGGAGAAGAATGGAGCAGGTTCCGGGCTCAGCCGCCAGGCAGACAGCTGCTGCCATGGCAGAGAGTGAGTCAGTACAGCACATTCCCAGTGTAAAGTTTCCCCAGGTGCTCTGAAGTACAGCCTTCACCCCACCTCACCTGTCTTCAACCCCTCCTTACCTCAGCTGACACCCAGAGCACAGAAGGGAGCCCTTTGCAGGCGGATTTTTACTTCTCAATTAACACCCTGGTGACAGCATGTTGCAGGAGTCATCGCCTGCTTCCTCAGCCCAGGAAATCACATCAGTTCCATCAAATCTAAACTTGCAGTTGGTGGGAAAAGAGCCAAAGGACACCAATGCCTTGTCTCAGACCAGGTGCTCTCAGGATCTAGAGGGGGAGGGGCAGAGCTTGCAGCAGGCTGGGGCTGGAAAGGTTGTTCCTGTTCCTTTCGCCGGCTGCAAGCAGGAACACAAGTGGTTACACTGAAACTTCCTGAGCAGCGGCCTGGCCACTGCTGTGACACACGTGCACGTGATAAATGTCAACAACCCTCAGCGGGTGCAGCTTCCCCTTGGTGCTCTGGGCCTGGAATACAGTGGGTAAAAATCCCACAGAAGAGCCTGTTTCCTAAAACTCCTGTTTTTTTCATGAAATCGGAGAATGGTTTGGTTTGGAAGGGACCTCAAAGCTCATCCAGTTCCAGCTCCCTGCCATGGGCAGGGATGCCTTGCACCAGACCAGGTTGCTGAAAGATCCATCCAACCTGGCCTTGGACATATCCAGGGATGAGGCAGCAGCAGCTTCTCTGGGCAACCTGTGCCAGGGTCTTCCCACCCTCACAAGGAAGAATTTCTTCCCAATATTCCATCTAACCCTACCCTCTGTCCATGGGAAGCCACTCCTTGTCCTGTCACTCCAGGCCCTTGTCAAGTCTCCTTTTTGACCCTCTCCCTTTCTGCAGACATGACACAAGCTTATGATCAAACTACAGCAGGATGTTCTCTGCCAGCAGCAACAGTCAGAACCACAGGCACAGCTCTCATCTGAAGGCTGGTACACAGGAGAAAAAGTAACAGCCAGAATTTTTACTATTATTAAAATTTAGAAACTTTACAATTGGTTGTGCTCACTGCAACAGTCTCCAAACAGTATCTGCAGGCAAACAGACACCCTGCATCACAAACTAGAGCAGAGGCAGGAAATGCCCCATCTCACCAAAACACCATCTACCCGCACTTCCCACAGGGCTGAACCCAGTCCCAGACGTGCAGGGAACCATCACTTGCTGCTGACAACAAAGTTCTGGGTTTCTGCAGATGCCACGTGTGCACAGTGACCAGGGGAGGGTCCCCGCTGCCACCTGCTCCGCCAAATGCATGGCCTTTGTGAACGAAGATGGGCTCTGCTTCCCTGCCAGAGCTGTCCCAGCTCTGCGTGTCATACACATGCACAGTGCCATCAAAACCTTGGATAAAATGGAATTAGAGAGTGCAGAAATTAATTGCTTTGCTCTAGTTCAGCTGGGCTCAGGATCACCTCCCAGCAGGAACAAGGAAAAATGGCCCCACTAGAAGCCTGTGAGAAGAGAGCAGGTCTGCCTCTAAGGAGCATGTCTCAAGGAAACAGTTGCTGGGGAGAGCCCGGACCAGATCCCTGAAGTTTGTGGATTCATGAGTGTGAACATGCAAGGCTCTAGTCAAGAGGCAGCCTAGCTGCCCAGCTGGCATTATCAATGCTGTAGCCTGCAGCCAGGCTGTCATTGGCACTATCAGGGCAGTGCTTACGGTCAGCCTGGGGCCTTTGATCTCACAGAAGGGCAGCAGGCATCTCCCAGAACCCACCCAGGCCCCTTCCGGAGCTGTTCGAAAGAGGCAGCTGCAGAGGACGATTAGCTGGCATCTCCACTCGCTCCAGGGGCACTCTGAAAAGCCACCCTGTCATGGGGGTTTTAGGTGGAGTGAACTGGGCCTTGACAAAAATATAAATCAAAAAAGCACCCAGAAAAGGAGATGTCTGCCCTAAGCACCTACCTGAAATGGCAAGGCAGCCTTCCAGAGCAGGAGCCCAGGAGATGCACAGGAACTCTGCACCTGAGCCAGGAGAGGGGACTCTGGCCTTTGCCAAGGCCAAGAACTCAGACGTTTTCCTGAGGTCTGTCAGGGTTAGGAGCCCCCTGCTCGAGAGGCGAGCCACAGGCTGGGAGCTCGGCTCCAAGCCCTGAGCTCCATGCCTGGTGCCCATGCACCACTGCTCGCTGCATGGCACCGAGGGCACTGACACGGCCTCCACGAGACTCTGCGGCTGCCGGATGTCGGCTAGGCACAGCCGGCCTGTGGCGCAGCACAGAAGCAGTGTGTTGCAGTCCAGGAAGGCCAGGCTGCTGAGCTCCTCGCTGCCTCCGGAAGCTGGAAAAGAGAGGCAGGTCTCAGGTCCAATGAGGAGCATTTTCAGGATTTCTGTGCTGCAGTATTGCCTGAGAAAGAAAGTAGGATGTATGCTCAGGAGTAATGTGTCCAGCTCCAGGGCCCCCAGCATCAGAAGGACATGGAGCTGCTGGAATGAGTCCAGAGGAAGCCATGGAGAAGCTCTGAGAGCTACAGCCCCTCTGCCCTGGTCACAGACTGGGAGAGCTTGGGGTGTTCAGCCTGGAGAAGAGAAGGCTCCAGAGAGAAGAGAAGAAGCCCCTTCCAGTGCCTAACAGGGCTCCAAGAGAGCTGGAGAGGGACTTTGGACAAGGGCCTGGAGTGACAGGACGCGGGAGTATGGGTTCACACTGACAGAGGGCAGGGTTAAATGGGATATTGGGCAGAAATTCTTGGCTGTGAGGGTGGTGAGGCCCTGACACAGGTTATCCAGAGAAGCTGTGGCTGCCCCATGCCTGCAAGTTGATTGGGGCTTGGAGCAACCTTGTCTAGTGGATGATGTCTCTGCTCATGGCAGGGGGTTGGAATGAGATGAGCTTTAAATGCCTCTTCCAAGCCAAACCACTCCCAAGATTCTGTGAGTCCCTGTGGCACAGGGACAATGACAAACAGACCTTCCTTTTCCTCAGCACTGTGATACTGCCACCGGACACACACATCCCCTCTTCCCTCCCCAGGGATGAGCTCTGTGGGGACTGAGTCTCACTGTGTAGGTGAGGGCAGAGAGTCCTCAGATCTCCAAGGAAACCAGACCTGCACCCACCATCTGTCGTAACCAGGCTGTCACTCCCCTTGTTTGGGACAGCACACACAGGAGCCCTCGGCGAACCCAGTTCTCCACACTGAAACTATCCGCAGCACTCTGGTAGTGCCAAGATTTGGGGCAGAATCAGGAGAAATCAGTGTAATGCAAGTGGTAAGCAGCTGGAGAGGGACCTCTTTCCTCAAGACAACATACTTGTAGCAAATATCTTTATAACCCCTTGCACACGTCCAAAAGTACCTGCTCAGTGAAATGTTTGCTACTCAAGCAGTTAGCATTGCTTTACCCAAACCCCATCTTTCCAAAAATCAGACATTAGGCTTGCCTCAAATACCTGCTTTGTAGACATTTTTCCTTGATTCAACCTCTGTAATTTGGACTCTGTCAAGTCTTGAGCCGTGAAGGACCCATGGGGCTCTGGCTGAAATGGTGGCAATTTTAGCCCAGGATTGCCCAGTGCCATTTTCTGTTGCTATAGGGCTTACAGATTTGATAATATCTATTAGGAAGAGACAGAAACAGCTGTAAAACATTGAGAGCCAAGCAATCCATCAGATTAAGCTGTTTCACAATGCCTCACAAAGCTAAAACTGACCTACAAAACCAATAAGCAATCTAATTATGCCTAACCCCCTCTCCAGGATAAAACCCCTTTCCAATCCATTCAGCAAAGACTGACAAAAAGCCGAGCAAAATGCATGCAAATTTGTGAATCAAGATGTTTATGTTCAATGAAGAAGTTTCCTTCTTCCAATGACTTCCTTTCTGGTGGTTTACAAATATTTCCCAGTAGCAGCCTCAACAATGGTGATCCTTTTTGAAAGAAGTAAGGTGGATCATGGTCTATCCCAAAAAGCAATGGATGGAGCTCCCTTACTCCTAACCATTGGCGTTACTAGGGGGACACTGTGCCACCCACATGCAGTACAAGGCTGCTGTGACAGGCCTAAACATACTGATTCCCTGACGAGGTTTGTGCTGTTAAGTCCAAACCACCAAAACTGGTGTAGACCCTTGTCTCGTACTCTTCTTCAGCCTGTGCCACACAAGGGTGGTCACTCAGTGGTCACACACATGGAAGTGGCACTCCTCTCCCCATGCGACACAAAGGTAGAAGGGGAAGCTAGAGATATGTGATGCAACAACTACATTGAGAAACCACTTGAGCTCAGAAACCCTTACCAGAGTCCTCTGCTGACACCTGCCAGACTTGGAGGGAGCTGTCGGGTGGGCCACTCGTTACCAGCAAGCTGAGGAAACAGAAGAGTCTCACAAAACTCCTCAGGAGCAGAGAACAGCCTTCTTTTCCCCAGCCTGGGACAAACTGGTCTGCTGCTTCTGTAAGCAGGAGCTCCTGCCTCTGCTTGGAGCAGAGTGGTGGCTGGAAGGACCATAATCCCAGAACTCCTCGTGCAGGGATCCTCCACACAGCCCATGCAAACACAGTCCCAGGCAATGGCATTTATGACAATATTTTATGAGGATCTGATGAGGAGTGGCTGAGGGAGCTGGGGGGGCTCAGCCTGAAGAAAAGAAGGCTCAGGGGGCATCTTTTTGCTCTCTACGACTGCCTGACCGGAGGATGCAGCCAGGTGGGGATTGGGCTCTGCTCCCAAAGAACAAGGGACAGGACAAGACGAAATGGCCTCAGGTTGCACCAGGGGATGTTTAGGTTGGATATTGGGAAAATTCCTTCCCTGGAAGCGTTGTCCAGCCTTGGCACAGGCTGCCCAGGGCAGGAGTGGAGTTGCCATCCCTGGAGGAATTTAGAAGTCATGTGTGGTACTTGGGGACATGGGTTAGTGGTGGCCTTGGCAGTGCTAGGGGAATGGCTAGAATCAGTGGTCTCAGAGAGCTTTTCCAACCTAAATAATTCCATGATTCTGTGATTTAGTTATCACATTTTCCAGAAGAACTAGACTAAGAATGATGCAGACAGCCCCAAAGTAGTCAATGGGGACTTGTGTAGGAGAGACTGAACAAGGGATATAAATCAGCCAGAGGTGTTTGTTTGGTCTAAATCCAGAGCAGGAAAAAAACCTTCTGAACCTGCATACAGAGAGTCCTGCAGAGCAGTGGCACCAGCCACCAGTGTCCTACTCTGCTGCTGAGCACCTCCACACAGTGCCAAATGCAGAAGGAAGGGAAAGTAGAGCAGGAAAACTCTACCGGCCCCTGCTGCTCAGAAGTGGGGTAGGGAGGGATCACTGGTGAGGCAGCAGCAACATGAGCAGTTCTTGGTGTGTCACTGGCCCAGACACACTGGTCTCAGAGCTGGCAGGATTGACCAGCTGGGTTGGGGAGCAGGCATGGAAACAGAGTTTGCTCTCAGTGGGTAAGTCCCCTCTCCATCTCCAATACACCCTGGGAAGGGCCTTGTGGTCATACCTGGTGTCCGGCACATATTTCAGGCTGTATACTGGGCGCTCTGAAAATCCACCACATTCTACCTTGAAATCTCTCTCTGGACACAGGCCCTGGAAATCAGAGACAAAGTCATTTCTTCACACAATGGTGCACAACTTGTGCTCAGTTATCACAAAAAATGACAGAGACACAAGGCACACTCTTGCTTGCTATAGCTCTTCCCTGTCCAGTGTTGCCTTTTTCAACAGGAGATACAGGACTGAAGGATACCAAAATAGTCAGAACAAAAATCTGGAGAAAGCTGCTGCCAAGAGCTCTGCCTGTGTTTGTTGCCATCTGTGCACAGCTGGCTCAGGAGCTTTCTGCTTTACCCAGTGACCAAACACCACCTTCTACTCTAGAGCAGGGGTCACCCACCCAAGGGCCAACCTTGGTGCTCTGCAGGGTGGTCCCCCAGGCCTGGGCTGCTCAGCAAGTCCCTTCTTCACTTGCCTTGCTGTCCTCATGTGTCCTCCTTCCCCATGAAATGCTTTCATTCACACACCTGGAAATGAAGTGTCCACAACCCAAGCTGTCTGCAGAGCAGCTGCAAGATAACATGACTGGACAACAACCAGGTGACTTATGTGCTTTACCTTTCAACCAAAGCTGCTCAGTCCCTGGCCATGCCCTTGTCACAGCAGCAGGTAACACCTCATGAAGGTCACCAAGCCCTGGCTTGGTCTCTGAAAATATCAGGCCAAGGAGGTCAGAAAGGTCTGGTGCCACCATGGCTGCAACACCCACCTGGGTCTCCTTTGTGAGCAGTGTTGGCGGTGGGATCAGCTGCAGGATCTCGTTCCCATCAGACTGTCCATAGCCGGCTACATAGACACCTTGGGGGGGTGGGCGTGAAGAGCCAGGAACACGGTGAGGGCTGCCTCCCTGCCCAGCCCACCGTCCCTGGGGCAAACCCGAGTTACCGCACAGTCCATGGACTCCCAGACCCAGAGCTCGAGCTCAGCCTGAACCCGGTACAGCTCCAGCCACTTAGCTCCATTTTTGGGGTCCTAGCCCTGCACCTTGGCCTCCCCTCCGGGACCCCAGCCTGGCCCAACCCCACAGCCTCCTTTCCCCCTTCTCCCTCTACACGGGGCCCGGCCCGGCCCCTGGGCCTCCTTCTTTCCTCCGGCCAGGCACAGCCACCCCTCCCCAAGAGACCCCAGCCCTCTCCTCCCCTCAGCACTCCCCGCCTCGCACTCACGGCTCCCGCGGGCCCATTCGATGAGGCGGGTGGGCGCCTGGAGCTCGAAGGTGTGCAGATCGCGGTACCTGCGGGGAGAGGGCGGATATGAGGTCGGCGGTGCCCGGGGTCAGTGCCGGGCGCCGGGGGTCCGGGGGTCCCTCACAGTCGCAGCGACTGCAGCAGCCACTCGTCCGCCGCCTCCATAGCAACGCCCGTCCGCCCGGCGCGCTCGTGACGTCACCGCGGCTGAGGCGCCGCCATGAGCGAGGGGGGCAGCGTGTGACAGTGCGGGAACCCGGCGTGGGGGGGGTGGGCCGGGATGGCAGGGACCTCAAAGCTTATCCAGTTCCATTCCCCTGCCAGGTTGCTCCAAGCCTCATCCAACCTGGCCTTGAACACTTCCAGCGATGGGGCAGCCACAGCTTCTCTGGGCAGCCTGTTCCAGTGCCTCCCCATCCTCACAACCAAGAATTTCGTCCCCATATCCCACCTAACCCTGCCTTCTGTCAGTGGGAAGCCATTCCCCTTTTCCTGTCCTTCCAGGCCCTTGTCCAAAGACTGTCTGCAGCTCTCTTGGAGTCCTGTTGGGCACTGGAAGGGGCTCCTTCTCTTCTCTATGGAGCCTTCTGTTCTCCAGGCTGAACACCCCAGCTCTCCCAGCCTGTCTCCAGAGTAGAGAGGCTCCAGCCCTTGAAGCACCTGCATGGCTTCCCCCGGACTTGCCGCACCAGCTCCATGTCCTGATGTTTGGGGTCCCAGAGCTGGACATGTTATTCCTAAACATAAAACCTGCTTTCCCCCTTGCCCTGTCACTCCAGGCCCTTGTGAAGCCTCTCTCCTTTCTGTTCCTCTTCCTTTTGGTCTGTTTTCTTTTGCAGATGTGACACAAGCCTGTGATTAAACAACTGCAGGATGTTCTCTGTCAGCAGCCACAGCCAGAAACACAGGTACAGTCGAATCTCTCATTTGCTAGATCATATCCAGCTTTTCATCCAGTAGAATCTTCAATGCTTCATGTTTGAAATTCCTTGCCCCTTCCACGGCAGGGGTTTGGAATGAGATAAACTTTAAGGTCCCTTCCAACCCAAACCATTCTATGGTTCTGTGACTGTGTGGAAATGACATCTTTCAAAAAACAAATATTAGGTACCTTCAACTGAATGCAGATGAGTCATGTGTTCTCTGACATAAATATGTAAAATTACAAGGAAATAGAAGTATAAAGTAAGTTAAATCCTGTCTCTTAGTTGAGATCCCATGGATCACTGTGTTAAGGGGAAAGCATGATTATATCTGTTCTAAAGACTATCACATAGGGTAAAGAGACCTAAATTAGAGAGAGAAATATTCAGAAAGAGCAGGAAACATGCACAGATTTCCCAGAGAAGCTGTGGCTGCCCCATCCCTGGAAGGGGCTTGGAACAACCTGGTCTAGTGGAAGGTGCCCCTTCCCTTGGCAAGGGGGTTGGAATGAGATGTCCTTGCAGGGAGTAGGATGAGCCATTTGCAAATAGAACTGTATCTGGGTAATGTGAGGGAACATCAGTTAAATCAATCTGTGGTTTATTTGAAGTGGGCATCACTTGCTCACGCTGGGATGTTCTCCATCATCAGGTAGAGGCAATAGGCTCACTGGATTCAGGGTGATGCATCTTCTTAAATCATCTTATGTTTGTTGTGGTGTTAGAGCTTGAGTTGCTACTGCTGCCACCATCTTAATGAGTCTGGTGCTCCTGCTGCACCTGGGCCAGCTCTTCTCTGTCTCTTCATTCTTGGTTGCTTTAGTCAGAGACTTAGTCAATTCCCCCAACCTTGGAATCCACAGCCAACAAAACCCCACACCTTCGAGAAAACCTTGTACCTGCTTTTTGTGACCGGCCATGGGAGCTCAATTATTGCCTCTTCTTTCTGGATTTATCATTTGTTGCCCCTTCCCCAAAATAAAGTCTAAATATTTCACCTTCCTTTGGCACAGCTGAATTTTGGTTGGACATACTGTTACCTTTTTGCTAGAACAACACGTAATGTACAGTGTCTGCTACACAAGCAGAGTAATTTTATACCTTAATTGCAGTGCATTAAGTGCCAGAATTCTCTGCAGATACAACAGGACTGTGAGATGGACAAGGAATTGGTTGCATGGTCACATCCAGAGGGTGGTGATCAGTGGCTCAGTCCCGATGGACATCAGTGACCAGTGGTGTCCCTCAGGGGCCTGTATTGGGACCAGTGTTATTTCATATCTTCATTAGTGACACAGATAAAGGGATTGAGTGGACCCTTGGCCAGTTTGCAGATGACACCAAGCTGACTGGTGCAGGTGACCCACATGAAGGATGGGATGTCATCCAGAGGGACCTGGGCATCTTGAGAACTGGCTCTTGGGAATCTCATGAGGTTTAACAAGACCAAGTGCAAGGTGCTGCATCTGGGTTGAGGCAAGTCCAAGCACAAATCCAGACTGGGTGGAGAATGGTTTTGAGAGCAGCCCTGCTGAGAAGGACTTGCAGGTGCTGGAGGGTGAGAGGCTGAACATGCCCCGGCTGTGTGCGCTGGGAGCCCAGAAAACTCCTGTGTGCTGGGCTGCATCCAAAGCCCCGTGGGCGGAAGGGAAGGGGGGAATTCTCCCCCTCTACCCCACTCAGGTGAGACCCAGCTGCAGAGCTTCATCCAGCTCTGGGGTCCCAGCATAGGAAGGACATGGACCTGTTGGAGCAAGTCCAGAGGAGGTCATGGAGATGATTAGAGGAGTGGAGCACCTCTGCTGTGAGTAAAGGCTGAGAGAATTCGGAGTGTTCACCCTGGAGATGAGAGGGCTCCAGGGAAACCTTAGAGCCCCTTTCAGTACCTAGAGGGAACCTACGTGAAAGATGGAGAGAGAGTATTTACAAGGTCATGTAGTGACAGGGTAAGGGGTAACAGCTTCACACTACCAGAGAGCAGGGTTAGATGGGATATTGGGATGAAATTCTTGGTTGTGAGGATGGGGAGGCACTGGAACAGGTTGCCCAGAGAAGCTGTGGCTGCCCCATCCCTGGAAGTGTTCAAGATCAGGTTGGATGAGGCTTGGAGCAACCTGGTCTAGTGCAAGGTGTCCCTGCCCATGGCAGGGAGTTTGGAATGAGATAACCTATAAGGTCTGTTCCAACCCAAGCCATCCTGTGATTCTGTGATTCTACTTCCTGAAGACCACAACAGACCTTTGAAGCATTTTCTCATTTACTTTTTTTTTTAATAGCAGAAGTATTTTCCATCCTATGTGTGATAGTCTGGGGACATTCTTTGGAGTCATTGGATCCTGGCGTGTCTCTGAGTGGCTGCTCACCTGCCTCTGGCCTCAGGCTCCTGCCATTTCCCACCACATAGAACTCAACCTGCAGCTTGCACACTGAGCTACCTGTGCTAAATGTATTCCTTAACAGTTCATTTCCTAGTCTGGGATTTTGAACATTCTCCCTGTCTACAGCCACATTTCCATATTCTTTCAGTTAAGCTTGTAAACCCATTTGACCTGCAAAAATGCTTAGAACAAAGAGGATAAGAGAGAATTTATCTTCCACACACAATTTGAAAGTCTTTTTTTTCAATATTTGTTTACATTTTTCAGTGAGTGATAGAGTGAAAATCAAAGGAGTGCCACTTGGGTTCCCTCCCAAGGGAACAGAGAGATGAAATGTCACCATGGGTTGATATTTGAAGAACGGTTGATTTGATCTATAAACTGTTACCTGCCCAAAACAGTTGTCATTCTGCAGTGCCAGGGGACCTGTTCCTGCCTGAGCAATTGGCCATTTGCCTGGCCAAATAAACAGCAGAAAGGTCTAATAGTTTTTTTGTCGGTAGACTAATGAGCAGAGGGTTGAGGAAGAGGAGGAAGGATGTCAGCTGACGTGTGCAATGGCTTTGTGGAGCACTGCTGAGTGATCTTACAACAACCAATGTATAGGAAGGCAGCAATATATCTCTGTATGTCCTGTCCTCTCAGGACTGGAGCTCAGCCGGATATCCATGTTAAGAGAAGAGGAGGATTTTCCCAAGAGGGTTTTGATGAGCTCAGAACAACACTCCTCATAAACCATCTTAATGAACTATGTGATTGGCTGTTTGGCCTCTGTTCTTAATGGAATTGATCTGCAGCTGGGAGAGTAGTCCAATAGTCAGGCAAGAAAAGCACAACTGGAATGATAAAAAAGACAAGAGAAGAGGAAATAAATAACCTGACATGGCCAAACAGCAAGGGATAAAGAGATGCCTGAACAAAGCCCAATGGTCCAAAAGTATAGATGGAGAACTTGTTGGAAGAATGAAGCTGAGATAGGCAGTGTGATGTGCAGAGAGGTCCCACCAAACTGTGCTGACTCTGCAAAGGAGGAGGTGCTTCACTCTTAGCACTACCTCCAAATTCTTCCAGCTTGCGGTCCAGAGGGGCCCATCCAAAAGCGCGGTGACAATCCTTGTGGTCACACACCTAAAAGAAGACATGTGCTTTACAGTGTGAAAAATAAATCATGAGGTGGCCCTGTGTTCCTCTGCAGAATAGCACAGCAGAGACAGGCTGGATGAAATCCATCTCCTAAGATAAATTTGTTACTCTGCTTTAGCTGCATGTTGAACATCTAGTAATATTCAGCCTGTTGGGTGCAAAGGTGACAGTCTGATGCCCCTGGTCATGGGCTGCTGTGGGCTATGTGAGTTGTACTGATCCGTTGGCCTTTGCTATATTGGTGAGGGGACGGGCAGCGGGAGTTCCCAATCCATCACTGAGGTCATGGTCATGTTGGAAGTGGTGCTACAAAGGCAGCAGGGAAGAGAGGACAGCACGTAGAAGGTGAAATATGGTTGTAGCTGTCTTTTTGCAGCTTGATAGGAGTGCTTTTTGCATTTCTCAAGCCATTTTCACCTTGAAGTTGAAAAACACTTTTGTACTCTTTATTAATTGCAGAGCAACCGTGCTCTTGTAAGTGTTCTGCCATGACAACATTCACAAGTATGTTCAAAATGAATTTGTCACCTTCATACAGTTTCAAAATTACAGGTTTTCCTGCAAGATAGACTCATGACCCCTTCAGTTGCACATTTATTTTCCCTGTCCAGGCTGGACTACTCAGCTCCTGCGTTCCTCGATTTTCACTCATGGTCTGTAACAGCTAAAAACTTCTCATGGGATGCAGTGAGGGTATGGCCCGTAAAACCACTCACTCACTCGCCTCCTCAGAGGGACAGGGGAGACAAAATCTACCAAAAGGCTCATGGATCAAATAAGGGCAGAGAGAGATCACTCACTCATTACCATCTCAGGCAAAACAGACTTGATTTGGGGAAATTGGTTGAATTTATTATCAATCAAACCAGAGTAGGATAATAACGAATAAAAACCAAATCTTAAAACACTTTCCCTGTACTCCTCTTTTTGCACTCTTCTTGAGTTCAGTTAAGGTTCAGCTTGACTGGCGTGGAGTCCTCCAGCTGCTGCAGGTGGTTCTCTGCTCTCCCATGCCCTTCATGAGCTGCAGGGGCACAGCTGCCTCACCACGGGCTGAACTATCGGCTGCCAGGGAATCTCAGCTCTGGCACCTGGAGCACCTCTTGTCCGTCCTTCTGCACTGACCTTGGACACTGCAGGGCTGTTGCACTCATATATTCTCTCTCCTCTGTCTGGCTGAAGTAGCCCAGTATTCTTTACTTTCTTGAATGCTTTGTGTGAGAGGTGCTCCCAGTGTTGCTGATGGGCTCAGCCGTGGCCAGTGATGGATCTGCCTTGGAGCCACCTGGCACTGGCTCTGCCAGAGATGGAGGAAGTTTCTGACATCTTCTCACAGAAGCGACGCCTTCAAAACCTGGCCACACATACCCAATACAGAGGAGTTGCCAAAGAATCTGAATATCCCCACTGTAGACCAGAGCAGAGGGAAGACTTCCCCCAGGACAACTGCCTTGACTTTGGGTTATGCTGCCTTGTGGGTCTGCACTCAGCCTGTGCCTGTGGCGTGCCCCGAGGTGCTCCAGAAGTGAGCCTCTAACCCTCTTGTTGCATGTTATTTTGGAGTTAGAACCCTTCTCTCTGGAGACAGCAAAAAGCCAGCATTACTCCAATGACTTTGAGAATGCTGATGCCAAGAACGTAACTTGTTGACCAAGCAAAAGGAAAGCAGACCTCAGATCCTTCCAATTACAACTTGACAGACTGCCAGTAACTTTCTTGCTGTGGGAAAGGAAATGGAAAAAACAATTAAGAGGGCTCCTACAAACATATCAAAGAGACCATACCCGGGTTCATTTGACAGCCGAGCATCTGAGTGGAGAAGGTGACTTTGAGCGCCCCCAGGACCAGGCCCAAATCATCCCCAAGGCTGTCCTAAGAGACATCAGAAGGGTAGCAGAGGCAGTGCTGCTCCAGGTCCCAGATGATGCCACTCCCACCCTGAATTTTTCAGATGTTAGACAAGGCACAGAAGAAGAGTCTTTTATTAAATTTATTGATCATCTAAAGAGTTCTATTGAGAGGCAGGTCGAGAATGCAGAAGCCCGCAAAGAAATTTTATGTAGTTTGGCAATGACCAACTCAAATTCAGAGTGTGAGAAAATTTCAAGGGCCCTCCCTCTTGACCCTAAGCCTACAATAGACCAAATGATGGAAGCTTGTGCCAAACTGACATCCACTGAACGCATAATAGCAACAGCGGTCTCAAAAGGGGTGGCTGAAGCCTTAGTGGCATCATCAAGGGACAAGCGGAGGTGTTTAAAAGACTGCCTAAAACACCATGTAGCCAAGGATTCTCATCAACCTGTGGGGTGCCCACCATCAGACTGCCTGACTTGTCAACACCACCACCAGCGGCATTCAAGAAACGCGTGGCAGAGCGTGGGACGGCCCCGCGCTACACCTTTTCAGGAGCACTGTTTGCCTCAACCCACACAAGAGAGAAGGCCAAAGATACCATTTGACACTTCCTCGTGGCGTTTGCCACCCTGGGCATCCCTGCAGGCCCGAGGTGGCTTCCAGGAAAGAACATCAAGCCTTACACCGGCCCAGCAAACACTGCTCCTATGGACACAACCCCACTGGAGACTGACAAAGAACAACCTAAAGACCAAAGAAATGCAGCCCGGAGACGGTGCAGATCTCCATTACAGACATCCACCCACTCTCTCATCACCAGAACTTCAACCAAGACATTGACCAGATAAGTTTAACCCGATGTGGTGTCTCCTTAAGTCTTTCCCAAATTGCCTTCATTATTGCAATCCCTATCCCCTTCATCCTTCTGTTGCTTTCCCACCAGCTAATATTCCCTACCTCCACTCCTCTGCTTTGCCTTTCCCGCAGCCACGCTCCCCAATACTCCTGTTGGGATGCTTTCTGTTGCATTGCACTCCCCTTCTATTTTCTCCTTGTTACCCCTTCCTCAGCCATGTAACCCCATACCCCTGTCACCTTATTACCACCCCCTTTTTCCCAGGCTTTTAATTAATAAAGAAAGGGAAATGCAAAGAGGGAGTGAAAGCCCCCCCTCCTGAAATTTTGCAAATTTTTTTAACAATGTTGTTTGAAAACCCCAACAGAAGCAGCTACCTGAGCCCGTACCCGCACCCAACACCATGATGCCCAGCACCTGCCTCGCCACTTTCGTCTGGATGCTCTTGACGACATTGGTCATGGATGCTTGGTTGGTAGCGCAGCCCAAGGAGAGCATATAGCAAAAGCATCCATGCCAGCATCCAAAAGATGAAAGACTTAATCATAGACTTGAAGAAAGAAAAACCACCTGAGTGGTTTAAGGACTTGCTGGGACACTGGGGACTTGCGAGGTGTTTAGCTTCCCTGTTAAAAGTTGTTATGGACTCTTTTAAACGTTTTTGTTGTTTTGTGTGTGTTCAGTTGCTTAAAAACCTTTGCTTTTGAGATCCCTAGGAAAAGCCCTTTTAATTAATATAGAAGGGGGAGCTGTGGAGGCCAGTGGTCCTGCTGGACAAGGAACTATGGTGGGATAAGTCCTAGGTTCCTTTCCAGCTTGTGGTGACTGAAAAAGCTTCCCCCAGAATGCTCTGTTCTGTTATGTTAATGTATCCCAGCTCTGCTTCCCTGGTTGGCTCCTTTGGCCGCTACACTCCTTGTTACCTGATACGCCCTCAGAGTTTCTCTATTGGTTCCCTTACCCTGGACCTTCCATTGTTCTCCCCGGTCTTCTTAGGAACTGTGCACGAGTGTGGATGCATTAAAATCTCTCCTGTAGAACCCCATGCGAAGACCCTTCCTGCTCATTCATCGTTGGACTGTTTTTGCTAGCTATCCAGTGTGTGTGTGCAAGTGTGCTGGCTGCACTGAGTGGCTTCCTCCTTAGAAGCCCTTTTGGGAAGGTTGTGGCACTTTACTATCCAATAGCACCACAACACTTTCTTACTGGCCCTCAGCAGTAATAAAGGACAGATGATTGCAAATATTCCCAATATTCTCCCTTAGCATCCTCACTAACACCTAGACAGATCTGGTCATCTACAGTAATGCTTGTCTGGGAGGGGGCAGGTACCTTGGAAGTGATGCCAGAAAAAAAATCCACCTGTGAAACAGTTTTGCCAGTGTTAACGTCTGAAAAGTACGGTTTATAAAAGACTAAGTGCAGCCTGTGTTGTACAAAATGTGCCATTTCCATGGTATTTGTAAGGAAAGCAAAGTGACAGACCTGAACATGCATTTTTTCTAAGATCTCTCTGGCTCCACCTAATTTAAATTCAGTAGCAATGATGGATGCAAGGAAGGATGAAGTGTTATGTTGTGGAGGTTGGTTTTCACAGTATTTGAGGCAACAAAGAAGAAAAATGGTACAAGTAAACAACAAACACTGCTATGAAGAGCTGAGGGTGGCCAGAGCAGGATCTGGGAGGACAGTCATGGGTGAAAACCAAGATAATCCCTGTACTACTGACCCAGGAATGGTTCTTGACTTCTGAGACTGCTTTTGAGAGACAAATTTACACTTTGTACACTGTGCTAGTCAAAGGATACTTAGGTGTTTTGGACTTACCCCTTTGCCATTGTGCTTTTCTCTCACTACAGTTGTTCATAAGACCTGATACACATCCTGTTCCTACAAATCTGCAGGAAGAGGCAGATTTATATTAATGAAATGATTCCGTGACAGATGCTATGAAAGGACATTGACTGGATAAAACTAGTGAGAAACAGTGACTGAGTCTCTTCAGTCATTCATTTAATTATTTAATTTCATTCAAGACTTTTCTTTCTCCAAGCAAGCATAAAATGATGATCTTGTGTTCCTGGTTGTAGTGGGTTGACCCTGAATTGACAGGCAACCTTTTAAACCAATAACGCTTCTCTAAATTTACATATTTAAACCGCACGGGAAGGTGGGATTGGGCCTTCTTTTCCAGTGAGCCTGCCGAAAGGTGGGGGGGTGGTGGCCTCCGAGCTCTGCCGGGCCAGGCCGAGGTCTCTGCCCCGCCCCCCCTTCTC
>VZTI01001938.1:11270-26506 GCA_013397865.1 Struthidea cinerea
GAGCAGCCCCAAGAGCTGCGGAGCAAAGCGGGGCCGCCCTGGGACGGCCGGGGCGCCGCTGTCCAGGCCTGCTGGGTGCCCCCCAGGGCCGCCTTCGGCCCCGCCGCGCCCCGGGCCACGCACGGCCGCGAGGAGGAGGAGGAGGATGAGGAGGAGGAGGATGATGAGGAGGAGGAGGAGGAAGAGCCCTTCGACCCCATCGCGAAGTCGCGCGCCGTGTCCCCCCCGGCCAAGGAGAGCAGGGACAGGGGGTCCCGCTCGCCACGGGGCCGCCAAGGGCTGGCCAAGCCCAAGGCCATGGTGGCCACTGCCGGCTTCGCCGCGCCGCTGCCGCCGGACGCTTTCAAGGGAGCCGCGCTGCACTTCCCGGGCAGCTTCGGGAGCCCCCTGGAGCACCTCAAAACCCAGGGCGTGCCCGTGGCCCCGGCGCTCTCCGTTAACCCCTTCGTGATCCCGGCTTTCCCCAGCCCTTTGGTGGTGGCCTCCGCGCAGCCCTCGGAGCTGTGCCGGCCGCTGGCCACGGGCGCCGGGCGCTTCGCCGCGTCCTACGGGAGCTCGCGGCTGTTCCCAGCGGCTCCGTGGCACGGCCAGCGCTCCTACGGCTCCCCGCACGCCCCGGCCTTCCCGCACCACGCCAAGCCCTAGCGCTGCCCGCCCCGCGGAGGAGGGAGAGGCCGGGGGGACACGGCCGGGAGGGGACGAGCCGGGCTGGGTGGTTTTCACTCCTGATCTCAGAGCTGTTTGTACCCGACGCCGCCCCGGCAGCGGCTCCGTTGCCGGAGCTGTCGGTATTTTCTATATATCCACACACACGTCGATAAAAAAGGGAGCGAACCCAGTGCTGGAGGTTTCTGTTCGTGCTGAGGCGCAGCCGGGGGATGGTTTTTCCCACCCCGCCGTGCCCGGGGTTCTCAGGGACTCCCTGAGCTCTCCCCCACCCGAATTTGGGGGTTGTGTCGCCTCCAGCTGGGGCTCCAGAGGTTTCCAGGAGCCCGGAAAGGGGAATAAACCTGCCTGGCTGGTCCCGACCTGGCAGCATTTAGGGTGTCCTTGATTTCTGGGATCAGGGCAGGGTTGGGGGGATCCTCTCCCTAAACACGGAGCACCAGGGCTCAGAACTCACCCCTTGGGGATGGAGGAGCTTTTCCACGTCAGTTCTGGGGGAAGCGCAGCCGTTCCGTGGAGCAGCCGCGTGTCCAGGTGGGAACCAGCCCGGCAACAGCTCCAGGTGATTTTTGCCTCCAGGTGCTTTTGATTCCAGGTGATTTTTGCCTCCAGGAGCTCCACTTGAGCTGTTGCAGATGCTCCCAAGGCTCCGTGGGAGCTCCAGGACTTGCTTTCCTGCTCCCCACCCACAGGGACAGCAGGAAGGGCACGGGGACAGTGGCACGTCTTTGTCCCCGGCCTGGCGACGGCTTCGGGGGGAGCAGGAGCCGCGAATCAGCGTGGAAGGACCACGGCGCTGCATCCATGGGAAGGCCGAGTCCGGGGACAGAAACTGGGCCCCAGGCAGCGCTGATTGCTCCGGGATGGTGGGAGACTCAAATCCCTCCTGGATCCTCCACGGGATCGGCCGCACCCCAAGAGCTTCTCTGAGACCCCACGGACCCCTCTGAGGCCACGGGGCTCGAGTTGTCCCTCCGGGAGCTTCCACCACACCTCGGGAGCGAGGCCACCGGCGATGCCACAGCCCTGAGGATGTCCCGGCCTGCCTGCAGCAGCCAAACCCCGAGAACCTGGAGAACGGGAGCTGAGGCGCTCGAAGCCACAGCAGAGCCTCGCTGGGAGCAGCCACATCCCGGTGTCCGTGGGGATGCTGGAGCAGATCCTGAGCTCATCCCAGCTGTTTGCACCTCCAGCTCCGAGAGAAGGGTCTGTGGTTGGGGGGATCCCACCAGGAAACCCCTGGGTTCGAGGTCAGCCCGCAGGGGATTGTGCTGGGCTGAGCCCCGAGCGCCGGCCCCGTTTTTAGCACAGAACCCCCGGGAAAAGGGAAAGGCTCGGCAGCCTCAGAACCGCTCCGTGGCATCACCGGGTGCGGGACAGGGGACAGAGGCAGAGGGACAGTCCCGGAAAGGATGAGGAGGCGGCCGAGTGTTCTCTCCGGAAGGGGGGATCCCCATGGAGAAGGAACTGAGGGGGACTCACCGGGGTCTGCAGCTTCCTCCTGAGGGACAGACCCAGGGAAGGGCTGGAGCGGTGCCAGAGCAGGCTCAGGCTGGATTTTGGGAAAGAGGTGTGGGCACTGCCACCCAGAGGGTGCTGGGCACTGCCCAGCGAATGGGCACGGCCCCGAGGCTGCTCCAGGAGTGTTTGGATTTTGGACTGGATGATCCCTGTGGGTCCCTTCCCACTCAGGAGACTCCAGGATTCTCTGATTCTTTCAGGGAGCTGCCCAGCGTGGATCCTTCCCTGGATCCTTCCCCGCTCTCTCCCTCCATCCCTTCACAGCTCACGAAATCCACCCTCAGCAAAAGCCACCCCCGGCGCTGCCTTTGGAGTGGCCACGGCCACAAACTCGGCCCAAAAGCACAACAAAACATAAAAAAAAGGAAACTTTTATTAAACAACAACAAACCCAGAAAAACACCCCCCCTCTCCCACCCCCGGGGCTGCTCCTGTCCCACCCCCAGAGTTTTTGGGGGTCCCTACAGCCCCCAGGACAGCGTGGCCGCTCCTGGCCAGCCCCACCGTGTCCCCGCAGCGTCCCAGGGCTCCGCGGGCCCTCCCCGGGGTCGGGATGAGCGTCCTGGAGGTGCCTTGCAGGGCAGGTGCCACCTCGGGGTGTGCCAGGCTGGCCCAGGGAGGGCTCCGGGGGAGAGGGGGCCGAGGGAGCTGCACCCGTCCCAGAGCCGGCGAGCGCTGCCAGCCCGGCCTCCCACAGCACGGGGCTGCTGCTGGTGGTCACTGCGGAGAAGGGGACAGTGGGTCAGTGGCCTGGGGATGTGGTGCCCACGCTGGGCGGCAGAACTTCCACCCTGAGAACCAGGACCAGGCCTGGTTCACCGCCCAGACCGGCACTGCTCCACTCCCAGAGCCCCCAGGGAAGCGTTGCCCTGCTCAGATCTCCCAGGAAGTTCCTCTCTTCCTGCGGGGTCTGAGCTTCTCCCCCACCACTGAAGTCCCTCTGTGGCTCCAGCCCAGCCAGGGCTCCTGTCCCAGCCCTGTGGCCCCCTCAGGGCAGCTCTGGGGGCTCCCTGGCAGTGCCCAAGGCCAGGCTGGACGGGGCTGGGAGCACCCTGGGACACGGGAAGGTGTCCCTGCCCGAGGTGGGGCGGGATGGGCTTCGAGGTCCCTTCCACCCCGAACCATTCCAGGCTCCTGTGACCTTTTCCAGCAAGGACAGGCCCCACAGAGCTCAGGAGCTGCCCTAAACCGGGCTGTAACCAAAATCCCTGCCCCTGGCAGCGGGACTTCGGGAAGGGAAGGGGGTTCCTGCTCCCAAGGGCTAGACTCGGAGCTCTTCTCACCCCAAACTCATGCCCAGCTCCAGGCCTGGCAGCGTGAGCCCCCACAGGGTGCAGAGCCCAGAGCCAGCAGCGCTCCCTGGCTGTGCCCACCCTGCAGGGGACACCCCCACAGCGCCCGAGCCCCCCGGAGCAGCTCCTCGGGAAGACAAAGCCAGGTTTACCCCCAGCTCTCACTTCCCAGCCTCACCAGTCCCGGTCTCTGCTCCCACGGGCACCAAACCCCGCAGGGAGATCCCTCGGGCTCCCGCCTCCCGTGTGCCCAGCCCGAGGCACAGCTCAGCTGCTCCGGGCTCAGCCCCAGATGTAAATCCCAGCTTCCTGCGAAGGCACGGCACAGCCCTCAGCTGGAATTCCAATGGGAATCTGCTGCCGAGCACACCGGGGCTGGAATTCCCAAGGGAATCTGCTGCCGAGCACACCGGGGCTGGAATTCCCAAGGGAATTTGCTGCTGAGCACACCGGGGCTGGAATTCTGACGGGAATTTCAGCTCCGGCCGCTGCCAAGGACAGCGGGGCTGGAATTCCCAAGGGAATCTGCTGCTGAGCACACCGGGACTGGGATTCCCAAGGGAATCTGCTGCCGAGCACACCGGGGCTGGAATTCCCAAGGGAATCTGCTGCTGAGCACAGCAGGGCTGGAATTCCCAAGGGAATTTCAGCTCCAGCCTCGCAGAGCACACCAGGGCTGGAATTCCCAAGGGAATTTGCTGCTGAGCACACCGAGGCTGGAATTCCGACAGGAATTTCACCTCCAGTCGCTGCCGAGCACAGCAGGGCTGGAGTTCCGAAGGGAATTTGCTGCCGAGCACAGCGGGGCTGGAATTCCCAAGGGAATCTGCTGCTGAGGACAGCGGGGCCGGAATTCCGACGGGAATTTCAGCTCCGGCCGCTGCCGAGCACAGCGGGGCCGAAGCCCCGGGGCTGTTTGGGCAGCGCCACCGTCGCAGGAAGCCCGGCCGGTTCCGTAACCGCGCTGGTGCCAGGGCTGGGACCGGGGACAGAGCCCGCGGCCGCCCCCTTTGCCTCGGCGCAGCTCTGAGCTGCTCCTGAGGCACAGCCGAATCCCCGCTCGGACACGCAAAGCTGCGGGGAAAGTCAGGACCCCACACCCGGTTCCAAACCTGGAGAAACGAACCCGTTCCCGACCCCCCTGGAGCCCGTCTGTGCCGAGCTCCAGCCCTGGTGCTGGGCGTTCCGAGGGTCTCAGGGTGACAGGGACGCCGAGGGAAGCACGGCAGCTCTGGGGGGGACTGAGGAGCACCAACGCTGCCTCTGACACGGAATTTCAACCCTACACGGGTGACTGTCCCCAGGTGGGACCTGAGGGGCACCAGCTCAGCGTTCCAAGCTCTGCACTGAGCTCAGCGACTGGAAGAAAGTCAGGAAAGTCAAGGGAAGAAGGATGTGGATGCTCCCAGCTCCCAAGATTCTGCCTGGAAACTCCTGGCGGCGATGGGTGCACCGTCAGCTCTGAGGCAGCACAGGTCACACCAAGGATTTATGGCTGCTGCTGTCAGCCCTCACCCAACTCCTGCCCAGAGGCCTCTCCAGCAGCAGGATAATGCAGCCCTAAATATATTCCAGCACCTCCACAGCTCGAGCCAGCCCAGCAAAGCTCCTGTGCCTCCAGAGGAAGCGTCCCTACCCTCGGAATGAGATGTCTCTGAGGTCTCTCCCAAGGGAAATCATTCCAGGATCCCGTGAGGACGCAAAGGGAAGGTGGCTCTGCCTGTCCCACAGAGCTCCCCCTGCCCAGGGCCCGTGTGAGCAGGAGTGGGAACATCCCCTGGGAGAGGGGGAAAACCCACAAGGAACCAACCCTGCCAAGCTGGAGAGATCCCAACACGCCCAGTGCCAGCCTAAATCCCCAGGGGGAACTGGAGCTGATCCCAGGGGGAACTGGAGCTGATCCCCATGGGGAACTGGAGCTGATCCCCAATGGGAACTGGAGCTGATTCCCAATGGGAACTGGAGCTGATCCCAGGGGGAACTGGAGCTGATCCTGCAGGAATTTTACCCCTTTTGCTCCAGGATTTGGGGATGAGACGCCCATGCTGCTGCAGTGCCCAAACCCACACTGTGCCCACAACAAAAATCTCCTCTCCGACCCGGCAGGCACACCAAGATTCCTGGGAGCAGGAAGGCAGCCAGGATCCTTGGGACAGCACCTGGAATGTGCTGAGAGCCCAAAGATTGAGCTTTTCCTGCTGCCAGTGATCCACCTCCCCCAGGGATCTGTATCCAGCAGACACAGCCCCGGAGCCGGGGTGCGAGAGCAGGACTGGGGAGCTGCCCGAGGAAACAGCGCAGGAACTGGGGAGCTCTGGGGGGAAACGGGGCAGAATTCCCAACATCCGCAGGGCCTGGCCTCACAGCGGGGCCCTCGAGAGCCAGGAGCAGCATTTCCCCGAGGAACAGCTCCAGGCAGCACGGCCAACCCACCCTCCCGAGCGAGCAGAGAGACTCCACAGCTTCCCTCCTCCCACCAGGATCCGTTACTGCCAGGAAAACCCGGAGATCCAGCGACAATTCCCACGTGGATGTCAGTTCTGCAAGTCTAGCTGGAGATTCCCTCGGTGCAGCACCAGTGTGGGAAGCTTTGGATGGGATGCTGGGAAGGAATTCTTCCCTGTGAGGGTGGGGAGGGGCTGGGATGGAATTCCCAGAGCAGCTGTGGCTGCCCCAACCCTGGAAGGGTCCAGGCTGGACGGGGCTTGGAGCGCCCTGGGACAGCGGAAGGCGTCCCTGCCATGGCAGGGGATGGGATTCAAGGCCCTTCCAACCCAAACCATTCCACGACTCCTCCACGATGTCAAGGCCGATCAAACCCAAGGTGACACGACGATGACAACGCCCCGGGTCTTGTCACCCCCTCACACCCCCGAGATGGGACAGGGCCACCTCCCCGGCACAGCCAGGGCCAACAGCAGCCCAGCTGAGCAGCCACGGCCGCATTCCCCAGGGAAAGGTGTCCCGGTTACCTGCGGGCCCTGGGTCTGCTCCTCCAGCTGGGGCGGCAGCGTCCCCAGCGCCGCCTGGCTCAGGGCGCCCACGCGGCCGGGCTGGCCCCGCAGCGTCACCGTGATGGTCGTGGGGGCCTTCAGGCCTGCAGAGCGCACGGAGAGATCTCCCTGAGACACAGGGACGGTGCAGGCCACCCCCAAAGCGGGCTGCGGCTCCCCCTCGGAGGGGGCTGCTCGGGAACCGCCAGCCCAGAGAGCAGGAGGAGCTTTGGGAACGCTCCTGGCACCGGCGGCGCCTCCCTGCCCTCCCTCCCGCTCACCTGTGGCCTGGTTGGAGATCTGGGCCAGCCCCGGCAGGCTGCTGGCCAGCTTGGCCAGCCCCCCGTTGGTCAGCAGCTGGTGGATGGCCGTGGGCTTGCCGCTGGCCGAGGCGCCCAGGGACAGCGAGGTGGCCACGGGGATGGTGCGGACGACGGCGCCGGTGTCCGTGGTGATGGCACCCAGGCTCTGCAGGGCCGCGGGCGCCTTCACGGCCGAGCTCTGCAAGGACAGACACGGGGCCTGAGCTGCTGGGAGGACAGGGGAGGCCGGGATGGCCGCTGTCCCCCTCCAGCCAGAGGAACTTTGGGGTTCCACACTTCTCCCTGGCCACGCGCAGGGCTGAGTGCCGGTGGATCTGTCCCTCCCAGCCTGCACATCTCATTTCAGCCTGGAACTCTGCCTGCGGGACAAAAACCGACCTCCCTGAGGCCAGCTCACACTGCAGGGACGGGGAGCGCCGCCTGAGAGGTCCCAGGTGGGGGTTTTCCCAGGAAATCCCAGGGAATGATCACTGATCCCTCTGATCTGTTCTCTAACTCAGCCGTGCACACAAACAGCTTCTCCCAGACCCCGTTCCCAGGCCTCGGGCCACTTCAGAGCACGCTGAGTGCCCTCCCCTCCTCTCTTCTGGTCCAGAGGGCCCACCCAGGCTCCCAAAACTTCCCCTGTGGGATGTCCGAAGGCTGCTCACCTGCACGGGGGAGCCGGCAGCAGCCACGCCGGCAGGGAGGCTCGAGGACTTGGTGCCCATGTCCTGCAGGCTGAAGCTCAGCCCCTGGAGCAGGCTGCTGGCAGAGGCTGCTCCTGGAAGGGCCAGACAGGAGTCGAGTCAGGCTGGGAGGATTGGCCAGCAGGAAATTCTGGGTCTGTCCCAGGGGTGTGAAGCTGCTCTGCAACGAGCAGCACCCTGAGGTCACTGGGGATCCTCCCACAGCGTGTTTTACGGAATCATGGAATGTCCCGAGTGGAAGGGACCCGCAGGGATCACTGACCCAGCCCCTTGCCCTGCACTGACCCCCCAAAATCCCACCCTGGGCATCCCCGGTTGTCCAAACGCTCCTGGAGCAGCCTCGGGGCCGTGCCCATTCCCTGGGCAGCGCCCAGCACCCTCTGGGGGAAGAACCTTTCCCAAAACCCACCCAAACTCCCCCGGCACGGGGCCATTTCCCTGCTGCAGCTACAGAGGGGTGACCCCTGGTGAAACAGAGGAGGGTTGGGTGTCTCGAGGCCTCGCTGCACACAAACGACACCATTTCCACGCCACCTTCTGCAGCCCGACCCACAGACCCCACCTCGAGAGGCTCCGCAGCCAGCCCCGAGAGCCTGGCGGGCCTCGTCCCCTCCCGAGGGCAGGGTGGGTACCTGGGAGGGCAGGGGCAGGCTGGGCCTGCAGCCCGTGGGTGCTGCCGGCCACCAGCCGGCTCTGCAGGGCCTGGAAGGCGCTGGGGGCCGAGCTGCCGGGGACCGCGGCCGGAGCGGGGCTCAGCGAGGCCTCTGCTGCTGAGCTCAGCCTAAGAGGGAAGGGAGAGACCCCAGTGAGGGGGGAAACTGCGCAGGGCAGGCAGGGACAGCTTTGGCAGCGAGCTGGCACTGCCCAGACCAAGCTGGGCTGCGGGAGGAGGGAGCTGAGCCACAGAACACGAAGCTGGAGAATCACAGGAGTGGGGAGGTTGGAAAAAGCTTTAAGGATCGTCAATTCCAAGAGAAGATTCCCCGAGTTCAGGGCAGCAGCCGAGACGAGAATCGCTTAAGGCCAAATCCATGGATTTCCAAACTGGGAGA
The DNA here is from genome assembly GCA_013397865.1 of Struthidea cinerea. Taxonomy (NCBI): domain Eukaryota; kingdom Metazoa; phylum Chordata; class Aves; order Passeriformes; family Corcoracidae; genus Struthidea; species Struthidea cinerea. The sequence goes on from VZTI01001938.1 coordinate 19,807, forward strand.
GTCGTGTGCACCTGCCGGGGTCACCCTGAACCAAAGGCACCGATCCTGCAGGGCCACCAGCCCTGCTTAAACTGTCCCTGTTCAAAACTGTCCCTGTTCAAAACCCACTTCCTACCTAAAACCAGCTCTTCAGCCTCTCCTCTCCCAGATCCTGGAATGGTTTGGGTTGGAAGGGGCCTTAAAGCCCACCCGGTGCCACCCCTGCCGTGGGCAGGGACACCTCCCGCTGTCCCAGGGCGCTCCAAGCCCTGTCCAACACCTCCAGGGATCCGGGGGCAGCCAGAGCTGCTCTGGGAATGGGATCAGCCAGAGCCCAGCTCCCCAAAGCCTGGTTTAAATGAGGAAATATTAAAGGTGTCAACATGGGATTCACTCCCCAGCGGAAATCCCAGTTCATGCCCTCCATGAGCTGCTCTGAGGCTTTCTCCCCGTCCTTGCAATGAAAACGTTTGACTGGCAGAGGGAAGGGAACGAAGGGAAGGACTGAGCACGGAATTCCTGCCAAAATCATCACAGAGACAGAGAGAAACAAACCTGAGGTTGGGAAAGCACAGCAGACACGACCCACAGCCACAACCCTTCCACTCCTGCCCACTCCTGCCATCCCCAGGCTCCATTCCCAGAGCTTTCAGGAGCCCCAGAGCCTCCCTCACACCAGAAACCTCCAGTGAGAAGCAAGACAAAGCTCCACGTGCGGGGATCGCCCCGTGGCGGCGTTTGCCTGTCAAAAAGACCCCAAAAGATCCCCAAATCGCCACTCACTTGGGGGAGGAGAGCAGCCCCGAGAGCTCCTTGGCGCTGGACACGGACTGGCCGACGGGCAGCGGCTTCCCGGAGACAACTGCAAAACAAGAAGGAGAATGCTCAGTTCCTCTCCCCCACAAATCCTCCGGGATTCCTCAGGGATCCCCCTCTCTCCGAGTACCCACAGGCACGGCCAGGAGCTCATCCAGCTCCCAGAGCTTCTTCTCCAGGAATCCCAGCCCGAGGCGCCGCGCTGGACACCGGGAGGATAAAATCCAGTTATGAAACACTCGTGGGGTTAGGGCAGCCAAGAGCGAAGGAACCAAAACCCTTTGGGCAGCTCAGGCCCTCGCCACCGAAGGCAAACCTCTCTCCTAAAGGTTCTCTCCACTAATCCCCTCCTGCTCCATCCCTGCCTCGATGGATTTCGGGGATCTGGGTGATTTTGTAAGGATTCTTCAATCCAAGACACTTTACAAAATACACAGGGCAGCGGCGAGTCACGGAATTTGTTTATTGCAGCATTTGGGGATACAACTGCATTCCTCTCTCGTGCATTCCTCCTGCTCGCGCCCGGCAAAGGGGGAACTCCTGTTTGGGTTCATGTTTACTTCTGCCATTCATTTCCTTTCTGTGAAAAGAAGTAAAGTTTGGAAAATTAAAAATAAAAAAAAAAAAATTGAAAAAAAAAGGTTCTGGAAACCAGAGGTTTTCAAAGCTGCCAGAAGATCAGGTGAAACCTTCCAAAAGGATGTGGATGCGTGTCTTCCCGCAGCTCGGAGCTGTTCAGCTGGCAGAGAGGCGCTTGGGAAGGAGCAGAGTTATTTCTCAGCTTTGAAAACCTCGGATTTCCCAGCAGAACGGAGCAGCTGGCCTTTGACTCCCTGACCAGGGACTGCTTTGTGGAGCTGTGGCACGAGGAAGGCGCTCCAGACAAGGCAGCAGCCCCAGGGACACGGGGGACAGCAGCCAGAGCTTCGCCTCTCTTGCGGAGGCTCGGGGGAAGCAGCCGGAGCACGTCACCTCTTCTCGGGCACGGCGGCTCTTCCGGGAGGCAGAGGCAGGCTGGGAGCCGGGATTTCTTCGGATGTGCATCCAGGGTGTGCCGTGCCACACTCCAGGCCCCGGGGGGGATCAGCAGAGCCGGCAGCTCCGCCGGATCGGGGCTTTTGAGCGCACAGAACTCTCGTGGAGGGAGGAACTTCGCTGCGATCCCTCAAGCAGCAGCGGGTTCCCGGTGGGAGGAGGAGTGGAACGCAGAGCAAGGGGTCCGGCAGGACCAGCATCCTGCTCCCGGCAGCAGTTCCAGGCCTTGAGGGAGGTGTGGGACCAGAGGGAGGTGCAGGATCCACCTCCCAGCTCCGGGCTGCGGCCGAGTGCTGCGCAGGAGCGCGGAATTCCAAGCGCCGTGGAAAACAGGCTCCCGCCGAGCCCCGTGCGTGCCACACTCCCCCAGCCACTCACACCCGGAGCCTCGGCCTTTTCCCTGCAGCTAAATCCTCCAAAAACAAGGGATACCAGCTCCCTCCCCGCCCCACAGCGCCCCGAGGGCGGGCTGGGCACGGCCAGGCCCGTGCTGGGTGACAGCAGCCGAGCAGTCCCAACTCACTTTCTGCCTGGGTGCTGAGGGCCGCTCCGGTGCCCGCGGCCGCAGCATCTCCGTGGGAGACAATGGTCACCTTGATTTTGGCTCGTTTGGAGGCTTTGGCGCACTGGGTCGGGCTGGGGCTCTGGTGCCTCTTCAGCTGCACGCGCACATCCTCTCTGTCAGCCCCGTCCGAGTGCTCTGAGGACACTGGAACTGGGGGACACAGAAGGAGCTTTTTGAGCACCCAGGGCGGCTCCGCGTGCCAGGAGGGGAACATGCCCATGCACACGGCCACAGCTCCCTCCATGCCAGCCTTCCCAGCTCCCGTGCACCGGAACCCACGCCGCTCCTCTCCTGCACCGACCCCGGCCTGTCCTGCGCTGACATCCCGGGAATCGGCTCGAGCTGCTCCCGGGCCACGGCAGGACGCAGTGGAAGGGCTGCCCCGGCCCTGCAGCGAAGCCACAGCTCCACGGGGATGTTTTCATCTCCAAATCCTGTCCTCAAGGCCCCTCCAGCAGCCCTGATCTCCAGGGGAGGGGGTAAGCGTGGACTTGCAGGCACAGAGGATCAGAGCTCAGCCCAGCCGCTGCTCCGACACAGCCAGAGCATCCCCCAGCAGCCCTCCCGGAGCTGGGCAGGTTCTCGGAGGCACCAAGCGAAGCAGGAGAGGTGCTGCAGCAAAGCCAAGCCCCCCAAAACCCCACGCTGCAAGGGACTGGGGCAGAAACACCACGAGCTGAGAATTCTCCTCCACGGCAGACCTCGATCTGTCGCATCCGCTCCACCCTGCCTCAAGCACGAGCTCCCCAAGGCCAGGGCGACCCCAAAAAGCACAGAGGACCCCCAAGTGCAGCCCAGGGACACGGCCACGAGCTGCCACGTCCTGCCCATCCACACAGCTGCCACCACTGGGGTACAATCCCCCAGCCCCAGCCTGAAACGCTGAGAATTCCCTCTTTCCAGAGGGTCCTGGGCATCAGAGCCACGTATTGAGCAGCCCGGAGGCCGAGAGTCCCTCCCTCCTTACCGACAAACGCCTGGCCACAGACACACGAGACAAAACCAGGCAATGTGTGGATGCACGTGTTTGCATGCTGGGTATCACCCACACACCTCCAACTGTGCGGGGGCAGGACCAGACCGCAGCCAAATCCCCAAATTCCAGGCGACCCCGAGCATTTCGGGGCCGCTCCGCTCCCCGGGGCGGTGCCGAGCTCCGCCGTGCTCGCCCCCAGCTCCCGACATGCAGCATCCAAACCACCCGGGAGAGCCCTGCCGGCCCCACGGCCCCAGCCCGGGGCCAGCAGCCAAGCGGGGCAGCGAGGGGCACATGCACGGGCACCGGGTGAAGCAGCGAGCCAGCTGTGTCCCTCTGTGTCCCCTCCTGTTCCCGTGCCAGGCAGGGCTGGCTGCGTGTTCCCAAGGAATATCCCATTCCCAAATCAGAGGCTCCACCCAGCTTCCTGACACCTGAGGCAGCCAAGGCGGCACCCTAATGAACCCAGAGCTCTTAATTAGCTGTTGCTGCTCTGAGCAGGTGGGCCAGGCTCCCCACATCCAGCAGGGAAACACCCACTGGAGATTCCCCTCCAGGAGTGCTCCCTGCCCTCGTGGCACAGGAGAAGGCTCACGGCAAGGCTCCAGGGATCAGGGGATGCTTAAACCAGGCTCAGGAGGAAAAGAAACCTTGAAAGCACCAGCTCGGGGCAGAGCCTGGCTCAGGAGTTGGTTGTGGAGTTAAAGGCAGAACATTCAGGGCGCTCAGGGCAGCTCCCAGCCCCGGGGACACCCCGAGGGAGAAGTGACACCGACAGCTCAAGTGACAACTCTGCAGCCTCCCAAAGCCTTGGATTCCCACGTTCCTCCCTCTGCTGACCCCAGATCCACACAGGGACCGTCGTTCATGATGGCAAAACACAGCTCTGGACAGCCTGGACCTCACCCTCCATCCCCAACCCTCAGAGCACGGCACACGCTGTCACCTCTGGGTGCTCAGACTGTCACCTCTGTGCGTCCCCTGGTCCAGACGGTGTCCCTGTCCCTGATCCATCACCGCCTTCCCAAAGCTCTGTCCCTGATCCATCACCGCCTTCCCAAAGCTCTGTCCCTGATCCATCCCCGCATTCCCAAAGCTCTGTCCCTGATCCATCACCGCTCTGTCCCTGATCCATCACCGCTCTGTCCCTGATGCATCAGTCTTCCCAAAGCCACCCTTCTGTCCCTGATCCATCCCTGCCTTGCCAGAGCTCTGTCCCTGATCCATCACAGCTTTCCCAAAGATCTGTCCCTGACCCATCACAGCTTTCCCAAAGCTCTGTCCCTGATCCATCAGTGCCTTCCCACCCCTCTGTCCCTGCCCCATCATCGCTCTCTATCCCTGATCCATCCTTGCCTTCCCAAAGCTCTATCCCTGATCCATCATCACCCTCTGTCCCTGATCCATCACCGCATTCCCAAAGCTCTGTCCCTGATCCATCACCGCATTCCCAAGGCCAACCCTCTGTCCCTGATCCATCAGCGCCTTCCCAAAGCTCCGTCCCTGATCCATCACCGTTTTCCCGAGGCCAACCCTCTGTCCCTGACCTCTCAGCTCTTCCCCAATCCCTCAGCCAAGCACCGCTGCTGTGTGTCCACCCCTGGCTGTCCCTGTCCCACGTGTCGGGGACGCTCCACCAGCCCCCCAGCTCTGTCACACCGGTGTCCACACCCCCTGCTCACCCCGGCACAGGAAAGGCTTAAACCCACGTCCACCGAGCTTTAGTCCATCAGAGCCAACCAGACTCCAGCATTTTTCCACTGGGAGCAGGGAAGAGCTCCGGAAAAGTCTGAGTGGGCCCTCGGCTTCAGCTCCAAACACGGCAGAGAGAAAGCACCGAGCAGGGGACGAGGGGACACGTCGGGCCACAGCCCCAAACCAGCGCACGGGAAGAGGAGGACGATGGAAGAAGGCAGCAGAGACAGAGAGAAGGAGGGAGACAGGGAGAGAGGCAGCGAGAAGTGAGGAGATACTCACCAAAGAGACATGAAGAGGTGCCAGGAGGAAGAGCTTTCCTCACCAGCATGTTTTGTTTCAGAAAAGCAGCGAACTGAGCTGAAATGAATCAGAGAGAATTACAGTATCACAGCCCGAACCTGCTGTAGGGGACAGGGGCTCGGGGGACAGCGCTGGGACCCCCAGACGGACACCTGGGAGCAGGCAGAGCTCCGGACACCACTGATCCAGCCACGGGGAACAACGGAGACGCGGCAAACTCCCGTGCTCCGGCACGGCAAGGGGCACATCCCGGCCTTGGGACGGCACATTCCCAACAAACAGCCCTCTCCAGCCACCAGGAAAGGGAGAGGAGAGGGAAGGAGAGCAGGGCTGAGCTGTGCCAAGAGGCTGAGAGCAGCTGGAAGGCGTGAGCCAGCACCTCCCTGAGCAGCTCCGGCCAGGAATCACCGCAGCATTCCCGACAAAACCAGGCACCGGGACACGGCTCCACCACAGAGCCTCCTCCTGCCTCCCTCAGCTACAGCAGCACAGGAACACAACCCTGCAGGCCAGGGTCTAGGAAATGAGGCAGATCCGAGCTCCAGCTTCCCCCTGGAGTCCATCCCCGAGCCAGGATGGATGGGGAGGGTCACTGCTGCAGCCTGTCCAGCTCTGTCCTGAGCACGGCAAGGAGAGAAGGGAGGATGGGGAACCATCCCCTGAGCGCTGCTGCAATTTGCCAGAAGGGATCCTCAGCCACAAAAGCGTTCCCTGCACTCCCAGAGCTCTCCACCAGACTGAAGGTTTTTAACCAGCCTCTCACAGGACACATGAGCCCACAGCTCAAGCTGCTTTCTTATCCACAGCGGGTTTTCCGCAGGCCACTTGCTGCAAGACGGTTCTGAAATTCCCCAAATCCCGCAGTTTCCACCTCAATTCAACACCCTCAACCATCTCCTGAGCACCCTCAGTGCCTCCCCAGGCAGCCCGGAAGGAGACACCAGAGCAGGGTCTGCCAAAAGCATCAGAGCGTGGCTACAGCGGGGTTTGGTCGGCCCCAGAGAAAATCCTTCCCGCTCCCAGCAGCAGGAAGGCTCCACGAGCTGCAGAAACACCGTTTCCAACCTAATTCCAACCCTCCAAGGCCGCGACAGGGGGCTGAGCTGCAGAGGAAGCTGCCACGGGGAGCTTGGAATTCAACGCAGGACTCGGAAAGTAAAAACCCACGCAGGTCCAGACGGAGAAAGAGCAGAATTCCAGCTGCCGGCAGGGCGGGGAAGCTGCAGGGAATTACCTTGTGCCTGCTTGTGGGTCAGGACGGGCTCCGGCCTCGGCACCTGCCTCTTCAGCAGCTGCGTGGGGCCCACCTGGCTGGGCTTGGGCAGGGCCAG
>VZTI01001939.1:0-25680 GCA_013397865.1 Struthidea cinerea
AAAAGAAAAAAAAGAAAATAATGAAGTTCAAATTTCTGTTTCTATTGACCAACCCTTCGCTCACAAAAGTGAAAAGCTCAAGTAAGTTATTTTAAAGAAAGCAGAATGTAAAATAATGAAACAAATATGCAATAATAAAACACTAAGGGCAAAATAAATTTATACATAACACAACTATTTTTCAAAATTCTTGCTTTGCTTTAGATGCCAGTTTGCCTTCTGGCTAAAAACACATTCTTCACACACGCTGGGAATGTTGAGGAAAACTAGTCAGCATTCAGAGGATTAATACAGATTTCCAGCTCTGTGCCTTTAGGCTTAATAGTCAGACATCTATTTGTCCTCAGGAGAGGTTAGGGGTTGAAATGCAAATATGCAAACAACTGAATTCTTTGTTAAGATATCAGGAAAAAGCTTGATCTTTGCTGCTGTTTAATAAATCCTTGCAATTTTATGGACTTATTTAAATGCAGCTTTGTGTCTTACTATTTTGAAGGAGAAAACAATGTAAGGAAACAAACACATTCATTCTGACTAAAATTTGTTCTCTAGAGGAAAAATGACATACACCCTTGACAGCTTATTTACCAAACTCACTAAAGATTTATTGATTTATCAATCAGTGCCTTGAGCATTTGCTTCTCCCCAAGGGAAAATTAACAATTCCAGCTAACCTAATATATTCTATGTATAAACTAAGTGAATGCAAGAATCAATCCTGGCACAGTTTACAACATCCAGTTAAAAAAATGCTGTCCCTTTTGGTGTATGTAAAATTGAAAGCTATACTAACGAAGAATAAATGCTCATGTTGCTTACAAACATAAAAAATACTTATTAAGACAGTACAATTGAACCCAACAGACATTTTAATTCATTTAAATACTCAGTGGGAGGCAAAAGCATTGGAAAATAAAAAATTGAATGATTTTGCTTCCAGATTAATACTAAGTACTACCACTATTAGTTACAACACTGACATGCCTCAAAGCAGAGATATTTCAAAGAACTACAAATTCTCTTTTACTTCACCTGCAAAAGCATAAGCCTGAAAATTAATTAGTGGTTTGATGATGTCAGAGCAACATAAGAATCCCAGAAGATGAACATTACAATCTAGGAATATTTTGTCATTCAATAAAGAAAGAAAATATTTTAACACAACTAAAATGGTGTTAGCGAGAGCCAAATGCAGTAAACATAAGATCTGCTTTTCATTACAAAAAGTTAAAACATCCCAAATATATATAAAGAAAAGTTTGGAGTGCTAAAGACCTGGCAGAGCAGCTCAGTGCATCACTGCTACTGTGCTGAACCTCTGCAGCACCTGATTCCCACAGGGGCCCACAAACCACCCAACCTCTACGAGCTAAGGAAGCACAGGAAGCTCAGATGCAGCAAAGTCTTCCCTTTAACCAAGGGGCTTAAAACCAAGACCAACAATCCCCCCCCCAGGGATCCCCTCCCAGGCCCCCGGGATTGTCCCTGGCCGAGGAGGGGCCGCTCCACAGAGGCCTTGTCCTCACAACCAGGATCGTCCCAGCAAGACACATTCCAGAGGAGCAGCAGAATCCAATACATAACACCAACCACAGACTCTTTTAAATCCTCGTGCACATAATTCCATTCAGCAGAAGTTTTATTACAATCCACAGAATTTAGGGTTTTGCTAAACATTAAAACGTGCATTTAGAGAAAAATCCTCAAGATATGTAATGTTCCCCTCCCTTTTCAAAAAATAGCATTAAGTATGAAAATTGCCATCCAATCCCAAGGAAAAAAGACAGGAATTATTGTAAAAGACTGCCCTCTGGTGTTACACCAACTCTAAATTCTGTTATATACTTCAGATCCCCCCCAACCACCCCGCTGCATTTTTTCATTATTATTTTTTCTTTTTTTACCTGAAAGAACCACCTCCAGGGTCATTCAGCTTGTTTTTCTGATTTGCAGAGACCTGAACACCAAAGCCCCCAGGACTTTTACTGGCTTGTATTGTTGGTGCCTTCCCTACTGTGCCTGAAAAACACCAAGCAATGTTATTATGAGCTGTCTTAGACAATTTACATCAAAGAACCTTCTGTCCAGGAACTAAATTTAACTGTCTGTAAATTGCAAACAAAGGAAGTTATTATTTTTAAAGATTACATGCTGAAGAAGAACAATTTAAAATACAAAATTTATATTAACATTACAGTTTGTTCAATATTTACAGAACAGTGAAGATTCCAAAACTGAAAACCATTGGCCATAAACAGCTATAATATTTATAAAGGCTATAAGTGTGTTTGCAATTGCCAGTAAAGCACTTTTCTGGATACTCTGTACAGAATAAAGGAGAATTTGAAATGTTCTTAATACAAATACTTTAAGTCAGAGTCACTCAGGGTATTAACTGTCTTTTACATTTTCTATATAGAAATTGTTCTTTATTGCAGTGAAAAACATGTATTTCAGAGCTGAAAGCACTGCATGTGTTTGAAAATGTTTTGCATTGCATATAAAAGAAAAAACACTATTGCCAAATTTGACACACACCCCCATAAAGGTTGTCTTTTGCTTCCTTATCTTGAAAACAATGATTCAAAAATAATTAATGTCTGTATCTAGACTTCACAGGTCTTGAATTACAAGTAAAACAGGGCTTTCTAAATGAGCCAAAGTGCGGTGGACATTCAGTAAACTAAGAGATCTTAATTCCTCTCTGACATGAAACTTTTGGAGAGAAACTCCTTGACTGCCTAAACACATTGACTTGGGTTACATTTTGTGTTTCCTTTAATCCCATCTGTGTTTTGGCATGTAAAAATAACTCACGTCTACTTGATTTAAAAGTTCTCACCTTTTTCTTGTGTATCACTCCATTCTACTGAGCATTACAGATGTAGTGTTCGAGACTTTGAGAAGGATATGGAAGTTGTTCCTGCACCCCAATGACTCAGTTGCATATAAATGGCATGGTAAGAACCTTGGTAGAGTTACAGTATTTTTCTTTCATGAATAATAAAAACCTGAAACACAACTACCCTAATAAATCCTTTTAAGAACACTTCTTGGCTAATACAAAGCTGTTAGCTTTGAATGAGTCCTGCATTACTTTTTTTTTATTTTGAAGTCCAACATATGATCTTAAAGAGAAACTAATTTGATAGTGTTTGTTGAGTTCTCCACTGGTATAAATAAACTGTAATGTGGACTCTCAACATTAGCAAATACAAAACCAGATTTAGGACTTCAGGCTCAAGCCTGGGGAATAAAAATATTTTGTCATCAGAATATTCAAGGTCCATGAGATGTCACAGACAGCATTAGTTCATGGACCAGACAATTCATTCATCTATTCCAGATGAACTAATGGAAAGGTTTTCTACTAAGTGAACTGGAAGGAAGGAAAGAAAGAATACAATAATCAAAATTAGCAGATTTCTGCTTTGTACAATTAAGATCTAGAAGATTAAAAATGTGTTAACCTTGAAAATTATTGCAATGGCAAAATTAAAGTAACAGCAGCACTCCTCCAGAATTAATACTATATTTCTTTAGAATCAGTATCAATGCTTTGTTTTCTACAGGTGATAGCTTTTGATCAAAAAATACCCCCAAGGCTCAAAAGGGTACAGCAACAGAGCAGTTCATTTCTTGGTCTCAGGAAAACAGTGTGTCTGCACTGGATATGGAAGAATTAAGCCTCACATTCACCCCAAGTGTATGTAATTCTACTCAATGGATCTGGCAAAGCCAATATAAGATTTGGGATGACATTTAAGTTTTCTAGTTTAAATAAATCACAACTGTGCATGACTAAGGCTTAGACATAAAATATGCCTAAAACATCCATTTTTATTACAGGGCAGAGAATATTTTGAAAATTAAAATCACCTGTGGGCCTAGTTATTTCATGGGATTGGTAATGACATACAGAGTCTTTCACCACTGGATTCTTGCTTCAAATTTTAAATAGCATGATCTAGAAAAATAAGCCCGAATTTAGGAGCTTATAAATTCCTAGCTGTATTTCAGCACAGGTTAAATAGCTGCAACAAATACTCTGGTTAATTACTTTATTATTTGGCTCAATTCCTCCATCCATAAGATGGAATTCACCTAATTTTATACTAGTAGAGTGCTTTGGGAAAGGAGTGTGAATTTTTCATGCAGTAACAATGGTGTTACTTCCACTGGCGTGGAAGTAATTTGATTTATATAAAAGTCCTTAAACCCTGCCAGTTTTATCTAAACTTAAAACTTATCATTTTAAGAAGCATTGCAGTCTGTTCACATGGATGTATTGAAGATACATTACACTTGGGAGATTCACTCCTGTCAAGGAGGAAAATGCAGCACTTTGTGGAGGTCAGCTCAGTTCCGATGTAACTATACTTAACAAGTCACACTCCACAAAATTATGCTACTGTAATTTTTATTTAGATGATATCCTATTCCAGTATACTATCTCCTTCTGCAGGAATACCTAGGTCAGTATAAAATATCATTACACTGGTGTTTACAGAAAAAGGTTTTAACAATATATCACAGTGAAGCACTCTAACAGCGCTGCCAGCACACAGCCAGACTGCTCCCTCAGACGTGGGCTGCAGGATGACTGGTTTTATACTGGGATGTTTTCTAAATGCCTATTCTTGTTTGTTTTGTCTGTGCAAATAAAACAACATACTGGAGGGCTTAACCAAACTTGAGAACTGGAATAAGCTCACCAGAAAGTAGGATCTTGCATAAATTGGCTTTTATGAAACCACCATCTACCACAAGCCAAACTGCGAGTTAAGCTGCATTGCACTGGCTGATCAAGGGCTACCAAGAATGAACTCATATTCTGAATCTACTGTTTAAAAAATAAAAGATGCCAGTATCATGCAAATTCTCAGCACACTGTTGACATTCACATCTTGGAGACTGAACAAGTAAAGAAATGAAATCTGCCTTCACTCTCAGACACATTAGTCAGAAGCGAAAGCTCATGCTCTAAGATGCATGGGCACGTTATAAACTCAGGACATGAGTACCAGTGCTATCAAATAAACACATTTTATGGTGAGCAAATGTATTTCTTCCTCACTTGGAAAAACAGCCTACAGGATTACAGCGACAGCTTGGTCTCTGTGTCCATTCAACCTCTGGATTCCCCTAAGAGAACAGAGCAAGTAAAACATCAACTGCTCTTACACATTTTTGGTGCTTTTTTTCCCAAGGAGAACAGAAACGACCAAGCAATGAAGTCGAGTAGGCAGCAATAGCTTTTATGTGCATTTAAACTAGTTTGATTCCTGATTCAGTACCTGAAGATGACAAGCTCTGTATTCCATTACAAACCCTCAATCATGTAAATGCCCACATCCAGTAAGATACTCTCACACATATTCAGGAAAAATAAAACCCAAGCCTAAGAGGTTCAGTGGTAGAAAGAAACAAATGGGTATTTATTAGGAAGCAAGGAGGCTTCAAGAATCCTCTTAAAAAGTGGGAAGTATCAGCCAGACATGAACCCACCTGTGCACAGACAGATGAGGAAGGTGTGTACAAACCACGTGCTGTGGCTAATCATGGTATGTCAGGTTGCTGTTGTCAGTCTCTGACCTCACCAAAAAGTAAACATACTGACAGGAGTCAAAGAAAACCAACCTGAGGCTTGAGAAATTTCCCTAGGGCTCCCACCTTAACCTCAGTAGCTGCAGAGATGGGGACTACCATGCTCTGCTTCAGGAGCATGAATTAGAAGTAGGATCATTAAATTGAGGTAACCACTAGGCTTCAGGAAAATGAAGAATTTCTTTCTTGGCCCAGAGTTACAGTTTAGGAGAGTGAGAGCCAAGTTCCTGACCTGGATTAGAACTTTCCATGAACAACTGCTAAGGAAGGAGCTAAACATGTGAGAGTTTAGTCCTAAGGTTGTTTCAAAACATTTCACTATTGGTCCAAAACACCGTGAAACTGCATACGAAAACATGCACTCTTCAGCCAGCATGAGGTAAAAAATAAATGTCAACAATGTTGCCGATGTCAACACTAAGTTTTTCCATGCTACTCGTTTGTAATTACAACGAAATTCATACAAAGGTAACAATCTCACTAAAACATTTAAACCCATACCTTGTGGTCTAATGGTCTGAGTTATTACCACTGGCATCCTAATCTGGGTAGTCTGGCAAGCAGGGGTTCGTTTCACAGTTTGAGCAGATGTTGACTGGATAATCTGCTATTATTAAAGAAAAGTATACTTATATTATACTCTTTATACACAAACACACACAACGTAAATACACTAATACCTGTAATTACCAAGATAAGCACGTGGATCTCTACAAGCACAACCAGCTGGTGACAAAAGTCATATTCATGTAATGCATGTGGTTGTGTGTGTGTGTATATACCTATTTTGCCATTATGCTTTTAAAAAAATATCAATATACGACACAGATGTCATATCTGACAACCTTCATTAAAAATATATTTCAAAGCCATAAGGTTAATATTAAAATTTAGACTTTTGTCTTCAGAAATTTTACTAGGAAGAAAAGCAGTTTTGTAGGAGAAAATGTTGCAATAATTGTAGTGGTATCCACCTACAAACATTAGGCCTTGCACTAAGTATCTACGCTTTTTAAAGAAAACATACTAAAAATAAATCCTAAAATATTATGGGCTCCAAAGTCAGATATACACAAGAAAGCAAACCAAGTTTTGTGGTGATCATATAATAGGAATCTTTTAAATGCCAACTAAATTGATATTCTCAAGGTTTCACTTCCTACTAATTCAAGTTCTGAAGTCCTTCCCCAAAACTAAACCTGGGTTAGAAACTTAAAATTTGACCCATTAACAAATCAAATTTTAAAAAATCACATGCAAGGGTCATGTTTAATCAACAGCAAAATGTACATTCATATGATCAGGGACAAGGCAGGCACAGACATAATGAACAGAAGATTCAGAAAGATGTGTGGATGCTGCAGAGCTGTAAAAAAACCTATAAATAAACTTTGACAATAAAACACTGGCAAATAGCTACGGGTAAGCTTCCAACCACAACTCAGACGTGGCAACTTCCGAAGCCACGTGCTCCTCACAGCCACAACTGAGTTCCTCCCACTGCATGAGGTGTCTGCTGACCCCCGAGCCCACCCCCGTGGGATGCAGCATTCCCTCCTGGAAGGCAACACCACACTGCACCACCCCCACAAAGAGGATCTAAAACCACTTGACTTAGCTGGACAACAATGGCCAAATCTCTGACTGCAAAGCAACCTATGGACAAAAGGAAAGGAGAAACAGCATCTGCAAATGAGATGCAAAAGTAGAGGCTGAGCAGTGAGGAAACCGTGCCATTAGCAGGAACCAGGGCTCCAAAACTGGAAAGGGAGACAGGTGAGAACTACAAACAAGAAAAGAGTAATGAGGGACCTGTGATGTGCTCTGGAGAAAAAAATATAGGGCCATTCTGAAGTTACAAAACTGCATTTTGTACATCCTAAAATACAGAGAGCTGGAAAGTTATAATAAACCTGTGGATGTAAAAGTATTAGCAATAACCACCTTGCAGAAAGAGAAAATGGAAAAAAGATGAAGGATTCAGCTTCAACTACGGACACTGAAGGAAAATGTAGCACTTGTACTAAGCACAGAAATGGAGCAAATAGATGTAAGTTTACTTGTTCAAGACAGTGAGTAAATAGCCACACTCAGAGAGGAAAGAATAAAGCAGCTACCATGCTTAAAAACAGGAAAGAAACAGAGTTGATCAGTGAAAATAATAGAAAAAAGTTGAATTTAACCACATTTTGATGCACAGGAAACATGAACAAGTGTGGTTTTGGTAAAAAGACAATAGTCCACGTGAAAAAAACCTACACTGGTATGAAAAAGGAGAATGTTGCCACTTTTACAGTAATTTATTGGGTAAGTTTTCAGAGAATAGTGAAGAAAAGCTGCTGTACCTTAGTGGGCCAGAAGCCAGGCCATAAAGGAGATGTGTGGGACCTCTGGACAGAATTACTATCTGGTATTACAGTATTCTTCTGCAATTACGTTTTTTTTTCTCTCTGTGAAGCAACTTCTACAGTTCAGAACCAAGTTCTGTTTCCCTTGAATAATATTTTCATGTGAATACCCCACAAAGTGAGCCCCTAACACCATTAAAGACAGGACGGTATTTAACCATTTAAGATGACATAGGAAATGGCAACGTTTTCTTTACTATCCAGTACGTTCCAAAAACTTTTCTTTTGGCATGTACTGTACTAGGACTTCAATGTATGTACAAACGCTGAGAGTGTAGAAAACTACTGAGAAACAAACTTTTCCAAGGGGCAGAGACCAAAACCATCATCTTCAACTCCATACAGAAACCAATCAGAAACAAGCACATACTCTCTCAAAAGAACAACTGCACCAGACCTCAGAGTAGCATTTTACACAAAATCCCGGTTTCTGTACTGGAGTTTTAAGAAATGTTTCAACACACATGCAATCTCCAGATCTGGAAGTCATTAAGGAATTAACATTAGCAATTTGTTTCTGAAACAGAGTATGTAATTTCTTTGCAGGCAAACTAGGGACATAGTAAAAACCAAAGCATTAGAGGATCCTACATTAAAATTTATCAACCATCTAAGCCACACTTCATCAATTAAGATAATTCAAACTGTTCTAATCTTCTTGCCTGTTTTCCCAACATCATAAACATTACTATTAAGTCCTTAGCTTGACCTGAAAGTTGTAGACAATGAACAAGTGTACTAGCAAGCTGGTCTGGGAGATGATTAACTCAAATTATTTCATATTTCTCACAGACTGAAAATACACACAACGAGTGTACCCCATGTCACATTATCGATCCACATTCTGAATCAAAGCCGAATGCCACTCATCAGCTCACAAGCACTGACCCAGACTGAGAGAGCAGATACAGAAGTTTTAGGACACTGAGGTTATCAGGGACATTACTCCAGCCTCCAGAAAAGGGGAGATCTTAGTGCTGTTTGCAAGCACCTTTGGGAAGATGTACAGAAGACAGAGTCAGACTCCCTCAGACGTGGAGAGCAGAAGGATGCAATGCAAAAGATACAAGCTGGAATATAGGAAATTTCAATGTAACATAAGAAGAAAAAAAATTACCACAAGGGTGGCCAAGCTCTGGAACAGGCTGCCATGTAATTTCTTCCTGAAAACATTCAAAACATGACTGGGCACATGGGAGACATCCCAATGTGTAAGCAGGAGGCTGCACAAGACACCTCTAGGGGTCCTTTCCAATCTTTCACCACTGTGTCCATAAACACATCACCATGGATTTTATAAAAGTGCTGAGTCACAAAAGGTAACAAGACAGAATACAGAAGTCTTCAAAGCTTACAGAAACTGTTCATTACTCCACCTCCACTAAAAAGAGAAGCATTTTAATTACGTACACCTCTGAAGACAGCAAGCACAAAAACAGAACAACAAAGGCACAGAAAATAGAAAAGATGGAATGTGATTTAGTCATTATCTGGATTTGACAGAGTTTGGAAAATGGCAAAATTACAAAAAAAAATTATGATCAAGACAGTGTTGAGACAGCAAGTACTGTCATATATTAGTTATTTCTCTTCAATTCATCTGTCTGAAGTTGAAGAATCATGTCCTAGCCTGCTGCACTTTGGAGCTCTTCAAGGAACACACTAAAGCAGCAAAGTCATGGCATCGCTTCTTCAAGTGCAGTGTGTGAACAATTACCTACATTTTTCTTCTATAAAATAATATTTTTCTGCAAAGTAAGATGTACATTTCTCACAAGAGAAAGTATTCTCCCTCTCTTTATTTCATCTTTGCACTTCTCCCCTTGTCATCTTCTCTCCACTATTCACACTCACTTTGATTCACCATTTGTCTGCTCTGCCAGAGCAGTTTCTCCTCTCACCTCTTCAACACTGCAGATACTCCTCTGTCCTTTGCTAAAGCTGACTGTATTTTCACAGGTGAAAAAAGGGATGTTTATACAAAGGTGCTTCCATAAGGCAGCAGACTCATGAAGACAAAAAAAGGCTATATAACAATCACACTACTGACAACCAGAATAACAAAGAGGCAACAGCTAAAATACTCTTTTTTTTTGCCTAAGGGTTTTCTTCAAAAAGCGTAGATTCAGTAACTCTATGAGAATAAAGTAATGGTTCTCTCAGGTGCTAATCTCAAGCCCAAAGGCGATGATCATTCCATGACAGGTGTGGATCTTCTACTGTGTAACTTATTGCAGGACAGAGAACAAGTTACAGACATGAACACAGACCAATAATCAATAACACAACCAACACACACAGACTGAGAAAAAATCCAGCCAAAACACACAAAATGTTCAGGAGCAGAGAGGGAACAGAAGTTATCAGTCTTTCTCATGCCTGCACAAAAGGGACAAAATGAAGTAAGAGCCACTAACATTCAAACCATTGAAAGGAAAAGTCCTTTAGGACAATTAGATTAGAATTCACTGCTGAAGTTTCTGAGGACAAGGATTTTGCAAATCTCCTGAACCAGTGCAGATGCAGCCTTTACTTGCCTCCCTTTTACTTGACAAGGGCTGCAAAACCAGCCTGGCTCAATTCACAGAAATCACCCTTTGCAACAAAAGCATCTGATCCAAAAGCTCAAACCTATCAAGTACTGCAATAAAGACAAAAACAGAGTAAACAAGAGCTTCTGCAAAGAATGAAAAACAAAAATAAATTTCAAAAATATATCCTTTACCAAGCATTTTTTTCTCTCAATTAATTTAAAAAAAAAAATTGTGGAAGGAAGAAACAAGACACGCATAAACATATAAAATTCAGAATGGCTGTGGTCTGATATGACATTTATCTTCACTCATGAGTAAACACTTGCTAACTCACTTGTGGCTATGCCACTTGTGATTTATCAGTCTACTCACTCCTGAAGATAAATGTCATATCAAACCTCAGCTATCATGTAATCTGGCAGCATTAACTTACAATGTTCATGCTTTTATGGGCCTAGAATCCATATTTACCATTGCTTACCATACTGCAGCAGCAGCTACAGTTTTTCAATGGTGCCTCAAAATCTGCGTAAGCTATTATTTTTCCTCCCAAATAAATTGACTATTTAAAAACTTATCATATAAATTTTAATGTTAGTATGACAACAATATTATTCGATTGAGTATAGGTTTTCAACAAAGAAATGAAGAAAAATAAAACAGAAGCCACAAGATCACTTGTCCCACCTGCTCCTCAATTTATGATACAATTTTTCCTACAACGGTCAAATGGTCTACTTTTGGGTGTTTTCAATTATGACTTTTTCATCACTGTCTTTGGGAGTCTGATCTACCATCTAATATTCTCTCTTTCTTTAAGGATATTTTGCCTTATATCCTATCTAGATCTTACTTCATTCAATTATATCCTGTAATTCATATTTGTACCATCTTGGTCTGCTCCAAATAATGGTCTTTTATTCTCCCATATAATCAGTGTTTGACCAAGTTATGTGTGTTCAATTATCTTAAGCTTTTCTTTCAATCTTCGCTTTCAAGCCTGGCCTTTTGTTATTGATTTCCAAACAGCAATCAGTGACAATATTCTCCTTATATTAACATACAGCCGACAAAATTCTGAAAATAAAGTCCATGATAACAGCTCAGAAAACCACTAGGCTGTGTTTCAAACAGGCATACAATTTGTCAAGGATAGGCTTTGTTCCTGTTAATGGATCCCAGTCATCTACTGCTCAACAGCCATTTTAATTTAAATTTTATTGCACACCAAATTCCACGTCAGTGGCTAGATCTTTATTAGTTCATTAACAGAAAATACTCCTTCTATCCAAACAGCCATCTATTACTCTTCCATTTCTAAGCTGCCTTGCAGACAAGGCAAAAAGAAAATGATTTCCTAAAATTTCACTAAAATGTGTACAAATTACATTCATTCATGAACAGAAAAGTGATGCCAGAAAAGCTTCAGTGGAGAATTAAAAAGCCAAGCGGAACATCCCCATGTAACATAATTCTTATTCTGCTGTTGTATCTTGTTTCCAAATTCCATTACTTTATCTCAACTCTGAGAGACTCCAACCACTGTGACAGTGCAGGGAAAGTGCCAGTAAATGTTTGAGAAATCCTGTTGTAGTGTAACTTAGAATATGGCAGAGTCTACCCTCTGGACACTGTGCCCAATTAGTGCAGCAGTAACAGCGCAGATGTATTTCCATACATCCCTCCTAATCCTACACCTGCATGAATCTTCATACAGCTTTGTATATCATTAAATTTGTTTTAATTAAGATGGATCACTGGTTTACTGGGGTTTCTTATCACTCAAGTTTAATACTTGGCTTTAACCCCCAGGAGTACTTTCTCCTTACGATGCAGTCAGTGCCAATACAATACATAAAGTGCTAATCCATCTCCATTACTCATCAATCTACTTATAACCTCAACACATGCAATAAAGAACATCTCTCTTATTCATACAAATTTTACCTGCTGTAACACCCAAAACAAGACAGGCACTGTCTGCATCTATAAGGAAACACAGAGCACAGGGACTCTAAGAATGGCAATTTAGACAAGCTTTGAACATTGCACTTAGAACAATTTAAAAAATTGATTGCTGGCTTATCTCATTAGTGTCTCATCAATAAAATATTAGCCTAAGATTGTTCCCCTTTTCTCTACCTAGAAGTAGCACTATGTAGCTTTATAAAGCATTGTTTTTCATAGTTTGGAACATGATTCCAGTACAAAACAGATTAAAAAGTCTCCTGTTTCATCTCCACTAACATTGTGCATGTCAAAGCCTTTGTGCAAGCTATGCTGCATGCTGACAGCGTACATGGGATTTTCATGTTGCAAGGCACCTCAGTGTAACTGCAGAAAGCATCACCACAGCTGACACCTTTGAGAAACAGAAAGTCAAAGGAAGGAACAGCTAACAGACCCTCCACATTTTAAGGGAAACTGGACTACTGTAACTGGCTGGTATGAAAAGATCTATATTCTAAAACAGGCTTGCCCTTCTGCAGCTGGACAGTTTGCAAAGCCAGCTGGAACTCTCTCCAATGAGCTTCAGGCTTGGAAAAGCTGGAGCTCAGCCAGTTCCTCCATCAGTGCTGGCCACCCTCAGGCAAGCCAGCTGCAATCTTCCTCTTCCGGACAAGTCCAAGGCAAGATGGCCAGCAGCTCTTTCTGTGCTCTGATTTCGGGGAGCACTGAGATCTGTGACAGTGTGATCACTGTCACTACAAAAAAATCCATACTTATGAGCAGTTACTGGGGTGATATGGAGCTGCTGCTGTGCTGTCTGCTTGGCACCTGAGTTGGTGGCTGCTGTGCGAAGATCTTTTGATGCAGTAACTCTTGATGTCTGATGCTGCTTTTGTCTGTATAGAACTACTTTGAGGGTCATTAAGTGCCTGGTTAATGTAATGTTTGATTCTATTAACTAATGACTGATGAATTTAAAGGAAATATGAAAAGACAGTTTCACACTAAAGCAAATACATTATGATTTTTAATGTCTTCTCCCTAAATATTTTCCAGAAAAGGAATAGTATTAACCATAGTTTTGCTCTGCACAATTTGTGACCTTTTGGAAATGTAGCGGTCATTTCATGTACCCAGTAAATGAAAATTCAGCCCTAGACCTGTGACCTCCTTACAGACAGAAAACCAACTTCTCTTGCCCATCAGATCAATCTCCACAATGTTACTTGAGCAGTTTTCAGCTCCTCCTATGACAAAGGCATGTCTTCACATTGTTAATCTCTACTCAAGTTAACATCACAATTGCTTGCTTTGAGTACCCATTGACATGAGACAGGCAGAACGTGCCTCTCTCAGAAATTTGGCTTTATCCCAATCAGAAAATGCTGCACCAGAACTATAATAGTAAGAGTGAGAATTCCTGTGGTCTTACACATTTTTGTCCTACATCAGTGTTTCTCAAAAGGTGGGGTGCAGCCTGCCTAGTGGGCACAGGAGCACTTTAGGCGGGCTGCAAGATACTGGAAAAAGCCATGTTACATGGCAGCAGGTTAGTCTTAAGATTGTGGCATGACGTAAGGCCAGACTTACTGGCCACGGACATTTCTGCTTGTAAGCAATCTGTCAGCTGCGGGCAGAAACCTGCTTACCCTGGGACAGGGAGTAACTTTTACACCTACTGCCTGTAATTATCACCAGCTTCTGCTCTTCTACCTAGAAGAGCCAAAGCTATTGTCCATTCAGTCATGAAACATGGACAAATCAAAGAGATGTCACAAAAAGTGTGAGGAATACTTTTCTAATTAATACAACAATCTAGACAGGGTGGGGAGAAGCCATCTCAGAAAAAGAAAGAATGCAAGTGGCTGGACTTGTATTGAAGCAGCTGAGTTAAGGTGAAAAACATCCAACTGTCTTGTGTGTATTACAACTGCCAGAGCCAGAAATCCTAGCATTCAAGATGTTCTTACACATTAAAACTGTGCTCGCTAAAGGATGATTAAATTATATTAATTTTATTTTAAAGTTAATAATTTAACCACTAGAAAGTGTTTGTAAGGTTGAAGACAACAGCTCAGGTATTTTCAGACTGTACACTGCAACTTTTAAATTAAAGCAAAATAAATATTCTCTCTCCACACACGTTACAAATTACTCAAATGCTTTATAGAGTATAAACTCAAGGACAGATCACTGTAAGGTTTTACGTTATCACATACGCATTTCTTGACCCTGATAATATAAATTTTTACCAACTTGATACATGTTCTGGACCTGCCTATATGCTTTTGAAACCTAAGTGAAGTACTTTACTCACACATAAACAGAAACCACAGACAAGGAAACTCTCACAAAGGGGAGTAATGCCCATATAAACTCAAGGGCTTGTAAAATCCTTAACATCTTTTAATTCCAAGTGCAAACACACACACAAGACCCTGCGTAACAGCAGGATAAAGTCACCACGCTCTCAGTGACTACCTGGCTGTACAGTTGCCTTACTGATAGTGCCTTTGAAATTAATGAATCTAAGCACATAATACTGCACTATGCACAATGAAGATACAGTTCAGTGAGTAACAGAGAATGGCATTATTTCTAAACAAAACATCCTGGTACAGCACAGCTATTCTCCTACAAGATTTTATAACTATGTGCAGAAGAGTTTAAAATGAGAGTTAATTTTAATTTTAAAGCAAAGCATCATACCTAATGACATACTCAACATTATACTCTTGCCCGCAAATCTTGCAAAGCCTTCTGTTCTACATTTGTAATTCCCTCAAATTCCACTGTGCCCATACAACAATCACTCTGTTGCAGACAAAAAGGCCAAGAGAGCACTTCCTTAAATTTATGTTAATAATGGTTGAGCATACATGTGAAATGACAGAAAATGAGGTGCTACCACATACCACAGAATATGATACAAACAAAAAAGAATTTTCCCAAACAAGATGCAATAAAAGTGACACTGCAAACTGCTATACAGTTCATTAAGAAATCCTCTTTTATACTACAGTACTTACCAGTTGAGAACTCTGATTTGACTGTACCACCTTAACCTGAGGAGGCTGCACTGTATTTGATACAGAGACTGTGCAAATGTTGTTTGGATGCCTTATTCCTATTGTCTGTGTCGTGACAACAGAGGAAATGCTTCCCGAGGCAGATTGAGGTATAACTTGTGAGAGCTTGGTTTGTTGGAGTGACTGCTGAGACGGCTGTCCTTGCAAAACCAAATGTTGACTATTCAGTAAAGATTGTCTCAGTGCAGGTAGACTTTTCTAAAAACAGAAGAAAGTGTAAGAAATATCAAATTCAGCAGATTGACAAAAAGCATTTTGAAATTCACTGGAAACATAATTAAAAGAATGGATCTTTCTTTCCAATTTTACTAACTGCCTATTCATCAAACAGAAGTAAGATTTAACATATTTTGTAAGAGAAAGTTCAGTTTACATTTTTAATAAGCTTTTCATTTGCACTTAGCAACCCTGTAGATTTTCATGTGCCCTTAATCCACTGTAGCAGTAAAATATAACACTCTTCTTCTCAAGACTATCCAGAACTTGTAGATTAGGTCTTTGGAAGGGCAAGAAATGGAAGCAGAAATGGTAGAACCATAGAACAACCCTATTGCCACTGCAGGCTAGAGGCAGCAAGCTGCACCAGTTTACTCCTCCTGACGCACCTCCAGTACGTAGAACCAGACGATTTCACTCTCAGTGCCCTACAGCAGTAGCTGTTTATTGCATTATTTCTGAAGTAATGCATTGTGATTGGATTAAAAAAGTGTACTACTGTAAGCTCCATATTCACACCACTTCAAGGAGAACATACTTCTAAAAGGCTGTACTGTACCTTCATGAACAAACTTTTTACTTTTTAAGCGGCAGAAGTGGTCTTTTGAAGTGCTCCCTGAGGCAGCTGTAGAATGCAGCAGTGTTTAGCCCAAGCTACAGTTCTTTCTAAACTTCTAATATTGATCTGAAAACTTAATGCCTGTTGCCCAGAAAGGACTTCAAAGAAAGGAAATAAATCAAAACTTATCATGATGCTAGAAGTGACTGCAGTAAAGGCCACAAACAAGAGTTAATGATAACTTGAAAAAACAGAAGCAGAAAGTTCTGAAGCAAAGTCGCAGGGAGAGAAGAGAGAGAGAAAATCTGTCCTAAACAGTGAAGTTTTGAACTAGACTGAAAATACTTTTAAAAACATATTTGTGGTTTTGTTGGGACTTAAACATGCTTTTTATGTTTGTATATAACCCTGCATATGGAAGCTATTGTAGCTAATTTACAGAACCAATTAAAAGTTAAATTTACCCCCACCTATACTAACTTAGGACCCAACAATAAATCTATGTGGTATCACATCAGAAATTCTACTGTTGATTAGTTCCAGATTAGAAGCAGAATCATCTAACAACACCTTTATCCACTTCAGTTTTTCATAATTATTGTTACATGTGGATTGAAAGCTATCAATGACCCAAACATAGATTAGAAAAACAGTATGGAAACAGCTTATTAAATTACTTGAAGCATTCTGTAGAAATAACTTGGGACTCTTTGAAATGTGAATGTTTTTCTTCTTCACAAAAAATTACTTACTACCACAGAAAAGTGTATTTATTATAAAAGTAAAGGATCACTACATAATAGCCAATGGATGGTTCCCAATCTAGGGAGTAACTGCTTTCTTCTGTAAAATCTAATTACTGCAACATTCTAGATCAGGGCTACTCAAGCTGTGAACTCCAGATCAGCTCTGGATGACAAATACATTTTTCTTTAAGCTCAGCCAAGGTCCCAAACACACGAGATCTCCCTCCTGTAGGAGCTCCCTACTTCTCACCACTGTCCCAGGCTGTTGGAGCAGCCCAGGGCCACACAAGCTGTGAGCAGCACAGCCTGGCCTGACACAGGTGGAGCCTGCAGGGACTTCCAGCCAAGAAAATCTTGGCAGAAATGGGTGGCATTTACAAGTAAAAAAAGTGTAGCCCTGCTCTAGACCAGTGAAGACAATAGCACTTAAAAAGGACTTAATAGCACTTAAAAATACTTAATGTAATGAAATTATGCACTGAAATAAATTTATCCAAACAATATTCACATTACCTTAAGGAAAGGTACAAGATATGGCTGAGGAGATGATTTGAGTTCTGTTTGAAGGCGGCCTGTAAATTCTTCTGGATCAATCTTTGCATCCTTCAGGGTGAAGAAAAAAAAGCATCAACATCTCAGTTCAGTTGCTTGGTTGCCTCTTTCCCAGCTAATATATACACATATCTCTCTAGCTAAATAGGCTGCCATAGCAAAAACTTCCAGAGCTGAAGCCCCTTAACTCCTCCCTAAGATCCTTCTGTCAAGCACTAATTCAAACATGTAACATGCCACTCAAAATTCAGACAAGTCCCTTGGGGATGCACAATTTAAGAAAAATGAGGCTCTGGAAACACTCAAGTCTCTTTTGGGACTCCACTCTCTTGCTAACATTTACATAGTGACTTCTTTATTTTTAATTAAAAGAAAACAACAACAACAGGTTGTTGACGTAACCTTACAAATATAAAATTTGTCAGCCTTTGTAATAATTCCAAAACCAATTCTGATGGTACAATTTAACTTGTAGAATCCGTATATATAAAACTATGTATGTAAAGCATGGCCATACATAAAAAGCATGCTTGTAAGTAGATATGAGATTTCCTCTTCAATGAATTTGTATGTATACTCACAAAACATACACTTATAAATATATCAAATACATAATCAGCCATTTATTTAGTAGTTAATTGAAAAGAATTCTAACTTGGGTGCAGCATTTTATGATACTTCTGAAGTATCATTAGTTATGAGTTCAGGTTGTAATAGAAACATTAATTAGCCTTCCTGACTGATACAGAACAAGGGAAAAACCAAACCAAAACAAGCTTCAATAAATATATTTATTATATATGTGTGTTGGTACTTTGTTGAAAATACTATGAGTAGTTACCTTTACTTATTTACTCTTTTCAAGTTTGTAAAAGTTAAAACATGTTTCTACTGGAATCACTGAATATGACTGTTGAATGGCTCACACTTGAAACCAGTCTTAGGCTTGTCTAAAAGATACAGATTTCTCTGGCAAGGAACTCAAAGAAATGAATAGCAACTACTTTTAAACCCAAGTTCTTCATAGACTATTTACATTACTTTTAAGAAGACTGACTGTTTGCCCAGCTCCACAGTAACATCTGTCTGCAGCTCATTTATACAACTCACTGCAGCATCTGTTGCACTGGACTGCAGCAAGCCCAGCCTTTTTCTGGGCCCAAGGACTCTGTCTAAAACAGCTTTGCCACTGGAAATCCCCGTGCCACTAAGGCTCCATGCAGGGGCATCTGTCTGCAGAACAGCTGAAAATCACCAGCTCAGGAAAATACTTTTCCCTCACTCCTAGAAACTCTTAAACCACATCATGAAGGCATGTATCTGCAGTCATTTTGTGCTTCAAACAATTAAGAGCCTGTTGTTTCAGAAAAGACCAGGGTTTAGAGGAAAACAAACTTAATGAATCCTCAAGGAAAAATCGGGTATTTTACTAAAAAAATAACCAAAATATTACCCATCAAAACAAGAGTGGCTTTGACAACTGCCTACTAAAGACTTCGCTGCATTTCCCCTTTCAAAAACCAAGAGAAAGTCTGCCTTTAAAAGATTTTTTAATATATGTAACGTACAGAATATTGCATTTTGATGAAGCCCAACCCCCTTCACTTTCATTACAGCCAAAAGAATTGTTAAGATCAAAGCAATTGTTTTCAGCATCCATAAATAACAAGCTTAATAGATAACTGACAAAATAAAAGGCAAGTAAATATTTACCAACAAATCTTGAACCAGAGCTTTCACATTGCGGGATGTTTCTGGAGATGGTGAGTTATGAGAAGCAAGTTTTATAAGGGTAGCTAAAAAGTTTTTGCATTTTTTCACATTCTCTTGCATTTCCTGCAAAGGCCACAGAAAACAAGTATCAGCTCCATGCTATTTTTCCATCACAATCAATGCATGCTCTGACCACTACAAATAAGGAAAATGATGAAATTTTTCTAATTCAGACAGGACATATGTAAAATACGTCTGCAGCTGTTATGGTATTACTGCTTGTTGCCTGAGACTTTCTTATCTTCTTTCTGTAACTGAACATCATAGCTCGCAAATAACAACAAAAAAAATCGATGAAAGAAATATATTTTATATTTTACAGTCTGCTTTGGTACAAATAACCTTAAATATGAGAAGTAACACAAGAATTTGCTGGAGATGCATTCCCCTTTGAGATGCCCAATACACAATGTACAAACATTCCCCAAGCTAGCTTCATTTGTTAAATTATTGATTCAGTATGTTTTTGTACAAAGCAGCTACAGCAGTAAAATCAAATTAGAAATAAGTCTTCAAACATCATCATTTCTAATCTTTTTTTCATCAGTAGTAAAACAAGCCATTATTTTTACATGGTGTAATTGCTCCAAGAAACAGAAATGGCACACTTCAGTGTAACCATAGTTTTGAGGCCCAGCAACAGGATAATCATGAAGTCCACAGACCGAAGGTCTGACTGTCCTGTCTGCAGGAACAGAATAGTTCTTTCACTAGTGACACACACAAGGCAGGATGGGGAAAGCTGACCACAAGTGTTCTTCCTCCCTCTCAGAATCTGTATCCCTTTTAGCTGAAACCAGAGGAAGGGTTTTCCTGTTTGTCAAGTATTTGTTCCAGCAGGGGATACATGCAAGCATGAAGAAAAAGCTCTTCCTGCTTCTGAATAGACCCGAGGAGTTCCTAAAGCACTAAGAAAACAAGGTTTCCAGTATTCTCAAACTTGCCTGCGATACAACCGTGGTTCCAGGCACAGGAGAGCTGGGAATGACCAGGGGCTGTGCTGGTACCTGTGCTGCTGTGTGGGGGGGGAGCGGCAGCCGAGGCTGACCTTGGGGCTGGGCTGAGCCCTGGCTCTGCCCACCAGTGATCACCGCAGGCTGTTGAGAAGCTGAAGTTCCCGTTGCTACTGTTGTCTTGAACAAGTTTTGAGCACTTGTCGTGGCTACTGATACCTATTAATATTTTATATCGAAAAAACAGGTAATTATCTTTCAGTTCTTTTACTCAACAACAGCATTCTTGAAAGGAAAAGCTTGTTTTGGTGACACAGTGACACCACAGCACACACCACAGCCCTCAACAGGGACAAACAGAGCAGCACGTCCACTGCTGCAACAGTATTTATCACTCCAGCTGATTTGAGCTTTTTTTTTAAAGAAAATGAATTACCCTGAAAATTGTTATCATCTAGGAAACAATAGAAAATAAGATCTAGGCTGTCACTCATCACCTGCGTAACACAGTCTGACTACACATTCCTTATTAATTTCTAGGATTACATTTGCAATAAAAGAACATTAAAATTCACTTTCAGAAAAAAACCATGTAAATCATAAACTCATAGAATGGGTTGGGTTGGAAAGGAACTTAAAGCTCATCCAGTTCCACTCCCAGCCATGGGCAGGGACACCTTCCACTATCCCACTTTGCTCCAAGCCCCATCCAACCTCTGTCCAACCTGGCCTTGGACTCTCCCAGGGATGGGGCAGCCACAGATTCTCTGGGCAACCCGTGCCAGGGCCTCCCCACCCTCACAGGGAACAATTCCTTCCATATAACTGCCCCAAATCTTCCTTCTGAGTTTGAACCCTTTTCTCCTTGTCCTACCACGGCAGTCCCTGCCCACCTCCCAACCACGGGCACTGCTCCCCCAGCCCCCCGGCTGTGGCTGACCCCACTGACCGTGGTGTGTGACAGCACAGCCCCTCCTGGCAGCGTGGCCGTGGCGCTGACGGGCGCAGCCGTGGATGGCACCACCTTGGCTTGCACGGGGAGGCCCAGGCGGACGCTGGAGGTGGCCACGGATGTTGGTTGCTAATAAAGGAAAAACGAGCATTTTATTTTTTGTTTAATAATAGTGATTACAAGAATAAGTAATTATTAATATGGCAAAAAAAAAAATCTAGTTATGCGCTCTTAAATAGATATATTTTCACAAACACTGGAAAAACTAGCTTTCTCGTGTTCAATGACAGGTTTGCAATATTTCTCCTAAAAGCCATTACTCGTACAGCTATATGGAAAAGATCAGAAAAAACAAACGTGACCTGCAAAAAAATTGATGTTATATTGATGCATTAATTCAGTTGTAATATTTACACGTCAGTATTCATCAATATTTGAGTTTATCATTGCCAGTAACACATATTGGTCCTCTAGGTATTTACTGGCCTGTTCTAGTGCTTTTTCTATATGAAAATTAATATGGACAGAAAATTTAGAAAGCAGAAAAATATTCTTAAAATAATTTCAGACTGAATTACAGAGAAACTAACTCGCACAGAAATGAAGTCCAAGCATTGGGAGAACCTCTGTCATAGAACACAGGCTCTGTACCCAGCCAGCCACTGCAATGTGAAGTGCAGACAAAGGAAAATGACTGACCTACAGCCTTTCAGTCAGTAGTATATTCTACAGGTCAGGAAATCTACCTCGTTCAGCAAACGTATCACTAATTTTGTCATTTACTTTCATTGCAAGACTGAAATCTCTTGCCATCTTACAAAAGGACAAGATTTAGGAATTATAAAATGTCTCCAGAGAAGTTGCTATTTAATCCCACAGGAACGTAAATACCATTATAAATTAAATACATCACACAATATGGCAATTATGAAAAAATAAGAACCACTCATTACTAAAAATGGAGGCCACACTGATGTCTTATAACTTGCATTTATTAAGATTTGCATTCACACGCTCAGAAAAGACAAATTTTCTAAGTGGATAGAGTAATAAATCATGGCTGATGTTTTTTCTCTCAAGATAAAACTAGTTTTCCTTGATTTACATTTTAATTTGTATGACTCTAGAATTCATATTTTTATAAAGAACTGCTTATTTTAGATTCATACATTGTCTATTAAACCTACATAAAATACTTCTTTAAAGAACATCCAGTGAACTCTAAGACATCTCCAAAAGGAACAGAAGCCCAGGCAGGCATTCAAAGCCCCAAGCATTCCTTACAAATCAGTCCAGCAACATCATCTACCAGATATCAATCTTCTGTACTTGGGGAAAAAAAAAAGAGGAAAGAAAACAAATCAAATAAATCTACCTGACATCTGAACAAACCCTTTTTTTTTTTTTGGTTGTTTGTATAGCTTTCAAGATTTTTAAAATCTTGACTAGGGATGTCTTCCATCCTGAGACAGCCTAGAGACAATAAACAGCATCATCATGAAAAGGTAGAATTGTCTGCTTTTTAGGAAGAAAGACCATACAAGCTTTTTCTGCTTTAAATACCCTACACCTCTTTTCTCCATCATAAAAATGACCAAATATTTTAAAA
This sequence comes from Struthidea cinerea, assembly GCA_013397865.1. NCBI lineage: Eukaryota > Metazoa > Chordata > Aves > Passeriformes > Corcoracidae > Struthidea > Struthidea cinerea. The sequence continues at coordinate 22,949 of VZTI01001939.1, forward strand.
TACTGGTTGAGTGAAATTATATCTACCTGATGAGTGTTTGCATTAAAAATATAAATACCATGTAACTTGTTCACTTGCTTATAATCAGTTTCCAGCCTAAAAACACAGCATGACTGTGATATCTGCCCCCTTATCAGTCCAGGCTTCCAGAAGCAAGGATTTAGGAAACAAGCAGATAACCAGGGGCACTTCTGGCAGCTACTTTGGTTCTAGGCAAGACCTGCAGCCAGAAATCCACAAATATATAGTGAGACTATGAGCTAGAGAATTTTTGTCAGCTAATAAATGCCCATGATTCATCACAGGAACATACTTGAAAATAAAACTGCACATAATTAAAATATAAATTTTCACTATTACAATACCCAACTAAGAATGTACGCCAATGTGCCAGACCTCCGCAGCAAACTCTGAAACTTGAATTCACCCTTGGTTTTAAAACTCAATAGTGACAAAAGCCTTTGATAGAAAATGGCAGTAAAATCTACTAATGTGCTGGATATGAAGAAATCCCTCACCACCAGAGAACTGCAAACAAAGTAATGCAATAGTCTACTAATGTGGTTCCAAAACTCAGAAGGGTTAAAAAGGTAAGTGTGAAATGAGGGGATGAGAAACATAACAAGGAACTAGCCTGGAGAAATTCTTAAATATCATAGAAATGATCTTCAAGTGACAGCTACGAATTGCCAGAAGACACTCTAAAGATTCCCAACACGAAGGCCTTGAGAATTGATAAAAATTATTTAGAAACAAAAAGCTGTGTTTTCTATGGAAGGAAACTTGTAAACAGATCTCATGAGAAATACGTCAAAAAGAAAACAAAAATTATCAACATTTAAAAAAAAAAAACCAAAACATAACCCAATGTGTCAAGTTCCTACTGGAAGAATCTGAAAGGATTTATGATGCTCCTTAAGGAAAAAATGCTGAGGTTTGGTACAATGCCATTAAATTCTGAAATTACCAGGAGAGTTAGAAAGAAATACATTTTCAAATGTAACTATTACTTTTTATTAGATAAATCAGATGCTTTTACATTCCCTAAATACGTGGAGGTAACGTTGAAGAGACTTTTGCCCTGTACTCAGGCCATGAATGAACACAGTCAATAACTCACCACTGATGTCCACGGGACACCGGAGGATGCATTTGCACACAGAGCTGAGCCGGCTCTGCCCACACAGCTCAGAAACAGGGAGCACAGCACAGTGCTACTGAGGAAAGGAGGATTTCAGAAGGGACAGCCTGGGGGGGTGTCCCAAGGTTTGCTCTGCCTTGCCCAAGTCACACAGGTAACACAAGTGACTCCAATTTCATGGTGCAACAAGTGACTTCCACTTAGGTGGTCAGAGCATATTAGAACTGCCCACAGTGCAGAAATACTCTGTGTCTGTAAATTCACTCCCTAAACAACATCTCTGCTTTACTTTCCTTCTCCCCAGAGCTCTGGGCGCATGAACAGAGAGGCACAGCTTGGGAGACAATCCACTGTACCTGCTGTGCACAAGCAATGTGCCTCTGTACTTCAAGGAATACACGAGGCTGCTTTTGAAAAAGCAAGTCACTTCAATATGGAGAAAACAGTCAAAACAGCCAAAGATTATCTGTCACTGCCAAGGCAGGACTGTACCAATTTTAGAGATTGCATTCCATATTCACACCTTTATCAAATGAAGACAAACTGCCAAAGGTTAGTATGTAAATCCTTCGGAGCAGGTTTGGGATACACTTGTATTTTGTACCGTAGAACCACCTACTGACCAACGCTCCAGGTACCAGCAGCAGAGGCTCTGTACCACAGAGCTGGAGAGCTCACTTTTGACAAGTTAGTTCCATACATTTTTCATTATCATTCCTGTCAATAAAGTTGGCCACTATCATCCACAAAAGAAAGAAAATACCCCAACAGCATTTGAACAAACACTAACACAAAAGCAGGGCCAAGACTTTCACAATACAGATTATGGCACCTCTTTACATCTTCCAATACACGGCTTCACTAAGTGTTATGCGAAACTCAACTTTAATTAGATTTTTAGGTTTAAATTTGCAAAACCTGAAATAAAATTCAATTTTATTTCTAACCATTAATCTAGAAGACTTCTTATAAACACAACAGACCATGCTAAGATGCCACCTGAGAAGCCTCAAACGATCAACAGCACTGTTTAACAAAGAGAAAACTGAAGTGGGATCACAGACACTGGCAGAAGCATAAGCTAAAGGTCAAATCTGGGAGCTCACTTGTACTGGGCTGGCACGGCCAGGTTTTGGTGGTGGGGTGGCTTCTGTGAGGAGCTGCCAGAAGCTTCCCCTGTGTCCGGCAGAGCCAATTCCAGCCGGCTCCAGGACAGACCCACCCCTGGCCAAGGCTGGGCCCAGCAGTGACAGGGGCAGCACCTCTGGGGAACATTTAGGAAGGGGAGGAAATGCCCGTGGAACTGCAGCTGGGTGACAGGAGTGAGAATTCCTGAGAGGAGCAGCTCTGCAAACCCCAGGGCAGGGCAGGAGGGGCAGGAGCTGCTCCAGGTGCTGCAGCTGAGGCTCCCCTGAGCCCGGGTGCAGCCCAGGGACAGGGAGAGGCAGCCGTGCCCTGCAGCCCATGGGGTCCAGGACGGATCACAGATCCCCCTGCAGCCCCTGGAGGGCCCCACACTGGAGCAGGGGCTGCCTGAAGGAGGCTGGGACCCCGGGGAACTCCACGCTGCAGCAGCTCCTGGCAGCACCTG
>VZTI01001939.1:26205-39237 GCA_013397865.1 Struthidea cinerea
AGGCTGGAGCAGCTCATGGAGTTCACTGTCTCCTGTGGGAGGGACCCCACACTGGAGCATGGGAAGAGTGTGAGGAGCCCTTCCCCTGAGGAGGAAGGAGCAGCAGAGACAACCTGGGATGAGCTGAGCACGGCCCCCATTCCCTGTTCCCCTGCACCACTCAGGGGAGGAGATGCAGAAAGCTGGGAGTAAAGTTACGCCCAGGAAGCAAGGTTTTAAAATTTAGTTTTTATTTCTCATCATCCAACTCTGATTTGGTTGGTAATAAATTAATTCCCCCCCAGTCGAGCATGTTTTGCTGTGTCAGTAACTGGTGACAGATCTCTATCCCAACTCACAAGCCTTTCCTTACATTTTCTCTCCACATCCAGCTGAGGAGGGCAGGGATGGAGAGGCTCTGATGGGCACCTGGTGTCCAGCCAGGGTCAACTACCACATAATTTTTGAGTAACTAATTCATACAACCTCTCCTACAGGCATGGCTGTAGCCCTAACTGCTATTAATCCATCATAACACTCCCCATTAGCAAACTCTGCTTCCTGAGACTTAAAACTTCTGAAGAGTTCATGGAGAAACTTCACACATTTATTGACTGCCTCTCAATTCCTTTGGTTATAGTTCACATGAGCAGGCACTTAAACATCAGATGCAGAGAAATCTGTTATCAGAGATTTGATTTTTTTTTTTTCCCCAGACTGGTAAAAATACAGTGACACTGACCCAAAGTGTTATCCCTTTAAAAGCTTCACATTTGCACACAATTCCAGAAAATGACTGGAAGTGGAATCTCTAACAGGTCAGACAGCAGAGGCAGAACCCTCACTGCCACCACAATATCACCGAGTGGAGCGTGAGAACCAAAGCAGGGAGATGTTGCTCTGTTCCTCACACGCACAATGTCCCTTTTGGGACACCGGGGCAGGAAGACAGGACTTGGAGCAATTACACAGGACAGGCAGAGGAGTTTGGGGCCACAAGAGAAAACCTTCAGAAACCAGGGGTTCTACGTTCGAAATCCCTACTGCTGAAGCAAATACTTATCAAAGTACTTTCTCATGCTCTGGTGAAGTGGCTGGTTGTTCTGCAATCACAAGGTTTCATCCAAAATATCAGGTGAATAAAAACCAGCTGAATTTTGGCACTTCAGTTGGATTCTACTCCTGCCTCAAGTGCTTAGTGCTGCCTGCAAACACAGATAATCCATTGTCATCCATACTCTTACGCAATGTATGTATGAGTGCCCAAAGTGCAACGTGGAGTTTGTGACCAGGAGTGGCCATGGCTCCAACTGAAGGCAATGAAGTCAAACCGAACACAATAAATTAACCAGCATTTTTCACTTCATATTTAAAATAGAGACAATTAGGTTCCACTTCCTACTTACAAAAGGAGGCTAGTAATCCCCTTAACTGCATTGTTGAGAAAGTTGTTATAGGGATAAGCTTCACAAAAAAAACATGCTTGGTTATTAATTCCCAATGCAGAGGGGCGCAGCAAGTAAGCCTGAAGCAACCCACTGAACAGCAGAGGAGAAGATATTATATAAATCTTCATTAATTAGGACTGTTCAGCCTACACACCTTAGAAATTAAAAATAACAGTAGTATGTGGTCATGCAGCATGATGCATATGCACATGGGAGCCACTGTGAGAGAGCTCAGGAACCTCCTTTATAGCATTTCCTAATCTTTGAACATTTAAATTCACAGCCTTACTAACATTTGAGTGTTTTTAAGTTTTAGAGCTGTGTTAATGCTATAAAAATGCAAACAGTATCATTTGTAAGTACTGAAAACTTATTGTCTGCTTATACAGAAAATAATCACTCATCATGAAGGAAAAGAAGGAAAAATGTTTTGTGGTTAGAGCACAGTAAAGACCACACATTTGTTACTCTCTCTGACCTCCCAACCCACCTGCCCTACTACCACAAATGTCTTCTCCAGAACATTGCAAAGAAGCCCAAAAACCATCTATACAAAAGAAATAGTATGGGACAGCTTATTTGATGATAATGGCACTGCATCTTAGCAACAACAAACATTTATCTATTTGCTTAAAAATTCTGCAAAGTGTAAAACAAGCATTGGTCAGAAAAGCAGAAAGAATGTGAGAAACAGTAAGAAAAACAAGAATCAATAATAATAAATAAATGAGGAAAAAAATACCAAAGCTGCCACAAAAATACAAGCAATGCTGAAAACACAGGCACAGTGTATGACCAGACCAATCTCAGATGTGAAAGGCTCTGCTCTAGCAAGAACAGCAGCTTGTGACCCATCAGCCAAGCTCAGACTGCCCTCAGCACCACAGTGAGGGCACAGACTGAGCTGCTGCTGCTGCTCAGAGAGTGTTCCACAGCAGAAACACAGCCATGGCCAGAGCAGGGGATGCAGCACTTGGCACACCCTTAAAAAACTTTTTTTTTCATTTTAAAAACAGATGCTAAAGTGAAACTTAACAGAAAGTGAGTATCAAAACACAGAAAACAAAATAGTAAAGTTCACGATACAAACTTCAAATTCCAAAGAGGAGAAGTTAGAAAAATGCCTAAAGCAAGAAAAAGCAAAGGTAGAAAAAACTGTCACTTTCTTAAAAAAATATATTAAAATATATCAGACTGTTTAGACAATGAAAACAAAACTCAAGTGATAGCTAATCATCTTGGCTGGGAGAAGTACTGTCAGGTAACCCACTTATATGCCTAAATATCTAAATATTAAACCATCAAACTTCACACACAACTGCCTTTTCTGATCACAAAAAATGTACAAAGAAACTTAATACCGGAAAACACATTTTGAATCAAACTTGAAACGAAAACATTGGTAAACTCTGAAGCCAAATCCACTTACAGCAGCAGTCCCATGAAAATTCTAATACACACTCTTTCACCTGCTTTGAAGTTCCAACAACAGATATTCCAAAATAAAATATTATGGGTCAGGCTAACATTGGTCTTTCCTGTATGATAGTCACTTTATATTCTTAATCTACAGCAGCACTTTCATTTTGTGACTAACATAGAATAATTGCAATTAAAAATAATTTGAAATAAAAACTTATTTTTTGCTATTTGGTTATTAATGTAAGCCCACCTGGGCATTAAGATACTGAAAGCCAGTGAAAAAAATGCCTCAAAGGCATGAAAAGCCATAAAATGTACAAATGAAAAACACAGATAAACAAAAGAAACACAGCAAAGGAAAACTAGATGGCAGCACCTCCCTACTTTTCACAATTTCACAAGTCTAAGATTCAAAATAAGATATGGAAACAAAAATTTAATGCAATCTAATAACCAGTTTTAAAAGACTTCTGAATTTATTTATTATCTCTAAAGAATATAGTAGTGCAAGCAAACCCACAGTGTTTGAGCTGCTCATAACACAAGAATCCAGAGTAGAATTCTTCTAAGATCAATTTGAGTTCCAACAAATTATGGCTTGTTTCCTAAAAATCCTATACCTTAACTAATATTCTAAAGCTGATATAATTTTGGCAACATTAAAAATTTATTAATATTCAGCTGAAATTAATATCAACCAAAAAGTAAAAGTAAACTAAAATCACAAAGAGAAAATAGTTAAATAAAAATTATGCACAGCTAAGTCAAAAATTCAAATCATGTTTCTCAAAAGAAGCACATTATCACTTTCCCAGTACAACAAACTTGCACTTTTTAATGTATTCAAAGATTATTATAATACTCAGGGAAGACCAAGTACTTCCATGTAAACCCTGAGATACCAATTAAAAAAAAAAACAAGCCTCTTGTAGCTGCACTGATACGAAAGGTTTTTTTAATATACCTCAATATTTTGCAATTTTTCTCTAAACAAAACACCAGAGAAAAACTGCAGCTAGTAGTAGTTAATATCACAGAATTGTAGATTCATTTAGGTTGGAAAAGGCCTCAAACGTCAACGAGTCCAAACATTAACATGCCCATTACAGTCCTACACAACCTTATAATTTGAACTAAACTAAAACTGTTACATGGTACAATTGCACTTACTCAGGTTTTTCTTGAATATTTTAGAGAAACCAGAAAGACTGTAAATGGAAAAGATCATTAAAATATCAAATACATCTTTCTATTACAGGCACTGCTCTCTCAACTGTTGTTACTTTCAGGTTCTGATTCTTTTGACTGAATGTGTTTCACTGCTCCTCTGTGGTGACTGTGCTGCAGACACTGTCCATCCTCCTGGGACATGCCCCAGCACCTTCGAGCTCGGCCTTACACTGATCCCAGCTCAGACCCTCCCTACAAGGTACCTGCTTATCCCCATTTGCCAGTTTTCCAGAATCCCACTAAGAATGGAAACAATCAGATTTTATTCACGCTTTACACAGCAGCAATTGAGAGGAGCATAACTAAATGTCTAAGCAAAGATTACCCCACCTAAGAGTCAAGAAGAACCCAAGTCTTCCTTTCAGAATGGATTTGCCTCTCTCCTCCCACGAGCCTAACACAAAAGTGTACCCAAAGCTGTACATCTGCCTCTACTTCTGAAAGCTGCAAAAAAATGAAACAAAGGTACTACAAACAGCAGAAGTCAAGTAACTTAAATAGCAAATCCAAGCAATCAAAGAGTGAGAAACATCAGATTTCAGTCTGCTGTGCAACTCAACTGTGTACCTTGACTGCCCAGCTGAAGCATTCATCATGGAAGGACTGGAATTCACAGCACACCCACAGGAGACAGAACGTAGGATCAACAGGAAGTTACAGATCTTAATCTTTCTGAACTCTTGCGTTGGGCACTGCAACCCAAATACATCTTTTTTTAAACATGGGGAGGGAAGAGGGGTGGCTCTACCAATTCCCTACAAGGGTCAATACTACCGTACACAGATACTTGACTTCTGAACCTTCAGCAACGGAATATGTAAGGGTAGAGCCACTGTCTTTAAGGAAAGCCTTTACTTAAGCCCTTACACGAATTCCTCAGGGGAAACACGCTACACTTTCCTGTATCTCAGCAGCTTCCATTGTTCTCAGGGAAAGTGGCTCCTTCCTCACATACTGTCCTGGATATCAGCCCAGCTGCTGAAGCCAGAGGAATTTTCAGGGGAAACCTGGTTCATTTTCCTCCAAAACATCGTGGAGAAGACCTAGCAAATGATGGCCCTGGGTATGGAAAGAAAAATCTTGCTGTAGAACCCAGGCTGCAGAAGTGGTTTACAATCTGAACAGCTCTGTACGTACTGATCAAGCCGATCTTACTTCAGAACATTTATAACATTGCCTTGTTTTCCCCTCCTTTTTTGAGAGCGGAGAAATTACACAGTTGACAAGGGGAGAGAACCAAAGAGCTTTCAAATTTAGATGAACACTTGGTAGTTTTTCAGACACTCCTTCTAGTTTTAAAAAAAGTGATTCCAAATCCATTTTATGTTCTCCAGTTAGCACTTTCAACACTTTTTAATGAGTTGCCAAAAGTAACTGCCAGCTTTTGCAATTTCTTTGGCATGTTATTTAATATCCTGTGTTTTACACCTAGCTGTATTGCTAACAACAGACTTTCTCATCACAATAATTATTTAAAGGGTGCATACAAATGAACACTGAAAACAGTCACTTAGCTGAGTAACTTGTGACACCTGACACAGGCTAAAAATTAGGACAATCTGCAGAACAGCAACCATAATACCCATAAAGCATGAAAGCCATGTCTTCTTCTGACACATTCTTCATAAGATACTATTTCCTAGAATCCTTAAGGCAGACTGCAAATTTCCACCTGTTTTGACTTTCTACACAGGTAAAAGTAGGTTAAAGCACAAACTCAGTGACTAAACCACAATGCTAAGCTCTACACATTTAAAGCACCCTGCATTTTAATCCAAATAAAGCTATCTTAAAATAACTGAATAAAGATAGAATAATAAAGTTGAGCTCTGCACGGTAAAATACCAACCATCCCACTAACATCGGAGAAAAAGGTTAAAACTCCATAGCCTGCTATGTTCATCCATCTCACAAAACACTCTGCAGGACTCGGGCAATTAATGTTTATATTGTGTCTTAAGCTTATGGCACCAAAATTTTCCTGTGTTTCAGTCACAGTGGACACCGTGACTCTTGAATATTCATACTCTATATACATAAAAACCTAGGACATTAATTTAGATTCATTCTAAACTTCTGGAAATTTTCATTCACTGAATTCAGTTTTCTGACCACCAGAAAGAGATCCTGAAAGAAAACAGCTCAATTAAAGACTCCCTGAAAAAATTATTTTTCAGTACACACGATTTCCTGTATTTTAGAACTTGATCCCTGAATTGACTAATTATAATGACTACTCAAACAAATAATTGACATTTCTAAAACCTCAGAATAATATTTATCACTGAACATTTCATCTGGAAAACCAATGAACAGTCTCTGGTTATAAACCACCCACCTAATCAAACAAAAGTCTCGTGTCTAGTTCTGATTATATAAACCTTTAGAATTTAAGTCTTTACAATCTTGTTTTAAAAGGCTGTCAACCACAATTTTTAAGGAACACACTAAGGTCAAACATATATAAAACATAAGCATGTCACAATGAAAGAAAACTCTGCAGATCAAATGCAGAGTGAGGGAAGTTCAATGTAAATTTCCCAAGGGCAATATTAATTATTTCTTAACCCTGTTAATTACAACAAACACAGAAATTACGCAGTACAGTTTGGGCAGCTACCACTAAGATTTTCAAAGGAGATGAATCCTGACAAGCTACGATATCATGAATCTAATCCCCCTACACTAAAACAATCAAACTTTTGCATCTTGCAAGATACTTATCATTCATAAGGCCTTGCTGGCTTCCTCTATCCTGAGCCAGCGTGTTAGCACTAGGTAGTGTAAAGGAATCTCTACAATGCAGTGGGGTATTTATCTGGGCAGAACCCTGTACAAAAGCAATTACAACTTTCTAATACCTGAACTCCTCCAGATTTCAGCTGACTCTACAAACACCTGAACCTGCAGGAGGTGTTCAAAATGGGTTTATTTTTACATAAATCCATCAAGTAGGATTATACTCCTTCTGCAACATTACCTGCTTCATACAAGTAGAGAATAGCTGCTTGAGATTGATGTGATCTACACTTGCTGTGCACACATCTTAAGGCTGACTTTGGGATCCAAACCCCAGACTGAACCCAGAGCCAAGCAGGGGGCCTACATTTATGCACACTTCCTAAGGTTCCATGTGCAGTAAAGGTTATTCCTCAGAAGTCTTCAAATTACAAACAATTTGTTAATATCTGTTATGAATGCTTCCACATTGAATTTTAATTCAGTGTGCTGGCCACATAGAAAACTAACAGTATGGAAGAAAAACTGCTAAACCTAACAGACTTAGATCCCAGTCCTGGTACAGCCCCACCATACACCTTCTGTTTTACATTTACACTACATACTTGTCTCAGGAGCCATTTCTAGAATGTGAGCTGGTAGTAACTACTACAGAAGTGATTGTACTTATTCGCAAAGAAAGTCCTCAACAACCAAAGACAGATGTACAAGTTCAGGAATTGGCTGCAATTTTGTTGTCATCAAACTAGTAAAAAAAAAAAAAAATCTGTAAACCAACAGAAGCTTATCTCTGTGTTTATTTTTCCTGGAATACATTTCTCTTTGAAGGTTTCTACAAGTCTTATTCTTCCAGATACCACAAATTTAAACATTATTTGGCTGCCTTTTCTGCAAAGAGGTCTTTAACAAATTTCATTCAATACTGCACTTACATCTTTTTTGAGAGCATAAAGTTTTTCCAAGTGTTTCCAGGTTCTCATTTATGTCTTTCCTGAGATACATTCCACTGAGCCACAGTTTTCCTAGTGACACTCACTTCTAAAACTTACACTCCAGTTGGCTACTCTGTAGTTTATAGATTGCCTCATGTTACTATTTTCAATTCTGCAAATTTATTCCAGCTTCCTTTTATTGTTTTCAGTTTTGAATTAAACTTTAAAATCTTTTAGACTATAAATACAATGCAATACATAAAACATATAACGGGACAGTAATCAAATGTTACATATTGGGAAATACCTGCTGAAACTATTTCAAGCAACTTCTACAACAACTAAAAAGTTGTAAAGGCACCTTTCCCATCTTTCCACACAGAATTACTTATCACTTCTGCAAACACAGACCTTAGGCAAAACTACCTTAAACTCTCTGCCTATTACTACTATGGCACAGCAGCCATGCACTAACATCCAAAGACGTCTGCCTCCACATTTTAGTAAAATAGCTCCGTTCTAGCCATAAATGGCCCAAAGTTAAACTGCGTCTCTACAAACTTTTAAATCAATGCAGCCTTCAAAGAAATTAAAAAAAAAAAAAAAAGAAAAGGCAAACCCCCACCCCAACATTCACCCTAGAAAATAAATCAGCTCCAAGTTGAAATCAACACACTCCACTGATGAGTTGGGACAGGAAAGCACTCTATCCTGTCAATCCCTAGAAAAAGGGAAATGTACGCACAACAGACAAAACTTTCAGTGTAGACAGATCACACCCAGAGGCAAATTAGAAGAATCAAATCTTTCTTTTGAATAAAGTGTATTTTAAAAGTTATTTAAAAATTACTGCAAATCCTTGGATAGAATGTGATTGGCTTTCTCTTTTCTAATGTTCAGTGAAATTAGCTATCCTGGGATTCAGCATGCTGGGATATCATAGTGCTTCTGATTCAGTGCAGCAAGGGGCACTTGTTAAACCAGTGATACACAGTCCAGACTAAGACCGAGCTTTGTAGCCTCCAATCATCTCTCAGTCTGAACACAGTCTTAAGAGACTCTCTAAGGCAGACTTTTTCCTTAAATTAAAAAAAAAAAAAAAAAAAATATCCCAGGCCTCATAAAATAAACTACAGTTGAATAAGTATTTCCTGTTTTCACAACAAAAAGGGGAGGAAAGCACAGTTCAGAAACATACGGAGTTATAATGTGTAAGACATAAGGCACCCAAGTGAAACCAAGCCGGACATACCTGAGCTGTTGACAGGCGAAAAACAGGGCCAGTTGTGGGCACAGAAAGCCTGGGTGACAGGTTGGCAGGACCCTGTCCCTGTGTCTGCACCTGAGCCTGCATCTGAGCCTGTGCCAGAGCCTGCTGGGGCACCATCACGAGCTGTCCAGCGTCCGTGCGCACCAGGACCATCCCTAGTGAGGGCAAGGGAACAGTCACTACACAGCAAACAACGGCAAGAATAACATATAAAGAACTATCTAACCACAGAATACAGAGTAAAATTAATGTATAGCACTGCACATTATTCTCTATAGTGCACCTTTTTTTAATCTCATGTAACATGAAATTTTATTTCAAAGAAGAAAAGGAGCCCCCAGTAGCAAACCCAATTCCGTTTGGAATTTAAATAACTGCAGTTTATGGCAAGCAGTGATGAAAAAAAGCAGCCACTTGAGTGTTTGGGGGACAGTGACTTCCAGCAGCCTAGTCAGGGTCAGGAGAACAAAATTAGAAACAAATACTCATTAGAAGTAAACTCTAAGGACAATGCAGCTGCTGGGAACAGAATTCAGTATATGCATACCAGGGACAATGACCCGAGAGCTTTACTAAACAACAGCTTATGAGTACATGCAAATATTAGGCCAGACACACTTCTGAGCATACAGTATTTGAGATTTACTTAACGTTGAGCATTAACAGATTAATCTATTTGGTACCCACCATCAACACTTTGGGAGTCACTACCTGTGGTTTAAACATCAACACCAAAGACTGTCAGCCTCAGAGAACCAACACGACTCCTCAGTACACAATGACATAGCGCAGCAATTTCAGAAAACTGGCAAGTGTTTTCTAACATCTTCCGGAAGTAAATGATAATTTTTTCAGATTATTTTCTTGTAAAACACCTCACAAATAGAGGCCTTCTACACAACAGAGCCATGGCCATCAAGCTGTGCCGTAAGTTTTGTAGTTAGCAGGTCAGAAAAGGGGAGACAATGGCCAAGTTGGTTCATGGATCCTGGAGTTTCACACTTACTCAAGGTCTCTGCAAAGCATGTAATGTTCTTCCTATAGCTCACTCAGAACTAAGAAGCAGTTCTCCAGACAGATTATTTAAAAAGAATTTCCAAGTTAGTTCCAGAATACATTTTAATAATTTAACCTAGATAGGATATAACAGGTCAAATAAACAGAAAAACACCTTGTCTGCAACTACTAGAGAACCAAAAACTAAAAACCTGTGAAGTCATTTTATTCTGCTGATAACAGAGTCAGTAGACACTGTTTCTACAACTTAACTCTATGTGCAAATTGCTTCATATACTTTTTTAACTTTTGAAAGGAAAATGAAGAAGGTAAAATCCTATATCCAATTCTAAAGGTAAAAGCTTACATCCAGTTCTAATCGTTAACTTCCCAGGGGTAAAAACCCAACACCTTCCTAAAGGGACGCAGTTTGCAACATACCCTGAGGATAAAGAAATTCAAACACTATTGAGACAAATTTCAGAACCTATAGCAAGAAAGTCTTTCTTTCAGTCTGACATGGAAAAACAAATCCCAGTCGTGGGATGAACACGTGAGAGAACTGCAGCACACATAAAAGCCCTCACTCACAGAGCTGGGTGCTCCCAGCCAACCTTTCCTGCTGTAAACACAAACAGAAGGCAAATTTCTGCCACTATAAACAAAGATTTGTGGAAATCGAGGTTTAAGGTAACAGGCATACAGAGCTACAGCAAGAACCACATCCAAAAGCCATAATAACTCTCTTCAAATCCAAGAGTAATTTAAAAACTAAAAAGTTAAAAGAAACTCATTAAAAACTGATCTAAAAAGTAACTTTTAAGATCCATTAGCCATTTAAGCACTAGGCTTCACAGTTTATATTTGCAGAAAATCCTGCAAGCAGATGATATATTTGGTATATGCCATTCCTAAACCGTCTGGACACCCCAATATGCCAACTGGCCAAACGGGTTATCACTTCTCTGATTAGACTGTGAACCTTACATAAAAATCCTCATAGGATAATGCCTACCGCACATTAAAAAATGCATGTTCTATTTGCATTCTACAGATTCACAGGTGTGTTCTTAATTTATCTTCCCATTTCCTAAACCTAATTCTGAATAGAGAAAAACTGAGTGGAAAGGACAAATGAATTGCAACACGTGCCACACAGTCTTAATCAAAGTTGCAGACACAATTACTACTATAAATGAATAAATGCTCATGTGTTAACATTATATTTTAATTCAACTTGCAGGACTACAAATTCCTGTTACTGAGCAGCTGATACAAGTTAGAATCCAGTTAAAGGGTGACATTAGTTTTACCTTCCTGTCAGTCACATAAAAATGAAATAAACAACTTATGAGTATTATTTGCTAAAATAACCTGTTCTCAAAAACTGATACTAAATTTCTGTTTTATATAGAAGTTTGTTATATAGGAGTTTCAGGTTAATTATAAATTATCCACCAAGTTAAAAACTCAAAAATACCATTTTACTTTCTGAGTAACTTCATTTTGGAACATACTATCTTCATGTTTAAGCAAATTTAAAGGATTTCCAACTATCTTGTAATAAAATCAAATTCTAATTAAAACCTTCTGGTGTATTATTTCCAAAACATTTTCTAAATCCTGGATCAGACTTGTTTTCAAAGCTCCATTTTCCCTCTTCTGTTTGAAAGTAACAGATCAAAGAATCGACACAATGAACTTCAGAAACTGTGTGCAAAGTTACAGTGCACATTATCATCTGTATACAGTAATCTTCAACAGATTAACAAAGGGAGTCAAAGGCTAAAGGCACTAAAGCAATCTGAACAGCAACTTATCTGTTTCAAGTTAGTTGGGTCTTCATGAAACCACCAAGATTTGTATGTTAGAAGCATCAGACTCTGGAGGATTTTTCATAAACTGAGGCCAAATATACAACTTCTGAAAGTCCACTTAGAAGCAAGCTTCTACACCATCACATCACTGCTCTACTTAGCTAATAAATATCAAATATTTTAAGAAATAAGTTGGAAGAACTAAGTTATTTCAGACTACATCAATAGGTCCACATCTTAACATGCTATTGATATTAACAGGAAAAAAAAGAATTAGTTTAAATGTTAAATCAACTCCTAAATCATGAAGGGATGAAGATACCCAAGTTTTTGCAACATGAAAATCTAAGTAGGGGACCACAGTACCCTTCAGATGAAACAATATACAGGTTAAGAGTAGGAATCTTGAGGATGAAGGGATGCTGGTTTGGTTGGCTAGCAACTTTGCTGAACTAAAACTTTTAGTAATTAAAGTCAAGGAACCTAGAGGAGTACAAAGAGGACATAACAGTCGCTCCAGAGCTGGAAAGAAAATCTGGTCCTGTGAAGACTACCCTCACATAACAACGAAATTATCATTACTGAAATTATAAATTTTAGATTACACACATTTGCCACCTGGTTCACAGCAGAAGACATTCTTTCAAGCAGAAAAACTTTTCAGGACCATCAAGTGTAAAGCAGAAACTAAAGACCTTCAAAACACATATAAAGTTATTCTTAGCTACCACTCCAGCTTTTTATCCGGTGTCCAACTACCCCATCACAGAGTAACTCACCGTGACTGCCGCTCTCCCCAGGACAAAACCAGCAACTCACCCAACAACAGCTGCAATTACTCTGCATTAGCCGTACCAGTTACACCCTAATTAGCGGCAGCCCGTTCGTCAGACGGTGCCCTCAGACAGGTGCCTCTTCTTTGGTGTCCAGCACATCGAGCAGCGGGGACATGACGGCTTTGGGGGAAAGGAAAGCCCTCGGCCAAGAGCAGAACGTTAGAGCGAGCGGCGATGCCGGGAGCGCTGCGCACCACTTACCGGGCGGGATAGTGAAGCCGGGGGGCAGCTGGATGGTGGTCTGCGGCGGCGGCCGCACGATCAGCTGCGGGGCCACGATCCGGGGGGCAGCGCCCAGCGCCGGCCGCGGCGACACGGCCTGGGGGGCGGCAGGCAGGGCAGCGCCCGCCTTGGCGGTGACCG
>VZTI01001939.1:47959-65756 GCA_013397865.1 Struthidea cinerea
ATATGAAAGAGTAAAAATTGCTCCTTGTGCAAATGAAATATTTGGAACAGAGAGGATTCGAGAGCTCGGTTCCTGGCTGATACGAAAGGCTTAACGACGGTCTGTTCTGTTCTGCACAGCTGCGGTGGGTGCTGGTGGATACCATGAGTGTGTTTGCTTTCACTGGCCTTTGTGGTAATTCTTGTTTGTGTGCTGTGATACTTTAAGGCCTTCCCTCCTCGCAAACAACCCCCTCCCTTCTTCCNATAGATTACTCTGTTTTGTAAATTCTGATACGTGGGCTTTGAAACACCTTACAGTGGGTTTGGTCCCAGGCTTGCAGTTTATGCTTGCACAGTTCGTTTATGGGGCAGTTAGCTTTCATTGTGTGATTTTTACTTATTTCTAAAGTTGCCTTTAGGTTAAATTGCCTTGCTGGAGTTGCGTTATCTACTTTGAAAGGACAGCTGGTTTTGGTTTATACAAGTGCAAGCTGGATACTGTGATTAAAAATAAGTGTTCAGAAATTCCAGTTGCATGCTGTGATTGTTAAGGTTTGTGCAAAAGCACATAGAAGAAGAATCCTATCTTTGAGGACCTTGTGATAGTCCTGTCCAAAATTAGACTGATTCAGTGCTGACCAAGCCAATTTTGCACAACTTCTTGAGAGTGGTTAAGTCATGTTGTGGTGTATCTGCCAAAGTGTACATATTTAAGACAGATCAAACTACAGTTACAAGTCTAATCTACTCTCTTCTCACAGCTCTCATCAGAAATGTAAATCTAAACCATGAATTTGCTTTAATAAAACTTGGCTGAGTTAGCTGAAGAATGTGTCTTTTGTAATGTAGTATTATGATTCAGAAGAGAATAAACCAGTATTTCTAGGCCTCATGGAACCAAAAATCCTGACATTAATCTGAAGCTGATAACAGCCATATTAGACTGTAGAGCAGTTCTCTGTGCTCATGAACAGAATGCTCCCCTCGAGAGTATTCAAGTTTCTGAAGGCTTAGGCCGTTGAGTGTATATGACAGTGTATATGTAAGGTGGCAAGTGTGCTTAATTATTGGCCAGGTCCATATGTGAAAGAAACAGAACTTGTACTCTAGCTGTAAATGTGTTGATCAGGTAATAGTTACCTCTTCTTCCTGTGCTGAGTCCAGAAGTCAAACCAGAACTGTTTAGTGTGAATCTTGACTACAAATGTCAAACTTTTTGCCAGAAAGAGAAGAAAAAAAAAAAACCAAAAGACTTGATGCTTTCAGTTGCTCAGCTGTGTAGTCTGTGTGACGTGACTGTTCCCTGAATTGAATGCAGGGCAGCTTATCATTATTCACATTCTAACTGAAGTTACTGAAATGGTGACATAAGTGGAAAAGTAGAGGTAGAGTCTATTCTTTAATAACTACAGATTTGCCCAACAGTAGGATTTGTGTGGGCTAAACCAAAGTCAGAGATTAATCTCATGAAGTTGTATTTGTGGAATGCCTTCATTTGTCTTAAATTGTCTGGGGTTTCAGACTTTAGGTTGCCAGCACAGGCTGTAGTCCTCCCTTACTGAGGGCAATCTGCTCTAGTTCTCTAATCAGCATTTTGTTTACAATGTTATGATCTTTTTACTAAGCAAAACTTGTGGCCTCTATCTCATGAATTAGAGAAAGATGGGAACTGTTAAATATTGAGCATAACACTTTTAACCTAAGCTGGAGTCTGATAAGGGGACATGATGCATCCTTTCACAAAGTGTGTAAGTATATAGTTATTTAAATAACAGGGAAAACACCCATCCATAGTGGATTCCAAACACTAAGCAAGCTATGCAAACATTTGAGATTTTTAGATGTTATTGGTGCATATGTTTTCTTTGGATCGACAGCTTTTCAGAGACAGTGTCTGGAACCAAAAAGCACTCACTCCTGTTGTCTCAATTTAAATTAACTTGAAATGTCCTTCTAGTTCATGGTTCTAATTAATACTTACTTTAAAAAAAAATTAATTACTAATTTTTAAAACTTCATTAAGCCCAAGCAATTTAAGAGGAGTTTGCAAGCCATGGTTAGTTTTCTTGCTGGAAAACAAGTGCTGCCCTACCTGGGGCATTTACAGAATAATCACAGTGCTTGATTTTAAATGTTGTGGCATTAAAAAGGGTATGTGATCTTTCATATTAGCAATACATAATGCTTTTCTATTTCAAGGCACCGATTTAGAGAGTTATTTTTAAGGCAGGTAAGCTGTGTAAGAATAACCATGTTGGGTCAGAAAAAGCTTTGTTCCTTCAACAGCAGGGAATCCTTAGATATGTGAGTGTAAGAAACAAAAATAAATATTGTCTCCGCTATAATGCATCAGTTCTCACTTAGCAACTCTTGGACCATTGAGAGTTGCATTTGGAACCATTATAATAGATAGATATTAATGAAACAGTTTTTGGTAATTTTAAGAAGTAGTTAAACTTCTGGCATTTTCAACCATCTGTGATAGCGTTGTCTATGGTATAATGACACATCAAAAGGAAAACTTCCTTTTTAGATTTCTACAGAACATTAGTTGCAGGTGAAAGACTCCGAAATGTACACAAAGGAAAGTTAAATTCTTGTGAAGACTTGAACTCATTCAGGGGTGGGAGCAGGAAAGGGAAGGGTTAATTTTTTATCAAGTTTTTTTGAATGTATTTTTTAGTCAGTTTAGTAACATGCTCCTTGCCTGTCTTGAGGTTTAGGGCCTGTGTGCCAAACCATTGTGCACAGTATGTCACAGCAGAAAAATTCCTCTTGTCAAAGCCCACTCCTGGCTACTGCCCTCATCCATCTCCCTGCAAAGTCACCACCCCTGTGAGTGAGGCTGAATTAATTGTTCTGGAGAAGTGAGCCTGGCATGAGCTCGGTGTGGTGTGCAGGCATCAAAGCATGTTTGCAGTGAAAAGGTTGTGATGTTTGGAGAGAGGTGGTAATTGAAATGACTTGTTCACTTGTGGTGGTCTCAGTTGTTATGCTCCTCCTGGGTGCCTTAGGAGCAGGGAAGAGCTGGTTCCTGTGTACGTTTGCTCCTCAGGGAGCGAGGAGAGAGTGTCAGTGCTGTGCACACAGACCGAACTACCTGTTTGCAGTAATTCACATTGTAGGGGAACAGAGTCCTCTTGCTAGCAGAGTAAATAACTTCACTTCTGATTAACATTCTGCTTAAATTCCCTGTGTTAATCAACAAATAATCATATCTGTTAACTCACAGGGAAAGTTGCAATGTTGCCATTGAATGCTACAGTAGTATAATATGGTAATATACATTAAAATATCATATGGTAGTAATATCACAGTCAAAATTTGTACAAAAATTTGCTCACAGCACTTTAATATCAAATTGGTGGAACTACTTGGGCACAATTATATACATGGATAGGCTCCACAGAGTTAGTTATTTTAGCTAGGTACTTAATTGTGTGTATTTACACTAACAAAAAATAAGTTTGCTTTTAACATGTACTGCTTGTCTTTTTGTTTGCAAGTCCTTACACCAGTTTAGTTCTTTCAAAAACAAAAGAAAAAACCAATCCTGAAATCGACAAGGTAAGATTAACTAGATTTACCACAGTTGTAAGATTGTCTTTCATGTGCTTATTTTCATCTCCTCTCACTCTTCAATATTTTGCTATATATGCACCTTGTTCTGGAGGAAGGAGGTAGTCTGAGGAAATTTCCCAAGAGACAGAGATGGATAGAGCTCTAAGCCTGCTGCTGCTCCAATACCTTGTGCTTTTGATACTCTGACAACTTAGTATTTCTGATTGTGAGAAAACATAGGTAAACACTGTTTGTTTCTAAAATCCTGCTATATTGGCCACTTCTAATATTAGACTTCTTACTTTAATGAGCTCAGATTGTGTTAAATCCTAATCTAAGTGAGGAAAGCAAAACCAGTAAAGATAGGTATGCCTTTGTAAAATACAAAAAGTAACTTTCAACTCCTTATCTTCACACTATTCTGAAGGACCTGACTGGGGTGGACACATTAAGTAGCCCTTCCTACGATCACCACGCATGCAGTTCTGGTTCCTGCTTTAAAAGGAAGTTGGACTGGGGGTGGTTATTTTGGTTGCTTGTGGTGTGAGGGTGGGTCTGAACTGCAAATCAGGGGAGTTTGTTTACCCCTCTCCAGCAGAGCAAATCTTCATTGGATGAAATTGTGTTTATATTTTGCAGAAGGTTGTGATAAAACCGGTTTGATTTGGGGCAGGGGAGAAGTAAAGTAAAAGAGTCAAACTTTTAGTAGCAAGTCTTGATGTGTTTTATTGCTAAACCATTGGCAACCATAACAGTGTCTTGAGCTAACTGCATAGACAGCTGAATCTCTTAAAGACGAGTTCTAAATTTTGGCATTGAAAATACTTCCTTTTGATGTTATGGTAATTTAATGGTGTGGAGAAAGACAGTGTTTTTTAACATACACTGAAATCCCTTTACTTCTTTCAGCATGTCAGTAGATGAAAGTTTGGTGGCTCGCTTTTTTTTTTTTGGATTGGTTTAGAATGGAGAAAGGTAATTGCCAGGTGTTAGAACTGTTCCTATATGTGTCATGGGACATTAATACTAATGTTAAAATACTTACCTGCGCAATGTAGCTTTGACTTAAGAGAAATACTTTCGAAGCATATTTCTTCTATAGTTCACTGGATTTTTATTTCCATGTAAAGGCAAGATGCAACCCTCTGACTTACTACCCTTTTTCTGTGGTGTTGCTACAGAGTAGTTTCTTCACTTTGGCTAGAAAGTAAAATCCTTTGGTAACGTACTGATCGTACTCTGGCCATTTTTGTGCACCTTTGTAGACAAAATGTCTACTAAAGAAACCATTTCAATGTGGGACAGAGAGAAGCAGTACAAAATCAACTGTGGTTTTACTTACCAAGACAGCAGGTCAAATGATGGAATGAAAGTCCAAGATAATTTATTAGTTATCTGATAAGTAGAATATAAGATGGCCAGAAACTGAGGGTAGATCTGCGGTCAAGATAGTGAAATAGAAAAGCCTGGTGAATAAAAAGCAATGGAATGAATTACAGGAATGCACATGACCAATTTATAATGTTATTAAGCTACTGTGCATTACTTTGAGTTAATTTCTGCGAATGCTTAAGCTTCAGACACTTTCTTTCTGTAGAGGAAAAGACAGATTATTCTTCTAACAAGGACTGACATTAACAGCATGTGCCTTTTTACATTGCTCACACTTTGTAGTACCATTCAGAGCAGACTTTCGGATGCACAGAAACAGAAAAGATAATGGAAGTCAGCTCACTAGATGATACATGAACAAAATAATTGTAACCACTTAATGTTCTTTTTCTTTGTAGTGTGGACATAATCTCTTTACCCCTGAATTATGCTTCTTAAAGAGATTTTAATACCTGACTGTTAAGCTCTGTTTATGCAGTATTACAAGAAGCAACAGTGATGGAAGATGGCTGGTGCAGCCTGAGAAATGACTCAGTATCACTTTATACATCTCTACAGGAAACTCTGCTTTTCTTGACTAATGATTCTATGGCTGCTAATAAGTGCCTAATGATGTCTCCAAAATGTTGATGCATCTGAAAATGGAGGGAAATCTAATTCTGGTAAATTAAAGCAAAATACAGATTTTTCTCAGCATAACTGTACCTTGCAAAGCAAACAAACACCTTCTAAGAGGCTGGAGCAAAAACAGTCGTGAGGGATTGTTAAAGCTGCCAGAAGTCAATGACATTGTGATTGAATGTGACTGTCATGATTTTGGGGGTTTGGTTTTTTTCCCCTCGCTGGTTTCAATCCATTGTTTAGTTTTTGCTTACAAAACTAGCCCTTGGAGACAAATCTCTTCTTCAATTATTTGTTTGTTTCACTTAATACCCAGGGTTGGCAGTCTAAAGGTGAGGAAAAGTTTCTGAGAGGGCAGTGACAGCAAAGTGATGGTATCCATGTACAGTGGTAGTGATTATATGTAGGGCAAAAAGAAGAGCTTGATAAGCTTCATTGCTGTGCAGTCAGAAAGCTGTTGGAATTCATACAAGTAATTCAATGTCTTGGTATGGTGCACACTAGGAAGATAGTTACGCCCCAGTGAGTTTGCTTAATTTGACAGAGATCACAT
This sequence comes from Struthidea cinerea, assembly GCA_013397865.1. NCBI lineage: Eukaryota > Metazoa > Chordata > Aves > Passeriformes > Corcoracidae > Struthidea > Struthidea cinerea. The sequence goes on from VZTI01001939.1 coordinate 54,068, forward strand.
GACATCATATGAACCTTGCACCAGCAAGAAGAATGCATTTTGCTTAGTGAAAATGGTGTATATATATACCACAGAATTCCTGTTGTTTTATTAAATCTTTAATCTATTAAGAAATTCGCATTTGATAATTTTTAATATTCTAGATTCTAGTAGTATTAGCGTATTTTTTTCCTGTTTTGCAAGTACAGAATATGAAATATGTAAACTCATGTATTCCTTGATTCATAGAATTGACTTGCCTGCCAAAAAAACCCACATTGCTGCTTTCCCTTACCCTCACAAAACAACTGAAAATATTCAACATGTAATTGATAGCATAAGTGATGTCTCAGTCTTTCAGCTTGGTTTTTAACTCAGATTTTTAAAATAAAATTACTTGTTTGTCTGAGGAGAGTTGATAATGATAAAGAATATGATGCCTATTTAATAAGGGTTTTTTCTCAATGAAATTTTATTCTTTTTATTTAAAGTTGGTCTCTGCATTATATTTGAAACCCTTTTGTTGAATGTGGGATGTTTCATTCTTTTTCTGCCTTCCCAACTTTGCAGTTCGCTCCTTTGGTACAGAAGACAGACCAACGGATAGACCCATCCCACCTCGCGATGAAGTCTTCGAGTATATTATATTCCGTGGCAGTGACATTAAAGACCTGACTGTCTGTGAGCCACCAAAACCTCAGTGCTCCTTGCCACAGGACCCTGCTATTGTTCAGGTAAGTCAAAACAGAGTTTTAAATAATTGTTGCTGAAGAGGTAACTTGCTAGCTTAAGTGCTCTCTAGCTGAGCATTTAAAAATTAAAATGTTTATCACTGTAAAGTTCACAACCCAGTGTAAAGAACTCTGTAAGAATTTTCTCCCTTCACGGTCTTTAACTGTGAAAATGAAAGTTGAAATCTAACACTAGCACAGTGCACTGCATACCAAAGCTGCTGTTTTTTCAAAAACAACTAATGACGTCTTGTAGGTCTTGATGCCTTTTTAGAATGGGACTTGGCTTAGGAGGACAGACAGTTCTTGTGAAGATCAGACTTGATATAAATCAAGCGGAATAGATGCTGAAATATTTCCAGATCATTAGTGGGGTTTTTTACTTGTTTGTTTTATTTTTGTTCTAACGATCAACAGTTTTTTCTAACTGTGACTTTAAAGTGTTTCATCTAGCTATGTGTTTTTAAATAGGCTTCATACTATAAGGCAGTTATTTGAAAAGCGAATATTTGCTTTCTGAAGGGAAAGCAACTTAAACTTGAAGCCTTCAGATTTAATTAGTCTGTCATTTTGTAGTAAATGGACTGACAGAAATAGTTTTCTCAGAAATTTGTTGGCTTTTCAGTTGTGCTTATGGGGTATCTTAAAATCATCCCTGAGAGCAAGATGAAAATTCTTGCTTCAAATGGAGGTTGATAATTCCATGTAATGTGATTCTACTGCTTTATCTATTCTGTAGGATAAAATTCTTGATACTTCCTTATGAGGTGCCCTTGCAATTCTCCAAGGACGTTTATTAAATTTGGTGCAACTCCTTCTGTCAGTTGTAGTCAAGAGTGGTGAAGTTGCATTACTGTGAATCCCAATAATGGTGATAACCCCAGCCTCCTCCAGTATGTTTGGGTGTCTTATTGTACCTGTGGGGTTTGAAACTTCAAGGAAAAAGGAAACTTTCCAGATTTGCCAGCAAAGCTTATATGTGTGTTTGACAAGAGAGTCCAGTGTCTGAGGTTATAGGGAAAAAGATTGCAAAATTTTGTGGTACTGTTTCTACAGGTTTGTGATGGTGGAAGGGTAAAAGTGCTTTCTAAGCTGTACATACTTGTGAAAATGTTTATTTTAGAGTTTCTACATATCTTGCCTTACAGAACTATTGCCTAATTTTTATGTAAATACAGTTTTTGCTAGTGTGTTGTGTGTTTTGTCTTTAGTCTTCACTAGGATCTTCGACTACATCTTCATTCCAGTCTGTGGGGTCCTATGGTCCTTTTGGCAGGATGCCTGCGTACAGTCAGTTCAGCCCGAGCCCACTGGTGGGGCAGCAGTTTGGCGCTGTTGGAGTTGGTAGGTTCACTCTGATTATCCAGTGTTTTCCTGTGGGTGAAGCTGTGTGTGTGCACAGACAGTAATCACTGCTTAGAATTTCATCAGTGTCTTATCCTAAGGCAGATTCAAAGTCTTCCTTCTCTGTTAGTCCTGCAGTTCAGCTCAAAAGTAGAGTTTTTCATAGTCTTTACATCTTAAATCAAACTAATTATGATGGAGAACTAAACACCTATCTCAGAGGGAGGAGTGTTCATTATATTTCACAAGTGGCAGAGGCAGCCCCTCCAGAGAAGGATTTGGATTATTCAGCAACCATGTGCCAGCAGTCCTCCAGCTGTTTGTGGGGTGTTGGCTAGGTGGGAAATACATGCTTGAAGTATGTGTGAGCTGCATGCGCTAGTTGCTCCTTTATACTCCACATTCTCTCTGAGACTCACCAACCAACTTTCCTTCCTTCCTGAGAGTTTATTTCACAGTTTAGTTTTTCTCATGGAACTTACGGTCTTGTAACTGTTATGGCAGCAGTGTAAAATGGTACTGAAAATGTTAGCCATGCAAAAGAAAGGCTGTAGAATTGGCTGTAATTTGATATCAGTTAATAAGATGTGGCAGCCATATTTTTGCCGAAAGGATCTTGAATGGAAATATATACCAGTAAAATGTATGGCTCCATAAGATGATTGTGTTTTGTTAATACTTGTGATGCTGAGGTGAGAAGTGCTCTTGTGTTTTTCATTTTAGATTAAAAGATAAAGATATTAGTCTTACCAACTTATGTGCATACATATGTTAGTTTAAACGAAAAGTGTATGGGAAGGGCACACTTATGTGTACTCTAGAATAACTGCCTAATAAAGCTTCGCTAATCATTTAGTGCTAGTTTACAAAAAAAAAGTCTAAACCAGATTTTACAACTATATTATTTCTTTCAAAGCAGGAGGTTCTTTAACATCTTTTGGAACAGACTCATCGGCCAGTGCTAGCATGTCCCAAAGCACTGCAGTTGGTTCTGCATTTACAACAGATGCAAGATCACTAAAAACACAGATGTCTCAAGGTAAAATCTTTTTCAGTAACTTTGATCTTTTTTTGACCAGTTGTGTGTCCCTGTGACTTTGGTGGTCACCGGGAATGCCAGAAATGCCAACGAAATAGCTGAATTCTCTCATGAAAACACTTGATATTAAACCCAGGAAATGCTGAGAGGCTTTATGTTTGCTCTTTAAATGTGTTTTCTCTACGTCTTGGAGTGCTGCAGGTAGTAACACATTTGTTGTTACCCGTAAAGCATCTGTACTGAGAAGTAGGACTTTAATTAAGTGAAATAATGTTAGCAGATAGGTGCATGTGGAAATTCAGTATCTAGTTTTATTGATAACATGACAGAACTGAAAATAACTTCATGCTGACTGAAATGTGAAGTCCTTCAGCTTACAATTTTAAAATCTTTATTCCTAACTGTAGTTCCTCTGTTCATGTATAGTTACATAGATGATATTAACAGCAGATCTGATTTCCTGTAGAGATGGTGATATGACTTTTAAGTCAGCTTAATAATAACAGGAACTGTATGGATAGTTTATGTAATATTAGAAAAAAGGAGATTCTGGATGATATTTGAATGGCAAAGAAAAAAGAAACTAAACATTGAGCACCTTCACCCTTCATGCAAATGTTGTTAACATTGCGCCTTAAAAACCCAAACCCCATTATTTCCTGCTCTTCCACTCTTTGTTGCTGGAAAAGTGTGTGCCGCAATACATTCCTAATGCTATTTTTAAAGTATGCAGTCGTGTTAAAAGGCAAAACACTTAAAACAAATTGGTTTTTTTCCTAAATTCCAGTTAAGATTTGTATACCCATTAGGAATGTTTGTAGGAGTCGTTGGGTGGGTTGCCAAAAATAGATTCTACTTTGTTGGATTAATTCAAGGGGGGAAAAGTATGCTGATCATTTCTCTGTTGAAATAGTAGTTTGGTTTTCTGTAGTTAAAACCTGTATGATTCATGGACATGAATGGATATGTATGATGTATGCTCCAGGTGAACGTATATTCTGCCACATTTCCTGTGGGGCACCAACGGGTTTTTTCTCTGTGTGTTTGCTTTTAAAAATATTTTTCATCTTTGTAGATTGCAAGTGCAGTATGGTTGGATTTATTGTTTTGTTTTGTTTGGTTCATGGTTTTTTGTGGTTTTGGTTTATGTTTGGTTTTCCTTTTGTTAGGTTTGTTATGGGATAGAACCTTGTTCTTTTACTTACTGGGACTTGAGTTTTATTCTAATTTCTTAGTAGATTTACCTATTTGATGTCATAAACTTGTGTGGCTGGATCAATGGCTCTGTTCTGAACGTGCTTCTGCCTCCAGCCACTGGGTGAGCAGTGCTGTGTGGGGCAGCTTCCCCAGCTCCTTCCCTGGAGGGGGCCCGGCCCCAGCCACCGCTGTTCCCTGCATGGGCGGGGATCCTGCAGCAGTACCTGAACAGTGTCACAACTGCCTTTGGGAACAGCCTCTTCCCAGTTGGCTGCTGGGAGGCAGAAAAGGAGCATTTTTACCTCCAATCAATGCAAAACTTTAATTCCACAGCTAAATGCATGTCATTAATGGGTTGGTAGGGATTGGATGTCCTTCCTATTTTTTTTTCTTTTAGGGGATGGGATATTGCTAAATATTCTTCATTCTGAATCAGTGGATCTGATGGTGCACTTTTTTTTTTTTTTTGACACAGCTGTCTTGACTGCTAAGGCAGATAAACCTGTCAGTGTAGATTGATTGAGACCAGTAACTCACCTTTGTAGATGAGAAATAACCCTTTGGGCTTTGGTTTTGTTTTATTTTTTCCCCAGGTCGTTCAAGCCCTCAGATGGAGCATTTGAGAAGGAGCCCCACCATGGAACAAGCTGTACAAACAGCTTCAGCCCACCTGCCCACTCCGGCACCAGTTGGGAGGAGGAGTCCTGTACAAACCAGACCTTTGGTGTCTGCAAGCCAAAAATCCTTAGAGACCCAAGAACACAGACGAGGTAGCTTTGCATAATTTTCATATAGCTTATTTCCTTCCATACACATACAAAGTGCTCTTTTAAAGGGTAATACATAGGAATTTTCCTGCTGTCTGTTACTGGTAGGCTGGCCAGCAGAGACCTGGATTAGATACATATTTCTTTTTAAATTTAAACATATATTCTAAATTACTTTTTTTTCTTTTATGATTTAAACATGTGGTTTACATTTATAGGTTTGGATTTTTTTTTAAAATCTGAACTATATATACAAAAGTATGATCAAAAATACCTAATTGGATAAACAAATCATGTTTTTATTTCCAACTTTAGCTGAAGCACACAAGGTTTCAAGATCAGAAAATGAACTCAGAAATGAAAACAAACGACAAATTGGTAAATCATGTTTTGAGAAATAGCTATCATTGCTTTCAGACCAATAAGTTTTTTTAAAATTTGCTAAAATACTTAAATTCTTCCACACTTTGCTTCTAGAGGGTAACAACTTTGCATTGAGCCAGAAGAATACAAGCAAATGAAGACAACATTAAAGAGAAAAATCTCTTCTTGTTGCTTCATACTAAGCAATCAATTTAAATAAAAATGTAAATCAAGGAGTATTCAGGGATTTATAAACATAATGGCACAAAATAAAAGCCTTTCTAGAAAAATATTTGACTGAAAAGCCATTAATATTTTAACTCTTCTTCCAAAAGTTTTTAATGACTTCTAGAGAGTCTTTTAACACATGAATTTAGTACTATTATGCTTTCTATGTCACTGCCACTGTTACTGTACGTGAATTTACAAATTACAAGCTGCTCTGATGGGACTTTAAACCACATGCATTCTCTTCCTGCACTTCTGAAGTCCCTACCTGTTACCCCAGGAATCAGAAAGCAAACCAAAAAAAACCAAACACCCTTCATCACCCTCAGAGAAAAGCCAATCCACAAAGCAAAACCAAGCGGAATTTCCCTCTTTTCAGTTCCAGGTGCACCTGCAGCACGGAGAGGTCGTGGAGGTCACAGAGGGGGCCGAGGAAGATTTGGTATTAGGAGGGATGGTCCAATGAAGTTTGAGAAGGACTTTGACTTTGAAAGTGCAAATGCGCAATTCAATAAGGAGGAAATTGATAGAGAATTTCATAATAAACTTAAATTAAAAGGTAAACCAATTTTTACTTTAGATTTGAGCATGGAAAAACTGTGTTGTGCTGTTTTGATCCTACCTTGGAGAACTACTCTTAAAAGGCATATAGCATTAAGTCTTTCTTGCAGTCATTAAAAAATAAATTTAAAAACCAATTAATAAGTAAACTGGGATCATATGTGAATTAAATACTTGGGCCAGTGTTTGAGTTTTTAACTAATTTTAACTAGCAAATATCATCTGTCAAGTCCAACAAGTCTCTGTTAAAAATGCAGATTACTTGACCAGAAGTCCCAATAATGTTTGTTACTTTAAAGTTCTGGAAAGGATGCAATAAAAGAAAATCCATGTTTTAGGTTTTCAATTACTAGACCAAAATTATAATGACAAAAGCGAAGGAGTTTGGGATCAGAACTTCACTGTAGTATGCAGGAGAGTTTCTTTGAAAGTTTCTAGCATTTCCTTGTTTTTATCCTTTTCCAAAGGAACACAGGAGTAGTTAGAAACCATGCTGCCAGCACTTGTTTTCTAGCAGGCTTCTGTTTTGATTACCTCATTCTCTTGTGACCAGCCACCTGTTTGTTACACTGCTGCTACTATTTTTGGACAAAATCGCTGCAGGTTAATATAGTGAGTTCCCTATTTCAGTGAATGATTGGCTAAAAGGTGGGAAACAAAAGGTAGGAATAAATGGTCGGATTTCAGTGTAGAGTAAAAACACCAGTTGAGTACCGTAAGATCTGTCCTGTGATGCTTGCCTGTTTTTCTGGATCATTTTTCAAGGAGTTGATGGTTTGCTGTTGATACTGGTTTTTCCGAATAACAAAGAGAAAAGGGAAAGCTAACCACAAATACCTATAGAAATGTTTGTGAGTGTGGTAATTCTAGTCTGTGGTGTGGAAAGGTTGAGCTGGTTATCTGAAGTTTATGCACAGCATCATGAGATTTAAGCTGTAAACATTTAGGAATGAGGTTTGAAAGTAGTAATTGCTGGTGTTGAACTGTCAGCTTTGTTTTCAGTCAAAACAGTAAGTTGAACTTGAGGCATTATTAGGAAATAAATACATCATAAAGTCAGATTGCTGGCCCTACATCTCAAAGGAAGTAACAGCAAAGCCAGAAGACAAAGGAGAAGGACTACAGGGATGAACAAAACCATGGGATGGCTTTTAGGAGGATTGACTGAATGAGGCTCTTAAGCCTGGGAAGGAGGTAGCTAAGAGGGGAGAAAATAGATCGCTATCAAATCTGTTCTGCCACAGGGTTTTTTAACTAAACCCACAGGAAGCATAGAAACCTCCAGACAGCAGCAGCAGAACATCCTAATTTACATGTCAAATTATTTGACTTCCACATTAAATTATTTTTGTAGCATTCAATGTAGTTTCTCTCTGACTGGGAATAAGTTAACAGTGCTGGTTTTTTTAGGCTTCTGTTTACTTTTTATTACACAGAAGATAAACTTGAGAAACCAGAGAAGCCTGTAAATGGAGAAGACAAAGGTGACTCAGGTGTTGATACCCAAAACAGCGAAGGGAATGCCGATGAGGAAGATCCACTTGGACCCAATTGCTATTATGACAAAACCAAATCCTTCTTTGATAACATTTCCTGTGATGACAATAGGTATGGCATGCAAGGAGAAGCTTGTTGGTCTGCTTGATGCATGTTTATATCATAAGGTTCTGTCAGTGCTACTCATTACAATCAACTCTGAATCAAAGGTGATTAGAGCATATTTCCACATGCAACAGGCAAAAATTAAAACAAGGATACGAAGCACAGAATTTCTTTGTGGGCAAGTGCAATATGTTCATAGGAAGATATTTTAAGGTGTTTTAGAGCCATGCTTTTAGAACTTAATGCACAGGCTCTAGAATCTCCTTTTCAGATTTACTGGAGTGTGGGGGGTTTGTTTGTTTTGCTTTGCTCCTAAATTAACACTTTAGTTAAATCAATTATGACCCTGCTTTGGTAATGGTTTCTAAGCAGATTGTATAACTGTCTCGGTCAGTAGTGTTGTTCGAATGGGCAGATAGCATTTCAGGAAGATTAAAGCTTGTCTTTTGCTGCTGCCTTTTTATTAGACATGATGATGTGGATTGCTGACCTATTTTGACTTGCAGGAGGGGGAGGGGGTGTTGTTTGTTGTACTCGCAGCCAGATAAAGTAACATCTGTAACTGTAAACTGTTTCTTGCTTTAAATGATGCTGTGTGCAGAGGATATTGAGTGTGCTCTTCAATATGGCAAACTCTTAGAGCATTATTAATATCTAATTAATGGCTCTGTAACATGTTTCTTCTTGATGAGTCCAGTCAACTGTGGTAGACAGGTTCTTGCAGAAGGGATACTGTGGAGATTTACAATGTGGTTAATGTGCAATTTTTCATCTCATGGGCTTTCTGGCGCCTCTCCCTTCCTTCCCAAGTGTTTCACAGCAATCCGTGTTCCTTCTGTGTGGCAGGGAGCGGAGACCCACCTGGGCCGAGGAGCGGCGGTTGAACGCCGAGACCTTCGGCATCCCCCTGCGCCCCAATCGCGGCCGCGGCGGCTACAGGGGCAGGGGCGTCATCGGCTTCCGAGGCGGCAGAGGACGGGGGGGCGGCAGAGGCGGCTTCACTGCCCCCCGCGGCTTCCGCGGGGGATTCAGAGGAGGCCGTGGAGGCAGGGAGTTCGCTGACTTTGAATATAGGGTAAAGCATGCTTCATGTTACTATGACCCAGTGCGCTGTTCTTAGAAAGGAGTGGTTTAAAATCTCCTGCTTTTAGACTTGATGTTGAACTAGAATTTCTTGAATAGTATTTTGCAGGGGCTGTGAGCTGCTTTACTGAAAGTCCATTAATGCTGAGATTTTAGTTATGTAGCATCAATTTACTGTCAACAGCAACCAAAAATAAAGGTTGCCTTTTGTCACATGCCCTGAGTAGCTGTTTGATAGCTGATATTAGGGAGTAAAACAAAAAGAAGGGGAAAGAAAGTTCTACAGATTGAATGCAAGTGTTAGAAATGTAAATTGCAAGCACTTTCCTAAGCAATATTGTAAAATATAAAGAATGAGAGAGAATAATTTAAGTTGCTTCCGGTGTGCAACAAATTTTTGAATTCTTTGTGAAGCCTGTAGACTGCTGTACTGGTTAGAATCAGTAACAAAGACAGCTGTCCAGATTGGTTCAGGTAAACTAGGCTTTTAGAGTTCTGACTGGGACAGAACAACTACTTCTGGTAGTTTACTACATGAGCAGTTAGAGTTTTGCAAACAAGAGTCTCTGATTTCTGATACAAGTTTTAATTTTTTTAAATTAAAAAAGAGGGTTTCATCACAGCAGATTTCTCTCTGTTGTGAGACAGATACCTCAGCTGTTCCTTTATTAGTTTGCAACAGTTAGTCCTGTGATCTAAAGAAACTTTGGGTAGCTGGACAAGAATGGAAATGAGGGATTGAAGATTAGCAATTAGAATTTCCGAACAGAAGTTTTGCTGCCTTCCAGACGAGTAGGAGGTGGTGTAAGGGCTGAGCATTTGTGCTGTGCTTGTAGTTGGAGTGATGAGCTGCTCCACTCAGTGCCAGGCTGAGGTGGTTTGACCAGATGCCAACCTGATCACCTTGGGAGGTCTCCTTTATGCTGCGGGACATGGGCGATAGCCAGCACAGCACAACTGCTCCCGGGGCTGTTGCCCAGATTAGTCTGTAGGGTTTGTTTTGCAACATGAATTTTAACATTGTACTTTTGTTCCCTCTAGAAAGACAACAAAGTTGCTGCGTAGTCTACAAGAAAGCTGAAACCAGGTGAACGTCTAGATCTTCTTGAATCAGAGAATTAGTTTTGATCTCTGCAAAGAATGAAGTTAATTTGCTGTATACTTGTCACCAGCACTGGGATTTAACTATTTAATTTCAAAGGGGTGTAATGCAGTTACTTTTGAGAAATGGCCATCTTTGAAAACAGTGAGCATTAAATATATTTGAGACAGAAGGATAAGTAATTTCTTATGTATAGTTAATTATAAGCAGTACTTCGATGGAGTTTAAGTATTTTTTCATCACTGAAAGGATTTTTCATATTACTAAACTGTATTTGATAGTTGCTTCAAGTTGTAAGGACAATTGTATGCAGAAGGCCGTCGATACTGTGAGTGTTTTGACCCACCGAAGGTTGTTTTTTTGGAAATCCTGTAAAATCCCTTTTGAGGTAGTTGTTCTTGTATCAACTAGGGTGCTGGACAGTAGAAAACTTGCTTTGTCAGTCAGATATGTACACACAGTAAATACTGTTTCTTAGGCAAAGGAAAGTTTTTATATAGTTGTAAAATTCCATTATATCCCATTGCCAAAGAAACATTACAAACTTTGTATAGCTGTATAAAAAGCAACTAATTTTTTAAAGAATAAACATTTTTAAGTCGGTAAACATACTGTTATTGCAGAAGTTGATATGCTGAAGAACACTGAATTAGTTGGGGTTTTTTTCTTTAGCAGCTTTTCAAGCTTAAATGTTTGATTTTATATTTGGACTATAATGAAGTTTTGAAAATGTTCTTCCATTGCACAAAACTGGATACATGCTTCACTGCTCTTGCAAGAATTTGATTTTGTAGTTTCTGGCATATCACAGGATTTGACCAAGTTAAGGTGATATTTTCAAAAAAAAAAAGAGAAAAGGAATTTTCATATGTCAAAATTTGCAATTAATTTTACTTAGTGAGAAATATTAACTTTTTTTAATAATGGACCAGGCACATGAGTTGGTGATTCTCCTGGAATGCCTGGGATGGAAGTCTGTCTCCATTTGTCAATTCTTGAAACGTTAACTTTGTTGTAATACCTGTAGACATGAGCAATTTAAAGAATTCTTAGTGTTTGAAGTTGTTTGCATTTTGATAGACCGTAGCTTGGAGACATTGAGACTCTGGTTCTAAGACCACGAAGTCACAAATGACAGTACGGACTTTTTGCCAATTCTGGATAACTAGTTGCAACTTTCTGATATGCTGAAATAGAAACCTGGTCATTTGTGTCTGTGTATGTATATGAAGGCCACAGGAATAAAGGGATCCAAAGATTACATCACTTTGATCTAATTTGCTGATTTATTTTTTTTACTTAAAAATGTTCAGTGGTGATAAAGACGTGAAAAACTGCACTGTTAAAAAATTGGAATATTTAAAAGTGGTTGATAGAATCTTAATTTTATAACTTTTGTATAGCACTACAAGGAAGTATTTTGTAATTGGTTTCCTTATTAAGGTCAAGTATTTGACAGCTGTAGAAGTTAGATAATATTGTTTAGTAATGTTTTTGCATGTTTAACAACTGCCTTTTGGGATCCACAAGTCATGATTCTGAACACCTGTTGAGATTTTTTGACCGTAGAGGCAAGTGCTGTCCTGTTGCAATAACTCTTTACTGTCTGAGGTGTTCCAGCTGTAAATACCCGGGCCGGGAGCCGCGGGCGGGGGCAAACCCTGCGTCGCCCCGCCCCGCCCGCCCAGGCTTT
>VZTI01001939.1:65811-128807 GCA_013397865.1 Struthidea cinerea
GGCGCGGGGCGGGCTGGGCTCCGGGCGGGGCATCCCCGGCGGGAGCGCTGCCGCGCGGGCTCCGCTGCGCCCCAGCGCGCGTGCGCGGCGGCCAGGGGGCGAGGCCGCTGGGCCCCCTCAGGCGGAGCCGCCATGTCCGTGGCGTTCGTGCCGGAGCGGCTGCGCGGGAAGGCGGAGGTGAACCAGGAAACGCTGCAGCGGGTGAGCGAAACTGCGCTGGGACGGGGCCGGGACGGAGCCGGGACTGGGCCGGGACTGAGCCGGACCGTGACGCGGGCCCTTCCGGCCCGCTTGGGGCAGAGCCGGTCCTGCCGGCCGGGGCGGGGCGGAGGCCGGGGCGGGCGGTGACGGCGCTCTGTGCCGCAGCTGCTGGAGGAGAACGACCAGCTGATCCGGTGCATCGTGGAGTACCAGAGCAAGGGCCGCGCCACCGACTGCGTGCAGTAAGTGACCGGCGCGGGAGGACAGGGCGGAGCGCTGGGGACTCAGGTGTCGGTAACGGGAGTAAAACGCGGGTCGAACTCCCAGACTTTTCCTACCGTTAAGAAGAAAATGCGTCTGGGCTTACAAAGGGATTTCCCCAAAATCATTTTCAGAGACCTATAAAGCACGGAGTGACCCTTCCGCCTTGGTCAGGGTGTTTGCTCAGTGTTCTTGTGACGCCCGCTCTGCCCTCCCTGCCCGTGTGTGAGACACCGAGTGGTGTCAGAACAGGGCAGCCAGACGGCGGGTCTGCAGCTCCGGAACCTGCGGGGGACCCACTGCAGCTGCTCAGACCAGCCCGACAGGCAGCTCTGTCTTCTCCTCCTCTGCTGCCGTTCTGCAGCTTTCAGGATTGCGAGCTGAATGTGCTAGTTCCCATCGAAGTTGGGTAGTAGCACATGTTCGGCTGCCGAGTGCAGTTCAGTGCAATGTACCGGGATTCAGAATAAGAACACGCTAAGTTTCCCCTGAGTCATTATTCTAGTTTGCTATTTTTTCCCAAACAGCAAATACTGATCAGTTTACACAAGTCCAAGTATGGGTAGTTGTCTAGAAAAGAATGTCTCCCAGATCCTGTGTTTCCTCCTCTCACAGGTACCAGCATATCCTGCACAGAAACCTCATTTATTTAGCTACAATTGCTGATGCCACTCCACCCAGCACACAGAAGCCTGTAGAGTGACTGCACTACCTGGACATGAGCAGTACTGCTTTCAGAGCCTGTAGAAATAGAGTCCCACTTTGAGAGGCAAGAAGGTGTGGGTTTGAAAAAAGCATGTAAAAAGTGATCTGTACTTCTGTGTTTAAAATGTGAATGTCGTTTTCAATGTAGTATTAGGCAGCTTTTCCCTTGTTATTGTAACTAACACAGCTTAAGAATGATAATTATCACATTCCCTTTTCCCTCTGAAAAGCTCAGTTCAGTGCTGCCCTGACAACCAGGCTATTCCCAGAAGTACACTATGGGAAGCAGAGCCTGTTTGATGAGCAAGGTTCTATAATAACAAGGCAAACATTACGCTAGGTGACTCCTACCTCCGACATGACAAAGTCAGGCAAGTGTTCCATCTATAAAAGCAGTAGACTCTTTTGTATCCTGTATGAGAAGAATTGTGCTAAATAAACTAAAGATGTTCTTTGCAAGTTGTAGTATATTCTGAATTAATATAATACATTACCAAAGGAGCTGCTCAGTGATTTAGTGAAACAGAAGTGTTTCCTAGGACTGGACGGATTGCCACACTACTCAGCAATTATGTGGAAGGGAGAAACCAAGCCGTTATTTTAGGAAGCTTTTGCCCAAGTTTATCAAGGCTTTTCCTCTGTGCTTGAAATGCTCTGTAAACAAGTCAATTCTTGCATAATCAAAACGGGTTCATGTGCTGCCTGGGTACTGTCAGCACTGGTGGCCAGCTGCATGCTTGTGTGCTCCTATCCACGAAGGAAGAAAGCAGCTTTGCACACCTTGCATACAGCATTCCAGTTAAACAATTAACACACGCTAATCTAATAGCCTTGATCACAGCAGGGAGGGGGACAGAGTCTACTTTTTGCTTACTCCCATCAAAGTTATTTACTCTATGATTCCTAAAAATTCAAGTAACGTGATTTTGGCAATGTTCATCTGCACTACTGGTTCAAAGACCCTGCTGAAGCATTGTCTGTACCATGTTCTTCTGGGGTATCACTTGAGAAAGCAGCTTTAAAGATGGGAGTGTGCATAAAGTTTTTATATGATAGAGTCAGTAAGTAGGCAGTTGACAATTTTCAAACTGTTAAATAATCCCATGTTAATGAAATAAGATCTTTGTTTACAAACCAAAGTTACAGTTTAAGGTGCTGCTCATTTTCAGCAAGGTGCATATTTTAAACAGGTATGACCTATTAAATGTATATCTTTAATAAAGCAAATAGTTTACTTTTACAGAAGCTTTAAAATACAAACTGTACAGTTCCAGTTCAGAAGCGTTAGCTATTCACAAGAAGCACTGCAATAAGGGTAAGTTAACTAAGCACCAAACCCTTGCACTTGGCAGTGTAAGTGAAGTTTTAAGGGCAAGACTCATTTGCCAAGTGCAACAATTCTTAAAATTACCAGTGTTCAGAACAATCGGAAGCAAAGGACAGAGTAGCACCCACCGTGGTCAAAATGCAGACAAACTTTCTTTGTTTTCACAATTCACTTATGTAGGTCCAGAAACTTGCCAGCATTTGTAATTATGAATAAACTGCAAAAACTATAGCAATCATTTTGGCACTTGTTAGAAAAAAAGTTCAAAATTAAGTGTTTTCATTAACTTCCATTTTGGTCTTAGTATGAATAACCAAGTAAGTACAACCAAATTTGGGATTTAATATTAGATCTAAACAACAAGATTTAGGAAACTCAAAACCATTCATCAAGTTAAATAACCACTAACATTTTCAGTGGAGGGTTTTCAAAATTATAGTAGTACAGACCATTAACAATTTACAGACAGAAGCCACACTGATTGTGCAAAGCACATTACTGTAAAAAGTCTATGTACAGCAAACAAATCTTTGTAAACATGGTAAGTATGAAGTTTCAGAAAACATGGTGACAATATCATAAATACAGGCAACATTGGCATCCTCAAACAGCACAAAAGGTAACAATCTGGGCCTGCAAATAGAGCCCGTCACCATACAAACAAAAAAGGTGGATGGGTTTTAAATACCCAAATGTTTNATTACCAAAGGAGCTGCTCAGTGATTTAGTGAAACAGAAGTGTTAACTTTCCTAGGACTGGTGGGATTGCCACACTACTCAGCAATTATGTGGAAGGGAGAAACCAAGCCGTTATTTTAGGAAGCTTTTGCCCAAGTTTATCAAGGCTTTTCCTCTGTGCTTGAAATGCTCTGTAAACAAGTCAATTCTTGCATAATCAAAACGGGTTCATGTGCTGCCTGGGTACTGTCAGCACTGGTGGCCAGCTGCATGCTTGTGTGCTCCTATCCACGAAGGAAGAAAGCAGCTTTGCACACCTTGCATACAGCATTCCAGTTAAACAATTAACACACGCTAATCTAATAGCCTTGATCACAGCAGGGAGGGGGACAGAGTCTACTTTTTGCTTACTCCCATCAAAGTTATTTACTCTATGATTCCTAAAAATTCAAGTAACGTGATTTTGGCAATGTTCATCTGCACTACTGGTTCAAAGACCCTGCTGAAGCATTGTCTGTACCATGTTCTTCTGGGGTATCACTTGAGAAAGCAGCTTTAAAGATGGGAGTGTGCATAAAGTTTTTATATGATAGAGTCAGTAAGTAGGCAGTTGACAATTTTCAAACTGTTAAATAATCCCATGTTAATGAAATAAGATCTTTGTTTACAAACCAAAGTTACAGTTTAAGGTGCTGCTCATTTTCAGCAAGGTGCATATTTTAAACAGGTATGACCTATTAAATGTATATCTTTAATAAAGCAAATAGTTTACTTTTACAGAAGCTTTAAAATACAAACTGTACAGTTCCAGTTCAGAAGCGTTAGCTATTCACAAGAAGCACTGCAATAAGGGTAAGTTAACTAAGCACCAAACCCTTGCACTTGGCAGTGTAAGTGAAGTTTTAAGGGCAAGACTCATTTGCCAAGTGCAACAATTCTTAAAATTACCAGTGTTCAGAACAATCGGAAGCAAAGGACAGAGTAGCACCCACCGTGGTCAAAATGCAGACAAACTTTCTTTGTTTTCACAATTCACTTATGTAGGTCCAGAAACTTGCCAGCATTTGTAATTATGAATAAACTGCAAAAACTATAGCAATCATTTTGGCACTTGTTAGAAAAAAAGTTCAAAATTAAGTGTTTTCATTAACTTCCATTTTGGTCTTAGTATGAATAACCAAGTAAGTACAACCAAATTTGGGATTTAATATTAGATCTAAACAACAAGATTTAGGAAACTCAAAACCATTCATCAAGTTAAATAACCACTAACATTTTCAGTGGAGGGTTTTCAAAATTATAGTAGTACAGACCATTAACAATTTACAGACAGAAGCCACACTGATTGTGCAAAGCACATTACTGTAAAAAGTCTATGTACAGCAAACAAATCTTTGTAAACATGGTAAGTATGAAGTTTCAGAAAACATGGTGACAATATCATAAATACAGGCAACATTGGCATCCTCAAACAGCACAAAAGGTAACAATCTGGGCCTGCAAATAGAGCCCGTCACCATACAAACAAAAAAGGTGGATGGGTTTTAAATACCCAAATGTTTAATAGTTTTAGTGTTGTGTATACTTTTTATTTATATATATATATATATATAACGTATTTATTTTTGGTATCTTTAGATATAGATGTACTTAGTTTGTAAAACCAAAACCAAAAAATGTGCTTTATCTTCATTGAAAAATTATGTAGTTAGAACTAATAACCCATTTTACTAGTAGTTAACATATTAGAATGATATGACTTAAGAAAAATACAAAAATAAGATTAATACTGTCAAAACTCTTATACCAGAAAATATTGTGGTTTTTAGACTCTTTCAAAGATGAAATATGAAAATTTAAATAAGCTCTAACTATATAAAGAATCTTCTGTAATCTCAATTCATATACAGTGGGATAGGTATACATATATTTACCATTGTTCTTCAATTTGTAAGCACCAGTCACTCTCCCCGATCCACTTTGGTTGGAAGATTATTCCTAATTCCACAGGTTCACTTAATGGCACATATTGACTGCAAATAATTACTTTATCCTTTTAAAAAAAATAATGTTCTTTTAACTAACTGCTACCCCACATTTCAGTTTTAGTATCTTCTGAGCCAGCTCACAATTTCTAATCAACTGTAGCATCTGAAATAAGACTTTAAATAAATGCAAGTAGTCTCTTAGGCTTTGCTTTCACACACTGCGGGAGCACCGTGTGGATAATGCCTTTGGCCAAAGGCAGCCACAGGACACTTTGTGTGAGAACCAGGGTCACACTGTCCACACAGGTGCCATCTACGTCAAGCAGCTCAGGTAACGTTGGCGACACAAGGCTGAGTGGTTCTGCTGATCTTCACCTAGAGTAAGGAAACTGCCACAAAACTCAGTTTTGCAACTGTTTCTGCAGCAGTTCTCAAATGAACTCGCTTGTGTGGCACAGGAAAAGCTGCTGTTGCACTCCATTTTATAAAAGCTGCCCACAGGCTGTAATGGAGAATACAAAGGCTTTACAGCTTGTCCTTTATAAATTTAAACACAAACAGTATTGAGCAAAGTGACCACTATATATTTGCTTCAACATATTCAATGTGTTTCAGTAAGATGTTTTAACTATAAATCTATATGAAAAATAGCTATAAAATACAGTGTTTCTTGTATGGTAGTCCTTCAGCAGTTCTTTTTAGAAAAAAAAAATGTCTTGAAAGTAAAGGCAATTACACATTTTTAAAAGCATTTCTACATCACAGTTTTGGGCTGTTTCATATACACCAAACATATTGGCCATATTTGCTCAGCACTGTAAATCAGAATTCGAGAGTTTGTCTATCTCACCCAAACCCCCTCAATCCCACATCACAAAAGAAACAGGATATAGCCAACACACCACTGTGAATGAAAGTAATGTAATTTTCATTTGGCCCTGTGCTGCATTTTCCAATATGAAAAGCAGTTAGTACTGGTGCAGGTAAGATGGTCTGCGTTCGTGCTTTACTGGGAAAGATTTAAAGCCCTTGTTCATCTGTTTGTGCTGGGAAGCCTGTTGGGATTGCTGCTGCTGCTGCGCGTAGGCGAAGCTGGAGGAGATGCCGGCTGCCGGGGCGCAGTCGCTGGCCCACATGGGCGACTGGAGCATCTGCATGGTGTCGCTCCACTGGCTCACGGGGCTGCCCATGGGGTACAGGGACGTGCTCTGGCTGGGCAGCGTGCTCGGCACAGAGGATGTGTGCTGCCAGGGGGCCTTGGGAGGCCAGGTTTTGGTCTTGTTATCCTGAGAAAACGATATCAGTTGGGGTTGGTTTGGTTTAACAACAGAACACTGCTTTTTTGAGACAATACTCAACATGTCACCTTATCACCTCCTTAAGATATTTTCACAAGATTAGTTTATATTTGAAAGCAGAACTGATGCATACATATAGCACTCTCAAGTCTTAAAATATCTGCCTGTTAAAAAACATTTACTTCAGCATGACATACAGTGTCATGCCTCACTAAAAGGGAAAAAGATAAGTGACTTCCAATTTTAATATTTAAGCTTGGTGACTTTGACAAAAGCATCTCATGCTACTTGAGTGCAGATGGTTTAGGTTTTCACTGAAGTAACTAATCTGGAGATTCAGATGCTTTTCCGGTTGTCTGCCTCGTGCAGGCCCACCCCTAAATGCCAGGAGGAGAAAGGACTAAGCAAAGCCACACTGAGCTCACCTGACTGCGGTCATCTGCTGCAGAGAGGAGAGGAGGCGATGGCAGCGTGCTGGGCTCCTGTTCACCACTGCTGTGTTTTCTGCCCAGAAAGAGAGAGACGTTTACTTTTTGGTTTTAAATGAGTCACCCTCATTAATCTGCCACTGGCACAGACCATTCTGTGGTTTCGGTCTGTCAACCTGGCAGCCTACAGTACTGTTTTCAGTGCATGTGTTTTCAGAAACATCTGGTTTCATGTACTTTTTGTTCAGTACAGGTAAAAGCAACAATACAGAAACTGTCAGGAACTCGACAGTGCAGTAGTTCTTGGAGCTACACTTAAACATTTTTGTGGAGGTGAAAGGAAGCTGGGATAGACTTTTGCCCACTTTGAAGAAATCTGCCAGAAATTGTGGTTTTTCTTGTGTTACCTGCTCTTGTGGCTGGGTTTCTTTTGGTTTTTTAGGTTTTCTAAGTATCTTTTCCAAAATAACTTTACAGACAACACAAAAGAATAGTTGAGCAAGTGAAACATCTGCTGAAGCACAGTGATTTTACTGAAGAAAAATGTTCTACCTTCGGGTTAAATCTGTGGCCTAATGCCTAGTTATCAAATAGAAGTCCCTGACCACATGTATATTCTGGGAGATTTTTTTTTCCCTGGGTTTTTTGGTCTTTTTTTTTTTTTTTTTTTTTTTTTGAGGTATTATTATTGTATGAGATGGGNTTTTTAGGAGGAGTGATTAAGGGCATGGGTTTGGATTAAAGCAGAATCTTTTATTTCACCCTTTTTGTAAAAAAAACCACCCCAATCAGCATGCTCCAATCAGGCTTCCATGGGTAAGCAGCCCTTTGCAGGTCAGCTTTAGCACACTCAACCCTTCTACCTCCTCCTAGTGCCCAGCTTCAGCTCTGGTATGTTGTCAGGCCCTCACCTATAGAGCACTGTTCTTCCTACAAGTAACAGGAGACAGTAGTACTGTTACTGCACCTGAGGTTTTTGGTCAATGAAGCACCCTCTTTGGAAACTTTCTTCTGCTCTTTAGAGCACTACATAAACCACAGGCTTTTCTTCTTGCTCCATGATCAATCTCTAGAGATCTACTGGCTTGGCACATTAAATCACCCTTTATTTATTACTGTGTTTTCCTTCCCTGCTGCTTATTTTTAAAAATAAAAATAATTACTACTTTTTCTGTGACTGTTTATGAGATGGCTCTTTCCCATTAATTTCAATTTAACATTCATTGAAGCTCAATTTTTGTTCCCTCCCTATAAAGTCTTGGTTAAGTGTATAGATTCAGAAAGTAGCTACCCTTTTAGTTGATTCCTTTCTGACAATGCTTATAAAAATAGCTATCCAGGTAGAATCTGTGAGAAACTGGCACTGACTTTTTTTTCCATTCACCAAAAAGCAGACAGACAATCTTGTATCTATGTATTGACTCCAAATTGTTCTGTGATTGTAAACAAAGCCAGAATATTTGGTCACTTACTTCATTTTTAGAAAAGATTGAAAAATAGTTTGAGAGAACAATCCCAGACGGGAATTGAGTTGGTATTCATGCTTCATCTTGTGCCTTTAGTTACTATTGTACTAACTACCCTCTGCTGTGGAATCACTGAGGTTCCAAAGACACCGAGCCTCCAGCCCTTTAGAAAAGCAGAAGTGCTCTAATTCACACTACTGATAGAAGTGGATTGTTTGTAGTTGAAAATCCTGGCTTAGTGTTTCCGTTACCGAAATTATTTACAAAGGCAACTTGGCCTCCTCTTCCTACTGTGAGAAATAAAGGTCTAAGCAGGCGTGTATTTGCGACCCCCAAATGGCAGCAGGAGCTGAGGTGAGACAGGTCCACACAACGTTAGCAGCAGCTTCTCCTCAGTGCCACAGAGCTGCAGCTGAGGCCAGGAAAGGCACTTGATGGCATCCAAACGCACCACGTCAGGCACGGCCCAGCTGCAGCCAGGCACTCTTTGCCAAAGCAAGTCAGTGAGGATCTCGTAATGCCCCAGGAAAAAGGAGACTCTCATGGAAGAGGGAAAGCACCAGATCTTTTCTAACATCCCCTCAGTGAACAGCCGGCTGTTTGCACAGGTGCTGGCTTGTACAAGGAGAAAGCTGCTAATACAACTGGCTTCGGGAATCCACTGGTCCACTGCGTAGTACACAAACTCATGTTTGTGTAGATTTGTCTCATTGGCAGGAATTTCCTTTGTCTGGCTACTCAAATGAAATGATACATAAACACAAGGAATCTTACAAAGTGGTCTATTTCTGTTCATTTTGCTCACCTCCTCTGCTTTACAGCAGCAACAAGGTCTGGCCCTGAGAACATGGAGAACAAACTGTCTCCGTTAGCTGAGGAGGTCTCATCACTTGAGCTGGCAGAGTCTCCTTGAGTACCAGACCAGCTGTTTGTCACATCACTGCAAGACAGAAAGTTGTATTAGTCCTTGTATTTACAGTGCCTGGTCCAGACTGTGTGCCACAGTTGTGCTGAATCTTTGTCACAGGTGATACCTCAGAGCACAAAATTTCAGTACTTGGTAAAATGTGCCAGTAATACAAATACTTTCACTTATCAACTTCTGAGTGGTCACGTTAACTGCTCTGTTACAGCCTCTTTATATATATTTTACTAAAATAATTATATTAATTAGAAGCACCTCTCCTGTACAGGAAGGAGAAATATGTGATGCTTGGGTTTGGAATCACTAAGTATTCGACTTTTTCACTGCAAAACTGAGCTAGAACACATACCCATCCTACTGGTTTTATGCTAGAGAGTCACAGCTGTTACATTATATTACAAATGGACAAAGAATCTTGAAACACTTCTGTTGTAGTACATAGTTATGATTGGAAGAGATTAAGAACTACAAATGTACCTGCTGTGAAGTACCTGCCTTTCAGTAGCAAGATTAAGTGGCTAAAATCTGGAAAACTGAGTTCAGTCAGGCACCACAACTTTGACAGCATCACTTTTCATCAAAACTAGATCTTAAAGTTGTTTTCAAAATACTCAAAGAAAACTGTCCTGAATGCATCTATGCTATAAATTCCTTATTTCCTCTGCTGGAGTCACAGTATCCATTCCACTCTCAAGATGACATCAAGCATGTCAGTGCCTCGGGATCAGCAAAGCTCATACTGCTCATTCTTGACACTGAAGTGCAGCTTTCACAGATGCAGCAGCAACTGGAAAAAACACCCAGTATTCCCACATTCTGCCAAGTCTGGGTGCAAAATAAACTCACACAATAAAACATACATCCTGTCCAGTTTCTTACCCCTCTGTGAAATACTCGGGAAAGGGCCAGGTTTTATGAGGATCATCAGGAAGAGGCCAGTTGCCACGCGTGGTGCTTGGACGACGGACATGTTGTGCTTGCCTCTTCTGTTGCATAGCCTGGTTCACCCCAGCAACATAGCGGGCAAACTCTGGATCAGAGCCGACTGAATGAGAGAAACCAACAAGTCCATTGCTGACACTCAGCTATTTCTGCTGCACTTTCAATCCTCTAGGTTTGACCATACCCCACAACAAAGTAATTCCCTCCCTGATGATAAGTGGCAACCAGCAGTGGATAGGTCTTCATGGAGCAGTGAAGGACACTGAACAGGAAATGTTTTACAAAAATTAGATACACAGCATCTGTGGTGGGTAATAATTATCACGTGGAAGTACACCTGCCCCTAGCATTCCATCAGGGAAATTGTGGTTGTACTATGATCATGTCTACACTGCAAGGTCCAGTATCCATCAGCAGACACTGATGAAACGGACACTGTCTGTACATTTGTCCATGCTCGGTGAAAAGGAGCAGAACAATTACTGTAGCTGATACCAGAGTGCAACATGATTTCCAGCTATGTTGTGATCCTGCTTACTTGGGAAATCAGAATCTCAGATAGCTCATATTAGAACACAGAGTGCCAAAACTGCCTCCTTCCTACAAGGATGAGACCATTTTGAAAACTTTCTGATCCTGACCTACAAAATATTTCAGAATAAGAATTATATTTACAGAAAAAAGCAGTAATTTAAAAATTCTTCCATTCTCAACGTGCTTTATGTGTCCTAGGCATCCAGTAAGGAATAAGCACAGTCTTGAGCAGACACAGCAAAAGCCTTAATGCAAGTGCTTCAAATGCTCCATTGATCAGAGCAAGCAATTGCTGTATTCAGAAGACTGCTGATATGAGTCACTGTAACTGAGTTTCCACAGCTTCTCTTTCTTTTGCCTTTTTTTTTCTTCCCTGGGAAAAAAACTTGGCAATCTGACTGGATTTATGGAAAATGTCTAGACTACATGCCCAGTAATTGCAGTGGGAAGTACTGAGCTGCTGGCTTGCCAGTCTCAGTTTGAGATTAAGAGTGAAGACTGAAGAACATCCAACAATCATGCACAGCTCACAAAGCAGAACTCTCATCTGACAGCTCCCTACATTCAATACTGCATTTAGAAGATAGGTTTCCTTGTTCTCATTTGACACATCCAGAAAAGAGCTCCACAATGTTTTGCTGGATGCAAATTAAAAAGACAGTGAAGAAGATAACTTTGTTTCTCTGCATCCTTTATCAAGCAAGGGCCATCTAGGAACAAAACATCCCCACTAGTGCTTGTTCTCCCTCTGAAATATCGTTATGTCTAGTTAAGATGAGGCTGGAAGCCAGACAGTTCCTCAGATCTAACAGTAAAGTCTAGATGGATTCTGAAGGACATCTGGGCTTTTTTTACCTGCGGACAGCATTAAGTGCTAAAGTGCTGGTATATTCAAAATAGAAACTTGTGTTAATTCTTACCTCACTGAAAACATCAGGTGAACAGTTTTTTTATCAGATAGTTTTTTTTACTTCAAAAGATTGGAGTTACCAACAGTCCTTCTGCTAGTTCTTATTGCAACATTCCTTCATCAAGTTCTTAGTGATGATAAAAGTACTACAAAATACATTTTTGGGACTAGTTAAGCCTTCAACATGAAAAGCCATTGATTTTATAAATTGTTAATCAGCAGTTTTGCATCTGAAGAAAGACATAATTTTCAGACTTTAAAAGTATTTATCAAAAAAGTAATGTGGTTTGTTTCAAATGACAAATGTACAGTCCTAGGGTACAGCCTGGAAATTAAAAACCATTTTCTGTTTTACAGCTTTTTGTACTACACTAAAGCTTAAAATGAAAATTTCTACACCACAGCTCAACCTGGTAAGTTCTATGAAGAAATGTTCTTTCTAGTGGAAAAGTATTCAGTTGGAAGGATTTTTGTTTAGTTTTGGTTTTTTAAACTCCAGATCTGTGAAAAATACTGTTTACTTATCACTACAACTGCAGAAGTGTGTATCTTAATCCACTGAGCACCATTTATGAACTTGAGTAAGTCACCTTTTCCAAGTACCACTTTCTACGTCCTTGACATGCATCAAATAGAACAAAACAAGTAGTTTTATGTAGAGCAAAAGGAAAATACCACAGAAATATAATGGATTCAAAATGCTGAAAATGCCAGTCCTTTGCATACTTGCTTTCTTCTCCCTAGCACTGAGGATTTAGTGCTTGCTGAAAATAATTTTGTCCTTCCTTAGAGGCTGTGATAATCCTTAAATCTATACTCTGTTTAAGAAAGATGATGCTAATTCAGACTTGCAGTTGTTAACAACATAACTGTGGTGGCTATTTTTGCTGTAGAAACTCCACTAATTTATCAACTAATTTGACAAAATAACTATCATAACTATGAGTCAAAGGAGCTGGTTGGAGACGCCTCCACATTCCAAACACAGATGAGTGCAAATGAGCGCAGGAAACTGAGCCCTACTTTGATAAAAGGTTTCCCTGTTCTCCTGCTCCTCCCTCCAGGCAGTTGCCATAAATGCACACTACAACATTCTGGCAGCTGTGTTCCAGGCCAACAGAAGTTACATTTACAAGGTAGCAGCTGTGTAAGTTGTTCTTAACACTACCATCAGAATCACACAATCACAGAATATTCTGAGTTGGAAAAGGCCCACAAGGATCATCAGTGATTCAATGGCCTGCATGGGGATCAAAGGTTCATCTCCTCTTAGATTCCACAGTCAATTTCTTGGTCTGCAGCTATTTGCTTATGACTCTTAAAATTTTATCTCACTTCATCTTTGAGAATGAATAATTCATCTATATTTACAACTTACTGGTGGTCCAAGCACATGTGGCAAACCTCATGGCACTTGCTCTTTAGTCTCTAATCCTTTGGCATCCAAGCTTTTCATTGCAGAACCAACTGCGGAACAGGAACCAGTATGACTCCCACGGAATTGGGGAGCAATGGAGGGAGAATGTGGGGATATGGGAAAGATGTAACCTGGCTTATCTTCAGGTTACAAGACTGAAGAGCAGGAAGAATAATTTTGAGGAGAGGGAAAACACCTGAGCTCAAGATTTTGATTTTAAACAATTTTACAGACTAAGAAGAAGAGGAACATCATCTGTAAGTATCATTTCAGTACTCTGCTGTGCTCCATATAGGAAAGGTCAGAACTACTACAGCTGGGACAAGAAACAAGGAGTGAGTTCCCATGCTTGCTTATTAATGAGAGTTTTAAGATCACCTTCTGTTAAAAAAGCAAATAGGCACACACACAAATCCCTGCTTGCATTGGTCAGCACCCTTACATCTGGTGGGCAGTACGAGGACATGACAGTTACTGCCAGCAATTTTTCACAGTATTCTTTTACAAAGGACCCTTACAAAAAGCATAATAAAGGAAAAGACACACACCTGCAGGGTCAAAAGGCAGGATTTCTCCCAACATCCCAAACACTCCATCAGTTTGGTCACGATTTGGCCATGTGTTGTTTCTAGGTCCTTGTGGTTTCTGTCCTAACATCTCTGACATCATATTGTCCATATAGCTGCTCACAAGACCCAAGCTGTACAAATCAGAGCTTAAATCTGAAAAACCAGGATTGTTCCACTGATTTATATGAGACAATCCAGCTCCAACAGCCGGGGCTTGCTGCTGTGAAGAATTACTGAGCCATTTGGCAGGTACACGTTGCTGTGGTCCAATAGGTTGAAGCAAGGGTTGGTAATACTGCATTTGCTGCTGCTGCTTTTGGGACTGCTGCTGGGACAAGCCTTGCTGAGGAGGATGCAGTGGGGTGTGAGACACAGACTGCGGCTGCTGTTGAACTGCTCCTGACTTTTGTTCTGTTGCTGTAGAGGATGCAACAGAGTTCCTTCTTTTCACCATCGGAGAAGTCTGCTGGGATTTGCCCATGTTAAAACCAGACAAGAAATCTATAACATCCTGCATTTCTTGGTCAGTTGGTAAATTCATACCTTTGTCATCCTTGCCATCATCTGGTTTGAAGAAGCTGTCCCGTCTTTCCACTAGAAACCCATTGACGAGCTGGTTATTTGTGCTCTGAACTGACTGCAGGGGATCTGCGGTCCGAGGGAAGTTACCAAGGTTCAGAATGTTCTGCAACCGTGCGTCCATGTTAGCGGGCATTTTAGCTTTCTCCTCTGAGCTGGAACTTATGAAGACATTTTTGGAAGGTGTATTGGGGATTGAGTAACTTCCTGTGTTACTTGTACTGGTGCAGGAAGTTTTTTTTGTAAACCGTGAAGTCAGTTTTGAGAATGTCTTTTGCAGACCCCCTGAAGATTTGCTTCCATTCCCCGACGGCATGTCAACTTGGCTCCCAAAGTCTGAGATTTCACGCTGTAACTGGATCTGAATACAAGGCAAAGCTTGCTCCCTGCATCAACAAAAAACATGTACATCAAACCACCTAATACATAACTGATTTTGTACTTTGGGGAAGAATGTGTATTTCAATAATAGCTCAAGAAAGAAACAACATCAAAAACTGCCAAGTCCACCAGCTACTTCTTAAGGTAACAAAGCAAATTATTCCTCATATTTGCAATACTTTCCAATCCTTAGATTTTAATTGTGCTTCAAGACCTAAATGGAGACCAATTTAATATAAATCAAGTATTTTTGTAAGAGAGAAGCAAATACTTTTTTACCCTTGGATAAGCTGCTGGTTTGGTTTTAAGCAGCCTCCCGTATCTCTGGATGTACCCAGAAGGTATCTGTGGGGATTAACAATGTCTCG
The DNA here is from genome assembly GCA_013397865.1 of Struthidea cinerea. Classification (NCBI taxonomy): domain Eukaryota; kingdom Metazoa; phylum Chordata; class Aves; order Passeriformes; family Corcoracidae; genus Struthidea; species Struthidea cinerea. The sequence continues at coordinate 80,789 of VZTI01001939.1, forward strand.
CTCTCAGTTTGACTCCTGTTTTCCCCCTCTGATGAGCTGGTACTATCAAATCCCTCAGCACAGATCATTCAGCAATGACAGCTTAGTTGGAACTAGAAAAGAGATGTACCTTCCTTCCTTCCACCTGTGTATATCAAACACAGCGGTATAGAGCACATCTACCAGTCCCAAAGTCTTCTCTGGATCCAGACTCCTCTGTAGCAAAGACATTGTAGCTGGATCTTCTTTCAGACACCTGTCATAATAAAGTTTAAATTAGAAATAAAAACGTTCATTTTTTACATGAAACAATTCTACCATATCAGTCAGAATACAGAAGGCCAATTGCTGCACTCCTGCAGAACAACACATGAATGCCTGGGGGTTCCTGGGCTGCAGCCTGAGCAGTCTCTGCCTGCTGTGGAACACACAGCTAATCCAACTGTGAGCTTCAGCAGTACAGTGTATTGAAATCAACACTGACGGGCTCTTCAGCAGGCACAGCTCAGGCACAGCGGCAGCAACCACCAAACACACAGCACCCGTTTCTGTATGTGCAATACGCAAGAGCCTGACACAACGCAGCACACGCCGAGAGCCTGAGCCTGGCAGGGTCCATGAGGAGATGATTCCGCATATCTAGCAGCGAGGGGAAGGGAAGATGTCCCTGAGCCGGGACCGTGCGGGCTTGCGACGTTCTCCTCAGCGCCCCGCGGTACCGCCGAGCGCCGGCAGGCGGCGCTGCCCCCGGCAAACAGCGGGGACCCCCCGGCAACAGCGCCGGGACCGACCTACCCACCTACCTACCGACCTACCCACCTACCTACCGACCTACCCACCTACCTACCGACCTACCCACCTACCTACCGACCTACCCACCTACCTACCGACCTACCCACCTACCTACCGACCTACCCACCTACCTACCGACCTACCCACCTACCTACCGACCTACCCACCTACCTACCGACCTACCCACCTACCTACCGACCTACCCACCTACCTACCGACCTACCCACCTACCTACCGACCTACCCACCTACCTACCGACCTACCCACCTACCTACCGACCTACCCACCTACCTACCGACCTACCCACCTACCTACCGACCTACCCACCTACCTACCGACCTACCCACCTACCTACCGACCTACCCACCTACCTACCGACCTACCCACCTACCTACCGACCTACCCACCTACCTACCGACCTACCCACCTACCTACCGACCTACCCACCTACCTACCGACCTACCCACCTACCTACCGACCTACCCACCTACCTACCGACCTACCCACCTACCTACCGACCTACCCACCTACCTACCGACCTACCCACCTACCTACCGACCTACCCACCTACCTACCGACCTACCCACCTACCTACCGACCTACCCACCTACCTACCGACCTACCCACCTACCTACCGACCTACCCACCTACCTACCGACCTACCCACCTACCTACCGACCTACCCACCTACCTACCGACCTACCCACCTACCTACCGACCTACCCACCTACCTACCGACCTACCCACCTACCTACCGACCTACCCACCTACCTACCGACCTACCCACCTACCTACCGACCTACCCACCTACCTACCGACCTACCCACCTACCTACCGACCTACCCACCTACCTACCTTCCTTCCTTCCTTCCCCCGGCAACAGCGCCGGGACCCTCCTCCTTCTAAGCGTGCCAGAGCACCACTAGGAACAGGCTGCCTCCTGTAAGGAGTCAAGTGAATCAACTGGGTTGGACTGAAATTCCCAACACTGACTGCGTCCGAGTTAGAGACAAGCGCTCCCGTTGCTTCCCGCTCCCACTGCTTTGAATGGGAAGAAATCCTCACAAACTGCAGATGAACCATTCTTTCCTAGGCAGTTAACTAAGCTGGCAGGAACAGCATCTCCTGGGGCCCAGAGGTCCCTGGTTCACGACAGTGCTTGAAGATCAGCCCAGTGAAGCAAGAGCAAAGGCTCTCACACGAACTCAGCCAATTCTTGGCCTTCCTGAGCTACAGCTGGACCTGCTGGGGCAGAGCATAACAGGAGTACTGGTAGATCACCATTTTTGAAACTTTCTCTTTTATCATCAAGCTTTTACATTTTCTTCAAGTCCAAGTGCCCCAGCACTGCCTCCCTTGCCTTGCCTCCTACAGAGGCAGCTGAAGTACAGCCCGTCAGGAATGGAGGTGTTCAACCAGTCCAGACAGAGGAACTTCAGGAAGCTGTGCCAAAATTGTGCACATTCTCTCTTCCACTTGTACTGCAACAATTCTCCCCATATATTTCAGTCACAATCTGCAATACAGTATTTTTATTTACCAAGTTGATGGAACTTGCACCACAATTCTTGATCCTTCTAAACTTATCTGAGGAGCATAGGCTTCTTTATTTTCAATCTGTGCCGTGTCCACAACCACCTCGCAAATAAAATGAAAAAAAAAAGGGAAATTATTTTAAGAATTAGTTATTTTATCACCCCTGTAGTTAAACTCTAATAATCTCACCTCCCAGCCATGCTACAGGTACAAAAAAACCCCAAATAAAACCAAACCAACTCACAAAATCACCGTAAGTTTGCTTCTACTTTAATATAAAATTAGTTTAGTACAGGAGCCTCTATTTCAAGGACTTAATTCTTCTCAGTTACATCCTGTAGTAATGCATCACGATGTAGTTACCAGCTGCTTTACCTCCCTGCTGGTAGTTCTCAGTGGCTCCACACAACAGCCCTTATTTTTGAGAAGTTTAGCACAGTTACTACTTTAAGAGCTCCCAAACACCTACTCAGCAAAATGTTTTAAATAATTTAACTGCAGCACATGGCATGATATAGACAAGTAATATTCAGCCAGAAACCCTTCACAATTCCAACATACACCCCTCCTTATAAGGTTATAAAATTCCACACCATTTCTCTATTCCACCTACTGAAACTGTACTATTATTAATTCCTGATTAAATAAAGAGAAGAAAAGTGACTGTTCAGTTGGTTGGACTCTGAGCCATCTGTAAGACATCATGAAGACATATGGAAGAGAAAAGCCTTGAGAATCAACCCTGTGTCATGAACCTTTCTTTTTAGGGAATGGAAAAGGAAGGGATTCACTTCAGCTTCATTTAACCTTTAATTTAGTGATAGTAAATTCCATATTTGGTTCATGCTTTCTGTTGTTGTCCGGTCTGCGTGGGTTGGCCTTTTTGATCATTTCCATAATTTCCTATTTTGGTCACGCTGAAACAGCAGCTTTTTGGCAGCAGTCAGCAGTTCTTGCTTCAGTGACTAGCAGATCAGCTGTACCATTTATCCTTGAAATGGCAAAAGTCCTCTGGTATAAATAAGCCTCAAGGGACATTATTGACTTTGTTGCCATCACCTAACCTACACTGGTCCTGTTTCTAACTGGTTGTCTGTTACTAGGTATGAAAAAATGTAAAACATAATGCTGAGCTTCTCCTCTCTCACTTTAACAAAACCATCAAGCAACACTTGAACATAATTATTTCCCACCTTTCAAGTATTTTAGCATAAGGCCTTCATTTTCCTTCAGTTGACTCTAAGCATTTGCCCAGGTTTATTCAATCTTAAACATGTCTAAGCATGGTGACAAAAGGCCACACTATCATCCACCCACGAAAATACCTCATTTTGTAACAGGGCAACTCCACTACTCTTTTCCTGGTGTTTGAATGTTTTCATTTTATCTGATTTGGTAATCTGCAATTCAGCCCTGTTGCAGTTATAACCATGATAAGGAGAACTGAACTCGGGAGTGATAGTTCTCAACTCCTAAGAAAAACACAATCTGCACCTCAGACCTGAAGTCAGAGCTAAAACTCCGCTTAGTGCAGACCTGTGTCAGCTTCTGGCTGTGGTGCATGGCAGTGCCCATGTTCCAGGCTTTGTTGGGGTGTTCCTTCCCCCTGGACACGCCTTCATTTCTTCCCTTTGCAAAAAGCTTTCCATTTCTCAACATCTGTCAGAGTCAGGACATCTGGGATTTACACTTTGCTAGGAGACTTAGTGCTCCTGCAATGCATGTTGGTTTTTGCTATGGAAAGATCTACTAGCAAAAAAAAGAGTTTTATCTTTTAACCTCTTTGCATGAAGCCAACTGGAACTTTTATTTCCACTCATCCTCTGAATTCAGCTATTTGAATGTACATTATTTTTATTCAGACATGCAGATTTCTTCAGCTGACCCAAATCTGAAAACACAATTCTCATTATATACATGCTAAGGTAAAAACTGAAAATCCGCACTTCAAATTATTTTTTATGTTAAAAAACTACAGCCCAAAATAACCAAGCAAACTAAGTCACATCTCATTGTGCTTTCCACACTTAATGAACTGCTTCTCAAAAGGCACATGGCAAGATAGGTTAAGAACAGTGAGACTGTCAAGTCATGTTGTTTTTGGAATTAGGCATTTAAGTGACAGATCCACACACAATTCTGAATGAATGCAGACAGCCCAATACCTAAAAGCAGTACACCAAAGCCTACGTAATACTGTGCCATGACTCATTCATCTGCCTTCTTCACAAAATAAACTTAAAATAAACACATCCTCCCTCCCCACCTGGTGGTGCTTAGAGAACAGCTTCCTGTACCTCAGACATCCATTGTTCTTGTTTTACAGGTGCTTCCTCTCTCCCTTCCACCCAAAGAACTCTTTCAAGATGCAAATTACACTTTCGTGTCACCGCATGAAGCTACATACAAACATAATTGGATGCCATAAAAAGAGATGGCACATAGTGTATAAAGAAAAACCTCAAGGCTCACACCCCTCTAAACTGCAACAAATCAAAGTGAGAATGGAGGAGAGAAGGCTTGCAGGTCTTCTGTCATGTGCACAGCTCATTATGTGTCTTTGTATAGTGAAGCCTGCTACTTTCAGAACCTGAGGTTCATGCAAAAATCTTTGGAGACATTCAGGGTTCAACACAAGTAAAACTCCATAGCTCAGCACTGTCATTTGGGAGAATGTGTAAGTTTTATGCTGACACTCTCCAAAAGTGATGACAAACCTGAAGAATGTCAGTGCTTCAATTACCAGCAGGTCTAACTCGTTATGTCTAGGCTGGGGGACACCAGATTTCCAGATTCCTGAGTCCAAATGTGCCTTGTGCCACTCCTCAAACCTCCTCAGGGCAGGACTTGGGTGTGCACAATGCTGAAACCCCCTGGAAAGGAAATGGTGGAAGGTGCAGCATCCTCCCAGGCACTCCTCATCCAGACACTCAGGAGCCAAGAACTGCTCCTGAATTACAGCACACTCCCATAGGGCTGCTGAGAAACTCTTTCCTTCTTGGCCTCGTTTCCTGTACCTCGCTGCTGACTCCCAGCATCCTACCATGAACTGTGGCAGCTGAAGACACAATCCCATTTAACCATATCCTTTTTTACAGTCCTCCTTGTGTTTATTAACATTTAATACATGTTTTTCTTCAAAACACCTAAGGAGAAATTTGATAAATCCTACTGCTCCACAGTTTCTCTGTCCCTGCAAAGACACCACTTTCTTTCGCCTCCCTGTAAAACTTACTTAGACAAAGCACTACCATCTCCTATCCTTAAATCCCTGTATCTCAGTGAGGCAAGGACTGACAGCAGGTGCACTGCTGTTATCACAATAATGGTCTGCACCTTGCATTTTAGGCTGCCCTTACATGAATAGTCAGTTGAATTCCAGTATAATTTGAACCTACTTCTCTAACAGGTATTTAATATGAAGGGAATATCTAAGATCTGATATCTAGGATCAAAGGGATGCTAAAGTAGAAATATCTGGCAAATTCATAATTTCCAATTCTTTCACCATTACTGGAGAACTTATCAACAGTACCAAAAGTACATGGTGTAACTCGCTAGGATGGAAGGTCTAGGTCACTTAACCAGATGTGTGATTTGTCTGAAAACCGTATTTACAAAGTATGCAGCTATTTGGGTCCTTTAATCAGAAATTAATTATGAAGCCCTCATGGCCTCGCATCACCTTGAACAAGGAATCAGCACTGAACCAGCAAGAAGCATTTAACTCACTGTAGGTTAAAGACAACTCAAAGAATACTTGACAGAACTATCATAGGCTACAGTGTACCTTTACCTGAGCATCTCCTTCCTATGTTGAAGGTGCAGCCTTGTCCCCTACTCACAGTAGTCCAAAAAACCTACATGTCATGCATGAACACTTCACTGAGGGCAGAGATTACAGTAATTAGTCATGGGAGCACAAATGCATTTTCTTATCAGAGTATGTTCCAAGCATTTATTTTTATCAGCTGCTTAGATATTGTAAATTCCACTGGTTTTCTTCCCCTCAAGAACACCTATGTCTACAGGAAGGCATTTAATTGCTCTGTCCTCTGTTGGAGATGCCAGGTAGCATTACCTGGTGCAGAGACTTGCTGGTTTATGCTGGGCAGGAAACCCAGCGTCCATTCGAAGCAGAGAGGAAATGAAAACATGGCAGGTGTTGAAGCTAATTTGAGAGGGGGGCAGATGTGTGTTTGGGTCTGTTTAGCTTTTTTAACATGGTCATCTATAGATTTGAAAATATTTCTATTTCTCTATGAAGCAGAAGTTTCATTTCTTGTGTTCTCTCTTGTAACGGAGACCAGGAAGCAGCCAGTGCATTCTTCTGTTCCTGTCAACTACGGACACCACCTACAGACTCCCATTCTACAAGGATTCTTTTGCTCAGAAATCAAGTTAACTGCACACTAAAAATGGAGCAACACAGAATAAGACACTGCAAATTAATTTCTAAACTCCAAAATATCCAGTTTCTCTTCAGGGTGTTTACATAACCTTTGTTTTCCTAAGACTATTGGTAGTCACCTACCAGCCCAGCCTGGCCAAATAACAGCTGCACAGCAGTTTTGCAGGCTCCTCTCCACGTGGAAGGGCAGACCTGATTCAGTACTTCAGTCACGGGAGAGTCGTCCCGGGGTGTGAGTCCATTATGGCATCCGGCTTCCTTGATCAACTGCAGCATTGTGTGCTGGAAAAATAATAAACACTCTGTCCTACCCAACACATGATTCACAAATGGTACCACCAATGCTTCCAGATGGATTTGTCATTGTTCCACATGCTTTTCAAACAGCTATAATGTCTGCAACCTCTGAACAGTCTTATAGAACTAGAAGAGTACCACTGCAGAACAGAAATACGGAATATCGTCTCTGCTGTTTGGAACACAATACTGCTCCAGAATTATAAACAGTATTTCTGCTTATATTCTTGCAAACCAGTTTAATCAAAACTACAAAAAGCATTGCAAAGACAACAGAAAAGCAGCATTTTGAGCAACTTATTATTTCAACTCTTTCAGGAGCAAGGCTGGGTTTGTCTAAAAAAAAGTGAAAGCACAGATTAAAATTGCCCAAATTACTTCTGAACGGACATATTTTCCCTTTGTTTATACTGAAAATACAATTAACTTCTCCATAATTTAAAATTCTTTTCAAAAAATTGATTCAAGTTTGTAAGACGACATCAAAAGGATCTCTGTTACAAAGTATTTTTTTCAAGTACTTCCCTTAGCACCAGGCTGGGCTGACTTACTTGGGCACCTACGAAGATGAAGGCTCTGACACGCAGCACCTGGCTGGGGAATCTGTAAGGGCTCACTCCCCTCTGTACTTCTTGATACCTAACACAGCTATTTTCAAAAAGTTCACAGATGCTTCATTGCCTCCTAGATCTCTATGCCTGTGCTTCTCCCAGATTGGACTGAAATTGCTCAGGTGGTCAAAATGTTATCAGAAACAGGCGTAGCCCTACGATGTTATCAACATTATGTTTCCACAGGAAGCCAGGCTGAAAAAAAACACTTCTAAACACAAGTTTGGCACTGAACTTCTGTTTCTGTTGTTCTCTACATTTTAAGGAATTCCACTCCTTCTCCCCCCACCTTTACTCCCGTGGTTAATTAGGAGTTATTACCGTTTTCAGCTTCAGGTTTTCTGCCGCAGACTCATTAAAGGAGATTCCTTTCAGGAAATGGGATCCGATCTGGACAGGGACAGTGGGCAGCTCACACTGAATGGGCTGAGGTGGAGTCTGTCTCCTTCCTGTTTGCTGGGCTTCAGCTTCACTGCAACAGCCCTGAAGTACAGAAGAACAGATCAAACAGAAGAAACTAAGACATTACAAAATCCAAATATGGGTCCAAATTTTTGCGTATTTTAAGTAGCCATTTTCAAGGTGAGGAGGGATGAAGGAGAGCAGGTTTAGCAGATCCTACCTGAAGACTTGCTTCAATAGCTTTTGGGTTCAAGTGGAAGCCAGCCTTCATTGCATATTCACAATGGCCCAAGCTCTCCAGAGCCACTTTGTAAGCCTGACATTAAACAAAAAGTTAAGACAGCACAGGCATATCAGCAAGGAAGCAAGCACACAGTCACTGTGTCTGGGTACAGACAGGGATTGGTACCAGGATTTACCCCACTCAGCTCTATGGCATACACACATTTATCACGTAAGATCCCAAAGCTGTAATTCCCAAGTACCTCTGAGCTGTCTGTGGTACACAATTCTGCAGGAACACACTCCTTCCCTATTTCACTCCTTGACCCACTGACTGTACTACATGCACATGAAAGCAGCAGACTTGAAAAACCACCTGCAAAGCACTGTCAATTTTCACGTTTAGCTCTTTGAGCTGATGTTCAGGGATGGCCACACTCTGTGAGCAGAAAAGTTGCTGAACTTCAATTCCTGCCAAACATCCATCACAGCCTCTTTCTCGCAGCCGAGATGTGGCCTGTAATGTAAAAAAAAAATCCAGGGTGAGGAGGGTCAACATTAAACCAGGTCAGACTTAATTAAATTCCAAAAAAGAACAAAAAAGCCCACAGACTTTAAAAGCTTCTACAGGAGATGAGAAGCAGCACCTGGGGGAAAGGACCTGGAGGAGACTTTATTATAACTGACTCAACTTCTACTGCTACTTTGGAAGCAGAACTCTGACGCAACCTGTACAGCTCATGGGTGTTGGCCAGCACTTGGATTCAGCATTGTTTGCTGTTTCTATTTCGGCTCCCTCTCAGGACCAGGGATCCTGTTACACAGACCACACCATGGCTGTGGTTACCTGAGGAGGGACTCGTAACTCCAACATAAACTTGCCCCACAAACAGAAAATCTGTTAAATCGTGTGTACAAGCACTCCTGTGTTCATAGGATGACACATTTCATAAAATTATGGGTGATTACTGTTGGTGCAATTTGAGAAGAGCCACACAATGCTAAAATCAACTTAGCACAGCAAGAAAATAGCTTTGTGTAATTTGATTTTGCAAAACAAGAAGTAAGCCAAATATCTACTTTTAGCTGTAAAATCCTACATCACTGAGCAGAGTAAAGCAAATAGATGTGGGTTATTTTCCAGTCTAGGAAGGAGTCTTGCTCTAAAGCAGGATGTCCAAATTGGGGAGTTCTGGTACTACAGCCAATGGACAGACATGGGATCACCTCACGGACAGAATTACTGCATTTCCCAAAGTAAATCTTAAAGAGCAAAACCAGTTTTGAGCTACTGACAAAGCATCACCTTAAACTTTACTCTGAAGCAGCAGTGTTCTCCTGCCAGAGGCTGATTTTATAGGAAAACAATGGATTGCCTTCCACTCCAAAGTAAAACTTGGTAAAGAGTTCAGTATTTCAAATCTCCCTTCTATCAAAATGATTTGTATATTAGTCTATCTACAATTATGAGAGAGAGATTTTATTTAGTTAGAAGTCACATGTTTTTCTTATTGTATCCTAACAACCCACACAAATACTCCCAATCAGTTACTTCAGTCCATCATAAAAATTGAGAAGTTTCTTCTATTGTTATTCTGGAACGATGGAGAATCTGTATTTTATCTTTCTCCTCCCCATGAATGTTTAATACAGGATTTGATTAGTTTAATACTTGCATCAAACTATTTTGAAATGCAGGTTTTGTATTTCTGAAAAACAGAAATAGCTGAAGTGGGTTATTCAAAAGGTAAAAAAAGAAAGTTAAGCTCCTGGATTCTGTGAAGCCAAGTTTAATTTTAACCACCTTTTAAACAAATTTGATAGCAATTGCAGGGCATTTCTAGAAATTGTAATAGCTTTAAGAAACTAAGTATATTACATGTAAAATTAACTACTTTTATGCCAAAGGAGTACAGCTATACCAGGATTAGACCTGTTACAATTATCTGTAATACACCTCAAGCACTCCCAAATCCCTGTTTCATCCAGTGAAATAAATTTATGCAGCAGTAAAAATCACATATAATCCCTCTTCATTCATGTAACTCGTTTGCTTTCCTGCACCTTGCAGATGTCAGTGATAAATGGAGACCTTGACAAGATTTCCAGCCAAGATGACTAACAAGCCACGTGGGCCAAATGAGACTGAAAAGCACATGCTGCAAGTATCTGAATTCAGGGAAAATACACACTCTGTGTACGAATCCATTCTGACCTATCAGTCTCCAGACTTCAGTAGTGCCAAGGAAAGCAGAAAACCTCATAAAACTGAATGTCTTTACAAAGGACTGGTTTTGGCTGGCAAAGTAAGGATTCCACAGGTGACAGGTGCTTGTGAAAGTACAAGTCTAGAGAGTGGCACATTTAAGTAAGATGGGTCACATTCCAACAACGGATGGATGAGGCAACATCAAGCTTAACAGCATGAAGGCAGAAGTGTTAAAAATTACCACAAAGATTTTAAAGTATAAAATAGAATTCATGCTCAAACTGTGAGAGAAATAGATATTATCTAGATTATTTTTCATCAAGATTTTGCACTGTTTTCACAAAGACTAGTTGAGCTTTTTATTTTTAATTCCCTCTGTCTGCCCTATTTGAACACTGGTAGTTCATTACTAGTAACAAAAATCTGTTTGCACTGGTTGCGTGCTCCTTATGTACAACCATATCCCAAAGAAAACCACACGTGGCAAAGACAGTGCAATCATCACATAAGTAAAATGAGTTTTAGTGTCTGAAACCAGCTGTGCCATGTTCCCCCCTTCAAATGCAGCATGTCTTTAAAATCAGCTATTTTCTTCCTTTGTTAGGACACCCAGGCTGACTTTGGGTTTCACTAAGTCTACTGTGACTACAGTAAGAGCTCCATACCTCTGCTGCTCCTCTCCATGATCTTATTGCATCTTCCAGCTCATTTGTGGGGCTTATATTCGAGGCTCCAGTCCCACTAACATTCTTCCTCTCCTGAGCTACAGCTTCAGCAAAGCAGGAGTGTGCCACTGGCTGGACTTTCTGCAAAGCTTGTGACAGGAATTGGAAGTGGACCTGCATCACTGTCAAGAAACATCGCCCAAGTACCTGTGGGAGACAAACAAACCAGTTTCAAGCACATAGCAGAGCTCATGGAAGTTTCCCTTCTTCCTTTTTGTTTGGCGTTTGGGGTAAGGAACTACGTTAAACTCTGATCTTTTTTTATTGAAATAATGCTTCAGATCACAAGGAACATGTGATATTTAATCATTTACTTAAAATAAGAGTAAGTGAGCATTAGTTTCTATGAATGAAGGGGACACCAGACTAATCTTGAGTCATTTTTAGTTCTGTACTCAAGTGCTGACTACTTGACAAATGAAAAGCTTGCTCAGTTCCTTGGCAAGCACAAAAATGGGAGTAGCATATTATTATCACGAGGACCAAGTCAACAGCAAAACCTACCTGCACAGAGACCTGGCTGAATTTCTGACAAAAACCCAAAACAGCAACAGCAAAATGGGAATAATTTAAAAACATTAACACAAAATGGGAGGAGTTTGCCCAGCAGTTCACCCTCCAGGCAGAGTGGTAATGGGCAGGCAATGGGCACCAACAGCCTTTGGCCCCATAACCCCACGCACGCTGCCCAAAGCTGAGCCCCGGCACCGTGTGACAGAACTGCCAGCGCTGGCACCAATCTGCCCTCGGAATATTGCACTGAAGTGAGTCCTGCTGTGCTCCCTTGGAAAGGCCAAGGCAGGGCAGGGAAGCCAAGGGCTCCCTGGGCTCAGGGCAGCTCCAGCACGGGGCCGGGAGGAGATCCCACCTCAGCATCCGCGTCCCCGCCTGTCCCACTCACTGTGCCCAAACACACTCGGATGCCTCGGGTACCACGAGCACAGCAAAGCTTCTGTGTCAGAGCATTTTGGTGCAAAAACAGCAGTGCCACCATCCAGGGACATCCTGGAGAGCCAAGGGCTCCAGCGGGAGCGCTCTGTCTGCCTCCGGGGCCACGCTCCCCGGGCAGGAAAAAGCTGACAACCAAGTGTAACCAGAGAGCAGCAGAGAAAGAAGGATTTTGCAAATCCCTGTAGAAAGTATTTAAAAGCCATTCAAAGTGTTTCTTTTATGGAGTTTATCAGACAAAGCGCTTTAAAATGTGTATTTGACTTTGATTTATTAAAAAAGATTCCACTTGAATTCCATTTTAGGAATAATTCATAAAATACACAGATAATGTACAAAGCCATCATGCCTTGGAGCCACTAAATCATCTGGCTTATTTTCAGCTACATTCTTCTGGAATAAAACTATTCAGACACAATGTATCTTCCTGGCAGGACGCTCCAGCCACACCAACAGCTATATGCATTTACTATCTACTTCAGAAGAACCACTGGTGGCAATGCTCTTTTCCACTGCATCCAGACTCCTTTTGACATTCCATTCTGGTTCAATCACTTCCCTTCTTTGTACAAGGCATAAAATTAAACATTTTTGGTACTTTGACTGACCTCTGAAAGTGGAGCTTGCCTTATTAAAAAAAAACAGTCAGCAGATGATAAAATGAAGAAAACTCCAACCTCCCTGGGTATGAGATTCGAAAGATTTATAAGAAAACTGCAGGAAGAAGCAACTGGTGATTTGAACTATTTCTGTGTAGGAAGAATGCAGTTCTCAGGGGAAGATGAAACTAGTACTCATTAGGAATTTCAAGCTGATTAAATTTCAAAGAATATTTAAGGTACAAAGGTTGAAGTTTCCCCAGCCTGGGAATAATGCTCAAAATAAACAAATGATTTAGGTTTTAAGTGGCAGCACACAGCATTCCTGCTATAATTTGCAATGTTAAACAGTGAAGATAAATAGTAACATCTGCTTTACCAAACTTTTATTTTGTTTGAAAAAAATCCATTTTAGCCTTCCTCCAAAATGGGTAAGGACGGTTTTAACTGCTTCACTATCAAAGTGGTGGAGGATTTCCTGTTAAACACTTCTTTTGGATTAATGGCAGATGCCAAACTCACTTTAAAGCTTTAAAGAGCTTTAAAGCTCACTTGGTCAGATTTTCTGCCAAAGAGCCCAAACTTTGCCTCATCCATGGGGAAGGCACAGCCGGTGGTGACCTCTCCCAGCCCAGGCTGGGCACTGACCCCTGTGCAGAGCAACACAGGGAACCTCTGCTGCACATCCCTGCAACACTGGCAGCACACGGATGCAGTTTTCCACACCTAGAGACACCACCATCTCTTTTTCAAGTTTATTTTCCCTACTTTCCATGCAGAAGTGTGTGACTCTCCTCCTTTAGACCAGAATAAACACAAACCCTACAAACTACGCAGGAATCAAAGCTGAACCGGAATCATCTCAGGTGTCAACCAGTGAGATTTCCCTGGGAGTGGTGATGTTTTCTTAAATAATTTCTTAGATTCATTTATATTGCATAAACAATGAGGTCCTCAGCTTCCAACATTTCATCCCACAAAACACAGCCCCAGCACCTTGCCTTCCCTGACCTGTCCCAGGCAGGACAGCTGTTTGTCTCAGCAGAGCCCTGCCTGAAGGAATCTCTCTTTTCCTGCTGAGGCACTTGGAAGCAATGGGGCTTTTGGTTCCCTAGCAAGGGGAGCACCAGGTGAGATGCAGTGTTAGGTTACTCTGTCCCACTTTACCCTCCTAATGGGGGCATGCAATCAGCTTTGGAACATTCCACCGGACAAAGCGTACACAAACCGCCAGCTTTCGCTGCTAAACAGCGATGCCACACAAACTGCCTGGCAAGCAAATCTTGCACAACAGATTTCTTAAAACAGAACACTACCAGTAATAAAGTTAGCAAATAACAAGTGTCAGTCTTCCACACTCGGTACAAACACTGACTTGCAGTTCTCCAAGTACCATTTTATGCAGCAGAACTTTCTTCTTTTTTTCCTTTTTTTTTTTTTTGGCTATTTCCTTAAACAAGCAGAATGCTCAAAAAGCCAAACACCACAACAGAATTACTCGGTGGTTTCCCATAACAGAGTCCTTATTGGCCCAGCCTGGCTGCCACTGAACTGGTATGTCCCACCATGAGCTAACAACCTTCCCATACATCACCAGAAGTGGGCAGAATATTATTCATTTTTACTACATAGCAATGCCCTGCAGTTCAATGAGTGATCTCATGAACAGAACACCTCCAAAGGAGGACTCAATCCTGCCCATAGGAAGGAATCACCTGCAGGCTGAACTAGATTCCAGCAGAAGCTGCACCTTTACACTGTATCAGGAGACTTGGACAACCCAACAGACTCATTTCTTCTAACAGTGACCCTAAAAGCCACTCGTGATAATCCGATCCTGACAGCTACTGAAGTGGTCACCATCATTTAGCAAAAAAACAATCAAGTGTGAAGCATTTTAAAAATAAAAAGTAGCAATTAAAATGTAAGACAAAATATTTTTTTGCTACTAACAGTTCCTCAACTCAGAAGAGTCTGGAGCCAATCCCTGCAAATCCCAGGAAAGAGTAATTTAAAAAACAGTTAAACTGGGCTTTACAATGTTTGCTACAGAAAGCCTACATGTAATAATTATTCAGACATTTTTGTCTCACAAGCTTCTTGTTCAAAAATCTTAGGCTACTATATACACATAAAAGCCAAAAATTATCTCCATTTAATACAAAACAGAGTATCCAAGAATATATCTGGTGCCCATTCGTGCTTCTCTTTTGTTCAGGAAGGCAACGTGCACATCCCTCTCGTTACTACCACTTCTAAGACAATACACAAGCCCTGTGTACCTAAAAGTCATTCTTTATGTTATTTATATTCTTTGTATTTTGCAGTACTGAGGTTTCTGCAAAGCCGCACAAGAGATGGGGAAATACACTTACTTTTACCAGTTTACTCCTCCCCACGGATTTCCCTTAATGCTTTTATTAACAGCAGTACAGAGTTACTGCATTCCCCCAGCTGACAAACAGATATGAAAAACACACCCCCATTTACCCTGATTTCCAAGCTGTTCTTCACCCACACAGGCACAAAACACCCGAGAATTCAAAGGTGTTTGAAAGGGGAAAAGAAAAAGAAAAAAAAAAATAAAAATCAGCATTTGCATTTCTGAAATTAAGAAACCTTGGGAAACTCCATCTGTCAGCACACTTTGATCAAGAGAAGTCACCTTCTTACACAGCCTAGCAGACAGCTCTGAACTAGCAAGCTTTGTTCTAAGCAACAATAAATAAATTAAAAACCCTACCCCCATGGTGCTATAGCCCAGGTTGCACAACAGTTTTCAGCCCAAATTCAAGTCAGGTATGTTAACCAAAACTTAAGTTTTCTTGACTCTGCCTTCCCTGGGGGGCAGAGCCCACTACAGTGGATAAAAACATGTGGCACCTCAGAAAAGCCACAGCTCTCTGCTCGGTTCCTAAAGCCAAAGCTGCTCTGCTTGGATTTCTCATTCCTCCCAAAAACATACAGCCTGTGTTAAGCAAGGTTTAGGAAAACTGCATTTTCCTGAGCTGGGCATAGGAAGTCTCATTCTCATGTCCTTCCCATGAATGTGGGGTTCTGTCCCACTGCACCCGGAATGAGAACTCACCTCCCACTGCTTCTACACCACCAGCCTCCATCCCTCAAATGAGAGGCTCTGCAGAGCCTTTCTCAGGGGACTGCTGAGCTGCCTCTCAGGTGTTTGACCACCTCTCAACTCTCTCTTAGACAGAGCTGCGAGTTCTTTCAGTCACCTCCTGGAGAAGCTGACAAAACAACTTCAGACTGACCTGTATTCCCCTCCTGGTATTTTCCAGGGGAACAATTATGCTGCCTCACACTTCCCCCATCACTTCCCTGTTCAGCAAACTCTGATGAAGTCAGGCAAGCCCTTTATATTTTTCTGCTTACATTGTGAGTTTTTTAATCCTGCTGGCAGTTCTATGAAATGTTAACTTCTCTATCCACCAGGGGGGAAAAAAAGGAAACTATACTTTTTAAATTAAAATTTCAGCATCAACAGCCTTCAAATCCCAGAAAAGCACAATGGGAGAGGATCTCACCAGGTCATCCTTCTGTCCTTAGCAAGGAGCAATTTCTTCTGGGTCAGGATCTCCAGATGCAGGTTTAATCCCTTCTGTAAGCTCTGCTCCCTACCCTTTGTAGCAATCCACATCAGTGCTCCACTAACACTACAAAGGATTTCCACAGCATCTAATGTGAACCTTTCCTTCCGAAATTTAAGTTCCTTGCTCCACCTTACATGGACATGAAGAACAGACACTGACATGTTCTGGCAGCTTCTCACACACTTGGGCAATTCTGATTTTCCTTCTCAGCCTCCTCTTCTGTAGAGTCCATCTTTTCAATTTGTCCTCTGATCTCCTATTTCCTGGATATCTGACTACTCTTGCTGCTCTCCTCTGCTGCCTCTCCAGCTGCTCCCTGTTTCTCCAAGTGCACCAGCAGCGCTGTGCATGTGCACTGTTGTGTTCAAGGCCACAATAACCAGT
The DNA here is from genome assembly GCA_013397865.1 of Struthidea cinerea. Classification (NCBI taxonomy): domain Eukaryota; kingdom Metazoa; phylum Chordata; class Aves; order Passeriformes; family Corcoracidae; genus Struthidea; species Struthidea cinerea. The sequence continues at coordinate 97,512 of VZTI01001939.1, forward strand.
GAAGAGCTCAGTGCTCAGTTCATGGTTCTTGCAGGTTAGGGTTGTGTTAAATACATGGTAACTGCCTCTTTGCACAACAGCAACAGCATTGATTCATTATTTGCAACTGCACAACACTGACTGTTACCCAACACAGGACTCCCACAAGCCCTAGGACTGTTCTCCAGAACTGCTGCCCAGTGGGCTCCACTCCTGAGGCTGAAAGAGTCTGTTTAAACATTGCAACATTCAGCTTTCCCCTCTGAATTCCATCCCAACTGGAAAACTCATTTGTTCAGGATTATTTTTAGTTCAGGAGGTCTCCCAGCATACTTACATCCTGTGCTTTCAAGTCACCTACAAACAAATATATTCCTGTACTGGCCTCTGCCAAGGTCCATTTCAATAGTGAGCAGCTGCTGCTCCCTGGGCACAACCACCCAGCCCCTCTGCCTCTGTAACTCACTCACCTACACCCCAGGCCTGACTGACCCACAGAACAACCACGAGTTGCTGTCAAATCCTTACATTCTGCTGCTGCCTAAGCCAAAGCAGAACACAACACTTGTCTCATTGCACAAAGGTTCCCATAAATCTTGCATATTGACTTTTTTCAAAGCCATGTGCAACACGCAGTTTTAATTAAGAAAAGATACAAGAAAAGTACGATGAGAAGTGGTGGGACAGCCCGAGACGTGCGGGCAGGAAGGCACAGAAGCAGCTGTTCTGCTGGCACTCTCCACACACTTGTTCCCACCATGGGGCTGCCCGGGCAAGGCAGGGAGCACTGCAGGTGCACACGGAGCCAGAACAAGGCTTAGGCCCGGCCAGGGAAAGCTGGGACCAAAGCAAGTTTCTCTGCTTCTAAGCTGGCAGGACGGGCACCCACGCGATGCAAACACTGCTCTGCTTCTGCTCCTCAGCTCCCTGCACAGAGCGTGGGGCAGGGGTGAACCAGCACCCACCACTGCCTGCCCAGGTGACAAGAGCAGTTCTGCAGATGGCTCCAACACTTGGAAAGACAGAGTTTCCAAGTCCACAAAAACCCCTCGAGGACATCTAGTGCTTCATATGTTTTTGCTTTTTTTAATTCAGGAAGTCTTTCAGCACATCTATTATGAAGATCAATTAATTACATAAACTCACTCTTTTATATATATATTGCTATAGCTTTAACTAAAGAGTGATGTTATTGGATTGTCTTTAAAAATACCAGTCTACAGAAGACATTTATAACACATATACAGCCCATCCTACTTCATTCTACACCAAGTATACAACACTGAGAACTGCAGCACACAACTGCAGGGAGAGCTATGACTGACAAATTGCATCCTCCATAACGGCTCCATCTGGAAGTGGTGCAGTTAGAGAAGGCAGATAATGCCTGTCAGGCACAAACATTCACTCTTACAAAGTTACCTGAAATCTAAATCAAAACCAAGAGAACTTAAAAGTAAGTTTTCCACTCAGGATGCAGTTCTGAAGGAATAACTTTGCAAAGACTGCTGCAAAGTAAAGAAATATGTCAAAACACAAGGAACTACTTAAAACTCCAGGGATTTATCTGTGACTATCACTTAACACTGCCTGCTACATAACACATTTACTGGAGGAGAAATACCCAGACCTTCCCAGCCAGGCATGGCGGGAAGTTGGGGATCCTCTCTGAACCCTGATTCTTGGGCACTCGCTGCCGGTGTACGAACATTACAGCACAGTCATGACAAATTTTCACAGCACTGATCTCTCACACAGTGTGGTATTTTCCTCTTACACAAAACAGCTCAAAAAGACAAAAATGTTCTGAAGAATGATAAAATATTATTAGTCAATGAATACGCAGTTTTACTCAAACACCGACGACAATATGCTGCTCCCACGTGCTCAGGTTTTCCCTTGGAATGGATAATACCAAGGAAAGTGTAGGTTCATTTAGAATTTGATGGCAGAACATTGTTAGAAACATCAGCTAACATGAAACAGAAGATGGATTAAAACTTTTGTCTAGTTAGTTCTTCTACAGAAGTACCTACTAAATACCTAATTTAACATAGATGGAGGTCAGATCCTGCAAATGACTTAGTACTTTCTTAGTACATAAGAAATGAAGAGTTTCTTTCTTCACCAGCATTACCCACAATTACACAGCAAGGTGGAGAAAACTTTTGGTGCAGAAGGGATTTAGAAAAGAAATCCAGTTAAGGAATGATACAAATTCACGTGCAAAACAGTATCCTCCCAGGTAACTTACCTCAATATCTTGTAGGCTGAACTCTTTTTGATCTTTGAAGTTTGCAGCTCCTGCACTCAGTTCCATCAGCATTTTTGCTATTTCTGGTTTTATTGCTGCTGTGAGTCGGCTCGCCGCTTCCATGACATGTTCCTGCACGTCTTTCAGTTGCATAGCTGCCTTAGAGTAGTGCGAGTTCCTAAATACACTGCTGAAAAGGTCCGTAAGGAAAGTGCTCGTACGGCAAAACACGTTGAGTGCATCCAGGTATTTGGAGATTCCCTGCTGGATGTCTGCGATCGGAGTCGTGTGGGAGGCGGGGTGGGAGCAGCCGCCCGCAGCAGCCGGGGACACCAGCGGGGCGCTGGGGGTGGCCGATGCCAGCGGGGCGCTCAGGGTCCTGCCCAGCTCGGGCATTTGATACTGCTGGTGTTGCTGCACTTTCTGCTTGGACCCGCCAAGCAAAAAGCGCCGCTTATAGTCCATTTTGCTTTCTTGTGCACTGCAGCAATACATAAGTGAGTGCTTGTCCAGAGAGCTCTTGAATTAACAATCACTTGTCAAATTCCTTCCTCGAGTCTCTATGTACAGTAACAGTGCGGGACTGTGTACATAGGTTTCACAAAAGGCATTTCAGAAAGGCAAGTGTCTGTGTAATCTGTATCAGCAGTGGGAAAGGCAGCAGATCTGCTGACCCCGTGTTTTCAGTGTTCGGTGCAGCCCGGCTGCAGTTATAAACTGTACTCAAAAAGCAAGCCCAAGTATCTCAGTAACGCTCTGTCTCTTGCTTGGTATCCCCTCCGCACGCAGAAAAGCCAACTGGAGCAGGGAAGTGATCGCCTAGGAGTTCTTCATGACCATAACATCGTCACTTGCTGTTACGTCTACAAAAGTTAATTTTGTCAATGCAAATAATAGTTTTAGAAGCAATACCTTAATACAATTTTCCCATTAGTAGTATCAGGAAAAGTGGAGCAAACCACCGATCAACAGCGATTATAAAAGCAGTGCAGAGGCTCTTTCCTTGAAAAAGCAAATCCTTATGTCAGCAGATCAAATATCTTCAAATGTTTTGACAGATCCAGTCTGCCAACTCAGTTTACTTGTAGTGTCTCTTCTTAATATTGGAGGGGGAAAAAAAAAATCTGGACTGTTTACAGAAGACTTTGCAAGTATAAGTTATTAAAAATTAGAGTGTTTGTTATTGCAAGCCTTCTTCCCCTTTCCCTGTTTGTTGAGGTAGTTGTTTCTGTTGTAACATTAAGAAGTGGTGCTTCCAGACTGCGTTTGCCCTCAATTGCAGACTCAGAACAAAAATGCACAAATGTATTTGTAAGGCCTCTAGGTCATTTCCTGTGAAGGGGAAAAAAAAAAAAAGTTTAAACGTTAGAGAACAATGAGAAGGTTTAAAAATTTAACTCCTGCAGTGTCCTGGTTCACATTTCTGGGCACACGCTGTCAACAACACCCGAGATCCAAAGGCAGGGAGAGCTACACTGACAGTTTAAAAGGCTGTTACAAGCCAGTGTAACATCCTGTTACTAAACTCAATATTGTTGAATATTTTCTTGTTAATTCTTTCATTCTAGGCTGTCAAACTTAAGACTCTAACTAATCCCCAGTGCAAGTCTTGCACAGTTAAGAGCAGTGAAAGGTTATTACTGCAGAGCTCAAGGGGAGTTAATCACATTTTCTAACCTCATCCTTTAAAAATAATTAAAGAATGAAATAAATTTAAACTTTTTTTCATACACCATAATAAATTGCAGAACCCTCCCATTCATTTTAATAGTTTACTAAGTCAACAGATACAGGTCCTTATTTTTTTTTTAGTACAACAACAGACAAATCTGCCTAATCCTACCTGAGATTAGCTGAGAAATACAACATCCATGCCCCATTCCAGTGTGATGGGCAGGCAGCATCTCTCATACACAAGCTGGTATATGAGGCACAACTGCCTAAGAGATTGGTCTACATAAGAGTCTCAGCAGACAGCAAAGTAGGGAGGAAATACAACTTCTACACTGCCCTGCTCCTACTGCAAACCCTGGTGCAGCTGGAGAGCCAAGAGCTCCTTGAGGGCATCTGCAGGAAGGTGAACAGAGCCCAAGCAGTGGGAAAGGGCCAAGATGGAGCACGAGGTGTTCAAGACCAGACACTGATCAACAGTGTCAGGACAATACCAGAAGGATACAATTCCTTCCATCCGTTTGCCCAGTCCTAGCTCCAGTCACACTTCAGGCCACTCTCTCCCTCTCCTACACACACCCCACTTGATTCTATCAAACGTGGACATCCTTTTCCTTACTGCAGCAATTGCAATGTACAAGGGTAGTATCAAACAGTAATCAGTATTTTTTTCCCAGGCACTTAGAAGAATAATCCGGGAACCTTTTCATTTAACAGCAAAACGTTCCTTTAGCTATTATATTTGAGAAATGAAACCTGTAGTAATATTGTCAAAATGGTTAGGGAACAAATATTTTATTTTCAGTCAAAATTTCTTATTTCCACCTGTCTGAACACACACAACATTCATTCATTCCCATATCCCTACATACGCAGGATACAAGCATCCCACACACAGATAAAGAAGAAGGCAAGACACAGCAGGACAAAACAACATCCAGAGCTGGATAGTCTCACTCCCACTAAAACAACAGGACACAAGTTTTTTCAGGAAGTCGTTGCTGCAGATGATTCTGCTTCCGAGATCTAGAGCAAATATTCTTCTGTATTCCCACTTTTTAAAACCGAAAACTCAGAGAAACTCCCATACGCATTTCAGCATCCTTAAAGCACTCCAAGCTGACTACTTAACTCCCTAGCTACTTTATACTTCTCTCAATATTCACACGGAATGTGTCAAAATGCAATAAACTCATTAAAAGCTTAATTTTCTAGGAAGTCTTGATGTCATATGCACAGCTGAAAATTATTTTCTCCTTGCTTTAGAAGCTATGCTGCCTTGCAGTGGAGAGCATGATTAAACTGGTTTCCTTGATTGCCTATAAATGTAGACGGAACAAGAGAGTTGGTTAATTTAAATGCAACATATAAGTAAATTAGTGATTGTTTTTCCTAAGTAGACATGAAATTTCCCATTGCAGAGGAACTTAAGAAATGATCATGAAAGACAAAACCAGGAAGGAAGGGTTTTCAAGCCCTAGAGCACTGAATTAGATAAGATTATCAGATATGCACCTCAGCTTGGTGGTTGTGATTACATACAGAGCCTTCCAGGATCAAACACACTGAGCTCATCATTTGGAATGGTCAGATATTTAGCCAATACACAAACCTGCTCCATCCTAAAAGAACATCAATGCAATGAATAGAAAATAAAAGGTGGTTTCATATTTTCTACAGTTATAAACAAAAACGACAAATCGTTGTGTTTTGCTTCTAGACAATTTCACAGTCAAACTTGCAGGTACTTACTCAATTCTTCAGCTTCAAAATTCCATCGTAATAAAATCTACACAGAAGTTTAAGAGGACAGCTTGTACCTTCAGCTGACATTTATTCAAAGAGAGGAAAGCTGCGTGCCTCAACACCAGACATGTGTCTGAATACTATGCCTGAAACTCTATAATGAGCTCTCTGACATGCTACATACAAAATAAACATTCCTCCTTTTGCATCTTTTCCTGAAAAAGTGAAGCACAGAAGGTTCCCACGCTCTCCCTTCCCTTCCCCAGTGCTTCAACTCCCCTCTGCTTTTGGTGCATGGACTAAAAGTGAGGGCTCCACACTGGACTGGATGGACTTCAGGCCAATCTACCTCTTGCCACCTTAGGGGGAAAACAAAATCAACGTGTTTCCTTCCAGTGATACAAGAACAGCATGTTATCAGCCCAAAATACAAACCTTAAGCTTGTACTTCATTTTGTAGAAAACAGAAATACTCACTGAAACCAAGTGAAGAAAGTACAAAGAATTTACCATACCACAAGAAAAGGTGTTTTAGTCCTTCCTTTATGTAATCAAAACTAAAACAGTGCTGTTCAGGTACTATTAAAGACTGGAATAGAACTAATATATAGTACAAAACCCAGCTCCACACTGAACACCACCCTGCTCAAAATGGCAAAATGTTACTGGAAAAGCTCAGCACACTGTTCACATTCTCACTTAAGGGAGTTAATGTTGAAGTTAAGGAACTGCTACTAGTTTGGACTGTTTGAACTTCCAGAGAATCAGACAGCTGCCCAAGCTGCTCTCAAAATGGCCACATTTGCACAGAGGAAACAGAAACTGCAGGAAAATGAGTGCAAATGCAAATTGAGTTAGCTACTCTTTTTAAATGTAGCATCCAAAATTTTTTGCTTAGATACTTCCCAGAAAAATGCTTTTTCCCAACTTCACCAGTCGCAAGAGATATTAATAAACAGGGAAGACTTTTAGACAAGTGAAATTTGGTACCCCCCCAGTTTGTTTCGGACCAGCATGAGGGGTCTAATCCCCCATCTGTCGTGTTTGGGATTACCCTGCTAGAAGAGAAGGCAACTATTTCCCTGAATCAACACAGGAAACTGAGCAGAGGAAGCAGTGCTTTAAAAAAGGTTCTGACCTCAGCTTTAAAAACTGGCAAAAGTTTGCCTTCAAATGGTATTCCTTATGGATTCTGTTGTCCTTCCAGTGAATATGCAATATAACACAGAAGACCAAAACACCTGAGCTAATTTTTTTAATGTAACACTTCATGCTATTTCATGCTGGTTTTAATTTTATGAGATACAGATTCCAAATCTCAGGATGAATTTAACACCGCACCCATCATTCTTGTAAGACAAACTAAATCAATTAATGTTCAAAAAAAAGTTAACTTCAAAAGACACAACCCAGAGCAGCCAGATTGCTTACCCGGGAAAAGCCTGAACAAACAAACCCACTGCGAGGCCAAAAGGCCAGGAAGCTGCCAGAGCCAAGGGCCTCCTGTCAAAAACACACCGATTCCCTCTGGCATTTAGCGATACAAATCTTGTGCAAACCCAAAAGTTACTCCACGAGGAAAGGTGCCATTCCACCTCCACAGTTTCCTGTCACTAACGTGTACGCCCCATCCATCACCTGGCCAGGCTAATCAAAGTCCAAATGAGAATACATTTGTAAAACCAAAGATATTCTAAAGGGTCCTCAACACCTGCACAGCAAACTGGGAGCGGAAGGGCAAGGGCGGCCCATACATCACCCCTTCCTGAGGACTGGGCAGTGTCCCTCTGTCCCCACCACCAGCTGGCTCAGGGCTAGAAGAGTGACCAGGCAACAACAATCTGTGTGCAGGCATCCAGCTACAAACCCCCTGGCCAAGGAAAGCCCGCTGGGAAGGATGTGCGGCACAGAGCCGGCGCGTGCGGAGCATCCCAGGGCAGCTCAGCTGGAGCACCACACCGGCAAGGACAGCAGGGAGAACAGCCAGGGATCCAGAAGTCAGCAGAGACAGCCCTGACTGCGGAAGTTTCAGAGCAGCAGTGTGGTTTGAAAGCACAGGCATTACTGAGACAGGAGAAATGGGAAGGAGCCCCAGGTGGGAGCCTGGCACAGGGCAGCACCAGCGTGCCCAGGTGAGCCACAGCCAACCTGCATCCCCAGGGAACAGCCAGGGCTGTGGAGGAGCAACAGGTCCCCTCCTGCTCCTCCTTTCAGACAGGTCTACTAAGTGGAGGTAACAACACGAGGGGACTAAGACAGATGGCGGAAACTCCTCCAAGTAAACTTTTCACGATCCTCAAAAATAAATAGGTTAAGAAAAACAGTCGGGTATCCCCAATTACTTTTGGGGAAGGATTTTAAGACAGACATCATATCTTTAAGTGGGAGTTGATTCATTTTACACTATCCCAAACTGAAGATGGATTACATCTACAAAACATATCCATTCAAAAATACTAGAAATTGGAATCCACAGAGGAGGGATTCAATATAACAAATAGTTCTAATTTCAGCAACAAATCTCAACCTGATAGCATTTAATTCTGACTTTGACTACAACTTCTCCACTACTCTAAATCAATACACCACATCTATTAATATTAAAATTGCCACAGGAATGGCACCTGTCTAATATATTCAATCTACCCATGAAGAGAAAACACATAAAATGAAATGTGTGTGGGCTTTTAAAATTTGGTTTCATTTTCAAACACTGTTTTGAACATAAAACTTTTCAGAACAATACAAGAGCTGGAACTACATTTCAATAATTAAACTTCTCAGTCAACAAGAAGAGCCGCCTTCAAGCAATGCTGACTGGCAGAAGACACACATTCACCTCTGACATCAACCAAGTTATTCTGCACCTGGAATTTCTTGCCAACACATCATAAATACTTAAAGCATGCAAATGCTTTTATAGGGGTTGACAAGTATTGATTATGTTCACTACCAGGGCAAACGAGGCTTAGGGTTTTTCCAGACTCACTCCCACAGCTGTCAGGATGCAGGCACAGGACAACAGCCCCAGCAGCCTGGGAATGCCAGCAGGGAGAGGACTCTCCTCACCAAACCCTGACTGCTTCTGGTCTGGGGCTACAGCTCCAGGAAGGAAAACCAGCACTGCTTTCCAAGGCTTTCTAACGGGGTGGGCTGCAGCCTCCAGGAGACCCAGGCACCTCCTGGATGGGTTTTTTGGTATGGGGTTTCTTTGTCACCCAAGTTGTAAAAATCTCCTGTTAGAGGAGGATGGGGGAAAGTCAGAAATAGACCATTATACCAAAATAATTTTAGTTCTTGTCAGCTCATGAATTGCTCACTGGGATTCCTTTTTGGCTGCTTGCCCAGAACAGTTGGAGGAAAAAAACCAAACCAAAACAAAAAAGTAGTCAAATGAATCCTTAGTGAATCCATGAAGCTCCTGCTGGATGCATTCTTCTTCCAGGGTGTCCCGTTCCCAGCACCAGCTCACCAGGCAGCAGCCCACCCTCCCGGCTCTCCAGGGGCAGAGGGGTGTTCCAGCCACACTGGAACTGACCCCGTGTCCTCCCTGCCCCAGCTGGGGACAGAGCTCACGGAACGCGCTCCACAGGGCCCGTGCAGTTAGCACAGCTCAACGAGAATCAAACTGAGCACCTCGAATTTCAACAGAGTAATTCACTAATTCAGAACCTGATCTCATTTACCAGAGCAGCACTTACCAACCAAAGCACTGAGACCTGTTAAACCAGCAACTTGGTTTTACTAACTCAAAAGACCAATTTCACTGATGATATATACCTACCTAATATTTATAGACAGACTCTGAACTAATTTATTATGCTTTTGTCTAGAGTTTTCTTCCCTTTAGAATGACACTCCTTAAAACAAAGACAGTAAATTATTTGTGCTGATTTGTGTCTTTTGCCTTAGTACTGAAAAATCCTCTAGAGGCACATGTCTGCTAGGTGCCTGAAATGACAAGCAAAGACAAAAAAATGCCCATGCCCTGCCCAGAAAACCCAAATAACCAAAGACTGTCGTGAAAACCACTCAGAAACAGAGAGAACTGGAAAAGGCTAAAGAACATCAAATTTTGGGAGTCAGGTAAGTACTGAGGGTCCTGCCTGCTCAGCGCTACACCACCTCATTTCCAACTCTTAACCCTCCCCAAAAAAAATCTATAAACCCGTGTAACTACACTCCCTAAAAGATATACATGGAATGTAGGTGTCCCTCAGCCAGATTCAGACTTGCCAGCACAGTGGACTGGATTTTTCCAAGACAGAGCCTACAGTCCATCGGGAGACTTCTGCATTTTGTCTGAAGTAAAACATGTAACACTCCAAATAGCACTAACTCAAGTCTCAGCAGTAAGATACGACAGCAAAAGGAAAAGCTGGTGAAAGGAATGTGTTAACCCAGAGCTTCTTTCAGACTTGGGTGCCTCCGCCAACGTCAAAAATAGATGCCTGTATCAGATCAGGATCACTGTTTCAGTCCTCCCCTGGCAAGAGGTGCTCACGTTATCTATTTTGAAAGCAGGACCAGCTCCCCTTTGAGAAGAGAAAGAAAATAATGTCCAGTCTTTTGAGAGAGCAGCCTAACAAAGCCACTGCACACAGCAAGAGAAATCCCTCACATGACTGTCAGCCAGGGGAGACTCAAGGCTCCATCTCTCATCTCCCTAAAGGGTGCACTCACCACCAGCCACAGGCACGCTCCCCCACCAGGGCTGGAAAACGTGCTAGGGTGAAGAAAAAGCTTGTGGGACCAGACTGAGAGCAACCATAAGCAGCACAAATTCCTGCAGAAAAGGCACAGCTGTGCCTCCCAGAACAGCTCACCTACAGGATTCTTTGATCCTACAGGACTGCTCAGGAAGAGACACCTGTGCACACGCAAAGCCATCCACGGGAAAAATACACTTCCCTTCCAAACAGAGGCAAGAACTGCAAGCCAGGCTTTCAACCAAGGGACAGCGAGCTGACAGTTTCCAGAAAATCTTGAGATTAAGTTAACATGTTCCTATAAATGATCTTTTTAGGCCACAGATTTCACTTCCTGCTGAAGGGAAGTCAGGGAGGAAAGGCTGAGCTAGAGAAATACTCAGTTAAGCATATGTGAAACAGGAGTATTACTTGGTCAGGCTTGTGCACCATGGTCCAGTTACGGCCATCTGAGACAATTCCCAAGTCTGTCTCTGCATCCCCAGCCAGCACATCACACACACACAAAGTCTTCCTAAAGCTACAGCACAAGCCACCCATGTGGCAATTCTTCTTCACCCTGTTACTCTTGATTACTGTATTCAAAAGTAAAAATGTAAACACAAAGTCTAGGATGGTGTTAAAACTTAAATGAAAAAACAAGCATTAAGAAAACAAATTTAATAATTTCTCAGTTGTGTAATGAAAACTCCAAAAATCACCATTTCTCAAGTTTATGCAGAAAACCAGCTTTCCCATAGGGGTGAACACAATACAATAAAAACCATCAACAAAAAAGCCCAACACTAAACCATCCTACAACCCCATGAGATTACAGCAGACATCTTAAACCTCTGGGCTCACTTCAGTAATGGACTTAGGCACACATTTAGGTCCAGGTCCAGTTAGTGGTGTCTCCCACACAGTAAGGGGAGAGTTAAACTCCTTGTTACACCATCAGTTGCAGCTTTCCAGCACAAGTAAATGCCATACTTAGTTTTCGGTAACATTCGCTGGGAAGAGATGTTTTCAGTACACATTTTAAGATCCATGCGAAAAATTTCTACTGAAATTTGTTAAAGACGTTTAGGAAATCACTTTGAAGAGCTTAGTTACTGCTGAGTCAGTGCAGATCAAGAAACCAGGCAGAAGGCTCCATGTAGAGCTTTATTCCCACCAGCTTAAAATGATCTGTCCTGGACTCAAACACGGCAGAAAAAGCTTCCACACCTAGAAAAATGGCAATAATTCCCACTCTTTGACAAAATACATAGAGAAATAAATGAAAGACATTCTTCAACACATCTTCTTTCAAAAGTTAGGTTCTTCTGAGGAAGTTTTCATTGTCCTAAACAAACCACACCTTAAACAAGACTTGGAAAAACAACTGGGAATAAGAGCCCAGGTCCACACTATGCTATTTAGGCTTGACATACTACATGCTCTAACACATCTTATATATATATACACACAGACACAGGACTAAGGGACTTAAGACACTAGATTAATTAGGGATACATTTATCAACTCATGCATGGAAAAAGAATCCTAAACTCACATACAAAATGATGGGCTCTGGCCTGATCATCACCATGGCGGAAGGTGATCCACAACTGACTGTTTTTGCTAAACATCAGCCTGACGCTGAATGGCGGAGTCAGAAGAACAGACGTGGAAGGGAACAGCCGTGTTGGAAAAGCCAGAAACATACTTATGCCACTGCATAAATCCATGGTTTACCCACACTTCAAATTTAGTGTGCAGTTCTGGTCTCTTATCACCCTTCCTTACAGAGGGGCTCACTCGAGTTCCTGAACAGTCTGACCACAGGCTCAGGAAATCCCAGACAAAGCAAGTTGTTGAGGACAGTTTTAAATTAGAATTGCCCACAAATTCACCCTGTTCCTGCCTTTCCCCAGATACCCATTTACAACCTCCAAGGGATAAAGGAGGTTGAGGTGGATCAGATTTGAAGCCTGAATCAGCCAAAACTTGTCGCTCTCTCCACCGCAGCAACCACCCAAAGCAGCGGAGCAGTCACAACGACACAAGTGCCACAAGGACACACTGTCTACAACTCCTCTGCAAACAGAAACATTTCCTCACCCCAGCTCAGCTGCTCCCTTCCAGACTCCCAGCCGTTCTGCCGCTCCTGCAAACACAGATACCGCATTTCACAAACGCCCCAGGACTCGCACTTCCCAGCACATGCACGTTCGAATTTTCCCACTGAAATAAATATCCCCAAGCCAAACTGCTTTAAGAGCTTGCCATGTTGTACAACTTTAAAAAACCCAAACTCAGAGTAACTTCAGTAAGCATTTTAATTATTTTAGTAGTGTTAGATAAAAGTAGTATTATTTCAAGGCAGAGAAAATTATAGAACATCTACACATTTAAAGCTCTGCTACGAAGAAGGAAGTTCTGAGTACCAGAAACATGAGACACATTATGTACAGCAAATCCTGTAAAGCCTGTATGTGATTTTTTTTTGCCTGTTTGCAGCAAGGATGATGAAAGCTTTCAAAACATTTGGAGTAACTCAACACCAACAATCTTTCCTTACCCAAATTACTATGCTGCTTCTGAATTCTCAACACTTGCCACAGAATTCATCTACATTCTCAGTACTAGACTATATCAAAACAAAGAAAAAACCCTGCAAATGCATTTTCTTAGCTGCATGAAATGTACTAATCCTAAGTCCCTTGTATAAATGAAGTAGCAACTACTAGCATGCATTTCCACATGTAAACCATCCTCTCTTTCATTTAATAACTGTTACCATAACACTCCCCTGTGTCTGAAATTAAAACAATCCAATATTTACTAATATTTATTCTCTTCAGTACAGAGCAGGAGCTTTATCTTAATGCTCCCCCAACTCATTCATTGAAAGTCTCCTACTTGAGAAGTATTAAGTATTCTGAAATGATATTAATTTCATTTCCAAAAATAGGAAACAGGAGTCTGTGTCAGAAAAACTGACATCAGCACATCCCCTCAGTGCCACAGGACAGTTGCAGCCACGGGGTTTTTGCTGTCTGTGCACACAGAGATTCTGTCTCCACAGCACAGCTCCTGCCCCAGGAACAGCCTTTCCAAATGCTTTATGGGCTCACTGTATTCGAGCAGCAGTAAATTCATCACTGAACAGCTGGAGTTTTGCCCAGGAAAACAAACTATATTCTACACTGAAGACAGGGACATGATGATTACGCCTTTCATATCCCTCTCATGTTGAAAATTATGGAATTACCAGAAAACTGTAATCATGAAAATGTTAAACTAAGGAGAATGTATTTTTACAGCAAATGAACGTAATTATGTTTACCATATTTGGGCCCAAAGCTGGCTGGCAATTCAGTCTGTATATAGACAGCAGTATCTGATTCACTGTCACAGGATATGAATAAACCAGAGCAATCCAGTGTGAATTACAGCCTCCCTCCCAGAACAAAACCAAACATTAGTGTGTACATAACACTACAAAAGCATACTACTACTGTAAATAGCAATTCCACAAATAGTAGGACTTGAGTAGTTTTCACTTTAATTCTAAAAATCATTCTTGAACTAGAGCTTTGTAACAGAAGACTTTTGGACCTGTCAAAATGCCTTATTTCTAACAAATCTATGGTTTGTAATATATTATCTTATGTAGAACTAATCTCTGCAGCTGATGAAGGAACAGTGGTGACAAGTAATTTGAGATCATAAAGATTAGCAAAGTAGAAGCAGTAGCATGCATACTTCATAACCTTTCCTCATTTTTTTTTAATCAAAAAAGCTACTTGTGTGTCCTGGGCACAGAATTCACCTCCTCATTAAGGCCAGAATTTTTAAAGCTTAATTAAATATAGATGAGATTTTTAAAATAGCCCTAACTCATCTTGCACAGCTGGGGCCAAAATAGGATTAGTTATAAGATCAAATATAGCACCCTTCCAGTTTATAAATCTTTAATACAAATCAAAGGAAAAGATAGAGCCCAAATTTGCCACCTGTAACATTTCCCTCTCCAAGACCACCCAAAGCTTAGTGCTTATCTAGTTGTTCTGCCTGCTTTACACAGCAGACAACTGAAAAAACCCTTCCCCGAACTGCTCAACCTTCTGCAAATGCTGTTAACAACTGCTTCAAACACCAGCACCGGGACAAAGGGATCCTCCTCCTGCCTTGTCCACAGTGTCCCAGCCAAGGCCACGATGGCAGCAGCTCCCATTGTTGAGGCTCGGGATTCCACTGCCCTCCATTAGCTGCCCCAGTAATCCCACCTGCTATTTCAGTCCACACAATAATTTGCTGCCTTTCATCCACGCAACGCAAATGCCAAAATACGCCACAGGTCAATTTAACATCAAAAAGCTGCAGGCTGGGGAACTGTGCAGCAGCCTTGGGTCTCCTCCATCCACTCCTTACACAGACAAAGCTGTAAGAAATTTCTGTCTTCAAAGGCAATTAGTTACTCGGGGTTTACATTTTATATGCTCTTCCTACAAAGACTAGCTTGATTAAAGTTATTTTCCTGTTATTAAGAAAAGCAAGTATTTTAGTATTTTAACAACTGTTTTGCTGCTTCTTTCAAAACAGAGTTGACACTCTTAATAATGATGTTTAATTTCTTTCAATACAAATAAATTTACAGATTTGGAAAATAAATCTGGTGTAGATGCTACCAAGGCATATAAATAACTTCCTCAAGAGCCCCTCGCTAACAAATGCATACACGGAATTCTGCCGGCGCTCTCCTCCCTCCTGGCTCTGAGCTGCTGCATTAACTATACAGCAGGGAAAGGCACACAGCAGTCAGACTGATGTGCACAGAAACACTGATGGGATATGGCTGATGGACGGTGATTTTTTTCCTTAAAAAAAATTGCCTTGTTCTTAGGCTGAAAATTATTCACCAAAGAACTCTCAAATGCTTCCCAATAAAATCATCAGTTGTTAAATAATTATCAATCCTAATCTACAACATATAAAACACAGTCACACCATTCTACCATGTCCTGAAATTAAAAGTACTGATGGCTTTATATAAACAACTAAGCCCTCAATCATGGGCATGATTTGCCACCAGGTTATGTGCCAAATATTTCCGCACTGAGTTGTGCAAGAACTCTTTTGTGCAGCAGAGGATACAATGGGATATTTATGCTGGTATAATGCATTTTGAAAGAGAAACAAATGTTATGTTTTAATCCATAAAACAAATTAACACCATGGGATTGATCTATTCGGTAGAAATACAACATCCTGAGGCAAACCTGGAGAAATAAACTTTCATTATTTGTTAGATCTTTCTGAAACCTCAGGTGTGTTTCCCCTGAAGTCCCAACAGTGGCACACACACAAGTGGAAGACCCCAAGTCCACACCTAACCAAGTACATGCTATGGCATCTCTCCATACTCCTTAGAAGAGCTGAATTTTGTTCACAAACCAAGATTGGAGAGAAACATTTAAAATTTTAAGTGGCATCTTCTGATGTGTCAATAATACTTAAAATTTATTAGCAACATGAAAGGCTAGGCTTCAGTTAAATGATATTTAGGTGACTTGAGCCATGCTGACACTCCTTCCCAGCAGCTTTCATTGACAAAGGGATTTCTGCTGCACTAACTGTGACACAGTAAAGTTCTGCCAGCCATGAGACATTGCAAAGATGCCAAACACATTTAAGCAATGTTTCAGGACCAGCTGATGCATCTACCACGGATTTGGCCAGGCCCCTTCCAAATACATTTCCCAAGTATCAGGTTGAGAGAAAGCAACCTTTTCAGCACAGGACTGTTTGTGCTGGCACCAGGACCCCCCCTCTGGTACCAAGCACTGCCCATGACTAATCTGGCACCAGCAAGGAGAAGGCTACAATGCACAACGCTCAGCATCAGGCAATGCCTGGCAATTCCTATTGTGTGTATTGCTACAAACTCCCCCAGGCACCATTTTTAGCCACTGCTGGATTTCCTCCCTTCTCCCATCCCCCAGCCAGGCTCCAAACCTTGAAGTAACCTTGTTCTGTTCCCCCCCCAGAGACAGCTCCATGCCTGAAACATAACCTCTAATCTTATTTTCTATTTCTAGCATACAATTCACGACCCTTATCCCAATTTTTTAAATTAAATATCCTCCACATTGCACACTCTGCTTCCGACAGTCAGGACAGCACATGGAGTATGTCAGAATTTATAGCCATATGTTTCTTGTTGAGGACAATTTAACATTACTTTTAAAAGCATTAGAAACAATGTATTTATACAACATAGGTTTAAAGCTTTCTCTGAAAAAGATTTTCAATACTACTGTCAGTACTCTACTGCAATGAAACAGCTTAATTTGTTGGAAGGTTTATCTAAAGACCTTAAAATACAACAGATCTGCACTTCAGGGCAGCTTGCAACGCAGAGCATTAACTTCCAGCAATTATTCATACTTGAGAGACTATCTGTGGACATTAAGCTAAAGCCTTACAAATTAGAGGGGGTTATTACAAAGCAAATCTCATCTGACACCATCTCTTTCAGAGAACTTTGCTTGAACTTGTTTGGGTTTTTGCAACAACAAAATAGAATTGTTTGCTCGCCATTGATTCTGTAACGTTTGTTACACAAAGCCAATTAAAAGTGGCCTACCGGACCAGACATCCATCTAGGCCACAACAGCAGTGGTCAAGATCTCAACTTTTAATTAATGACCACTATCCATAAACCTCTGTCATGTTTTTACCAATTATACCCGATTTGTACAGCTGCTAAGGGCAAAATGTTTTTCCATGCACAAACTCTCCCACAAAAGCACTTTGATACAGAACAGCTCCCAGAGGAACGAAAAAAGGTTCCTCTTGTCTCCGAAGTGCTGAAAAACAAGAAGTTTCCAGGACGCATCCCAAGCCTGGAGGTTGCAGCCTGACGTGGCCAGGCCCTCTTGGAGCTGCCAAGAGGTACAAGCACGTCTGGGTTTTCAGCAGCCACTCTGAGCACTCCTCTGCCTACCCCAAAATAAGCAATTTCAGTCCCAGAAAATACCCCCAGGAGCGGGAGGGAGCGCTGGGCACTGCAGAGCTGGGTCTGTGCTCACGCTGCACAGAGGGGTCAACCTGGTCCCTGCCCCTCAGGGAACACCCTCACTGAAACTGAGGGGGAAAAGGGAATTCCCATGGACCCACACCCCAAAATATTTATAACACACCAAGACAGAAGCAAGCCTTACAAAACAAGGCCAACTATACTGATATGACTTGATTAATCAGAGAATTAGACTAGGATGTTAACAGCAAAGAAATTGCCACTAGTTCTTCACAAAATTACTTTCCAAATTCTATTTTAGACATAATCAGGACAACTTGACCACAGAAACAAAATTAAGTAAGAGGAATAATCCTTGAACGATGACATTAGGTGTTATGACACAATTTGTTGATTTTTTTTAGATATATACCTTACCAATGTGCTTGACAATAAATATGGGTTGTTTCACAGTGGTTTGCACAGGCAGTTCTAGTAAATACCATCGGTTTGTTCTACTTCTCTCTCCCACTCCTTCAGCTTCCATCCTATTCTCAGCAGGGCATCATTTGAATTTCTTACCAGTTCCACCCAAATTGAACAGTGTAAGTGGGAGGACAGCCTCCAGCAATTAAGAATACAAGTAGATAAGTGAACACATACCAGACTGGAGAAAACCAAGGGTGAGAACTTTTTAAGATAGCAGAGCTGGATTTTGGAATGGACTGAGAAACAACAGAGAAATTGTGAAGTCAAGAGTCATCTCATTAACATATTTATCCATCAGTGGATATCATGAAACAAAAGTTATCAATAACAGGAGCAGGGCACCCAGGAGCAGCCCATGAGATTCATTCCTAGGTGACTCCTGGGGGATAACAATACTTTCTTTCCTTTTTTTTAAAAAAATAGATACAATGACATTGTCAACATAAAGAAATGCAAGTCAGGACTGCCTCATCCCTCAGCAAAAACATGATGTTATAAACCCATATTTTGAATGGTAACTTCATTGAGTCTTAAGGGTCAACATTTTAAAACTTCTCTGCCCCACCTCAAAATGAGGACTCGAAGCATCTTAAAAAACCTCACTGAGATTCTCATGTCAAGGAATGACAGCCACAAAAATTTATCATGCCACTAGGAAAATATGTGAAAATATGTTTTCAAACGGATACTGTTAGTCAAACGGAAAAAGAGTATCACAACAGCACTGCCCAATAACCCAGCTATTTCAAAACATTGAATTAATTAAGTACTTTATGGACACCAGAGTAATAAAATGCATAATTAAAGAACTAATATAATATTGCTCGTCAATGTAAATCTAAGTTAATGTTCCAACAGCCTCTGCCTTTACTATGAAAGGTACTGAAGCAATTCTAAGTCATCACTGAGGACAGCATTAAAGTCTTTCATTTTGCAGCACTGTTTCCACTCCCATCTTTCATAAACTTGTGCGAACACAGCATAGGTGGTTTTAGTTACGCTAAGAATATTCTTCATTAGTCATAAAGAAAGAAACCCAAGTTGTAGCAGAGTGAGTCCATACGTGACACCATTTTAAAATCATTACTTCATAGGGAAAGGGCTCCTGGAACACAGTCATTGATGCAGGCTGGAGCTGCATGCTGATCTGTGCCTTCATTTCCAATAAAGCATGCAATGCACATTCGACTAAGTCAAAACAACCCTTGCAACACACACTCGTTTATAGGAAACATTCAAATTACTAATGAGCACATGAAAAGCTTTTAAGCTCACTGAAAATTTAGCGATTTTTTTTTTCTGAAAGGAAATCTGAGAACTGTTTTTTGAAAAATAAGCCTTTCACTTGGAGCACCCCAGCATCACCAGGTAAGCCAGTGAGTGCTGGCAGCAGTGCTGTAATCACTGCTGTCCATACTGGAGCAGGGTGAAATGGACACTGAGCACCACAGTGGCTGATGGCTTCCTCTGATATTTAACAACACAGTAATTAAACTAATGTTTAAAAATTAATTTAACAATTCAATTTAAACTAGTAAGTACATTAATATACTCTACAAGGATACCAATGTGATCTGGTCAACACTATATTAGACACTGTGCCTTGTGACTCTGCTACCTGCCACGACCTTCCCCGACACACCTGGCTGAGCTCACACAGCTCCCCTGCCAGGGCAGCCTGCAGCCTGCTGGGAGGACACTGCAAATGTCCTCAGGAAGCACAGCAGGAATCTTCTACCTGAACACAGATCTCATCTAAGACATTCCCACACATTCACTATTTCCAAGTCCCTCCAGCCCCAGTGGAACCATCGCACAGCAGTTATGGCTCAGCCAGGCTGATTTTGGACAAAACTCAATGCCCACTGCTCTTCCATAATCAGTATTATGGAAACAACAACTTCCACAACGGCTCTGGAGAAGGTAAGTGAAATTATTATTTAGGAAAAAATTTCTCCTTGCATCTGCTTCAAGATAAGCAGCACAGTAACAGAGCCCAGTTAACCAGGCTTGAACTTCCACAGCAGTTCTTTATTATGTTCTCTATTTAACGATAATGCCCCTTCGTCCACATTTTTTCCCCATTAGGCAGGCTCTGACAAAAACCTGAACTTGTATGTCCTGTGTTTCTGAATTACTGATGGCAGCAGAAAGTGCCAATGGCTACAGCACAACCAAACAAAACAGCAAGTGCTTCTGCAGGAGGATTTCCATCCACTCCTGTTCTCCATGGCGCTGGATGGGAAAAAATAGGGAGCTCTGTTCCTGCTCTACCAATACTCCCTCCTTCTACAGCTCTGTAAGGATGTTGCTCCACTTTTGGAACTATTCTGTTAGGCAATTACAATATCTGTATTCCATTGTAAGTCCACAATATGTATCTGCAGAAAACTTCTCAGGGAACACTACAATGCATAAACACAGGCATGCTACATTTATTTTCTGCACTTCTATTGTAACATTAAGTTTGTAGTTTCCTGCAAATTTTGAACACTAAAAACATATCTCCTGCTTTCTTGCTTCCCATTCAACTACACTGGTCTATTTCCAATTTCTTTTTCCTACTTTTAGATTAACTCCAGCCAGCTTAAACCCCACAGTATTAGACAAGCATCCTTACTACACACTGAGGTATTTATAGATTTGGTTTTATCCACAGCAATACAGAATATGGATTTCCTGCATGTACCTAACAATGCCTGTTACGTGCACACGACACGATGCATGTTCTCCCTGCTGAGGGAGTTGAATTTCAATGAGACATTTTCTCAAAATTTCAAGTCTAGAAATAAATAAAATAATTACCTTCCTTCAAAGCATCCAGTAACACTCTGCAGCTGGAGCAGGCCACACCACTTTGTGCATTTATTTTATTAGGAACAATGTGTTCTAAAGACAGAACTGGGACTAACCACAATCAGAGTATTATTGGATACATCAAGGGGTTTTATCCTCTACTACCACTTGTGCAGTTACATGAAGCAAGGAGAGTTTTAGCAGTGCTTTAGCTGCTTCAGGGACACTAACTCGCACCAAACTGAGTAACAACAACAGGAAATCTTTTGCATTTTCAGCACAGCAGATTGCTCTCCCCATCTTTCAGCTAACATTTCAATCTTCGCTGTGTAACACATAATCAGGAGAGTTTTAAATGGGAATTGAAGTCTAAAGCAGGAAAAAAAAGTCAAACTAAAAGTAAGAACAAAAATAATCACAGTGGAAAAGGAGAGTGACTGGATTCAGCAGCGTAATAAAAATGAGATGATTCTGTGCCTGGCAATGAAACTGATGGGGTTTTTTACAGCATATCAATACAACAATATTCAAAACTAAGATGGAACTATATTTTAGGGCTCTCAAATGCTATTAGTGAGGCATCCTGCTGCTTTCTGAGTTGCTGCATGCCTATCAGCAAATCATTTTAAACAGCAGAGTCACTTGTAAAATGGAACCTGAGCTCCTCTTACAGCTGTTTTATTCTCTGTCTGAAACAGAAAATTATTCCATGGACTGCTTTTCATATTTTTCAGGTGATTATGCTGGCATTCCTTTTCCTCTGAAGTTGAAACGCACACTCTGTTTAGGAGCCATTTCTTTGTCCACACTTTGGTCAAAACAATGGATTTTTATTAGTCAGAACCGATACTTATTTACTACTAATAAAAACTATTTCAATGTTACATTAAGCAATCTCTACCAGTAAGCACCTAGAAGACAACTACTCAAGAAAAAGCATCAAGGAAAAAATCTTGTGGCATTGAGGTTTTTACCACATACCAATGTTGTAAATATCTGACTATCTTATCCTGAATTCATAGAATGGTTTGGTTTGGAAGAGACCTTAAAGCCCATCTCACCCCCTCTGCCATGGGCAGGGACACCTCCCACCATCCCAGGTTGCTCCAAGCCCTGTCCAACCTGGCCTTGGACACTGCCAGCAATGGGGCAGCCACAGCTCTGGGCACCCTGTGCCAGGGCCTCCCCACCCTCACAGGGGAGAATTTCTTCCTAATATTTAATCTAAATCTACTCTCCCTCAGCAAAGGCCATTCTCCCTTCTCATATCACTACATGCCCTTGTGAAAAGTGACAGATTTAAGCTTGTTATTCATAAAGGGAAGGGTTTTTTACCTAATATTTGTAGTTCTAAAAGATTACGCTGAGTAGTCTCAATTACTTACTGAGTTCATGACTATGAGCAGTTGCTTTGCTATGTTTCTTACTACAGTCTTCTTGTATTTAACAAAACCCAACATTTTGAACAAAGAAAAGAAAACAAACAAAAAAAGGAGAGGCATTCCAGTGCAAGTGCAAGCAAGCCACAAGTACCTGCCACACAACCTTCAGCTGACCACCAGCCCAGGCTGAGGCAGCACCTTCCATATGGAAGAACCTAAGCAGCAGTTTTAGGGAAAAAGTCATTTCGCCAGTGAAAACAAAACCCAATTCTTCCCTTCACATCAACTACAACACATCGTTTTTGAAGTACTACTCCTTAAAATGCTGGTTCTTACCAAAGAGATACACACCATCTTACCTGCTGTGCTGGAACACCCAGCAGTTAAGACAAGGGTATCTTACACCTGAGGACACACACTGCTATATGTAAGTCAATTTGTCAAGTGCTTCCCTTCTCTGAGGGTTACTCTACAGCTGCAATGACCATTCCCCGCCTTTTTCAGAATATATTAAGTGGGTCCTCTGAGATCACCAGGCTTGGACTGTTTCAGACAGAAACCCACCATCCTTTGGCCAAAACACCACTTGTCTGTGACAGTGCAAGGTCAGGGAAAGCCAATGAGCTACAGGACTCGGGTCCATGGTGTGATGTAAAAGAAGAAATTTAAAAAACCCCTCAACACAAATCCTTAGCGACAGCTAAATAAGGGATTTTAAGTCCACTAAGACAACAGTGCTTTGAGGCATGATGAGGTTTTTCACATGCTACCAAGCACAATAATCAATATTCACGCACAGCTACTTGCATTTTTGCCTCAAGTCTACTGCTCCAAATTATACCAGTTTAACTTTGCTTACATTAGAATTAATTTTAGAGAAAATTATTTAGCATAGACACAGCATGCCAGATGCCCTGCATTCACATTATAATTTATTCTTCAACACTGAAGATCTGAATCAAAACAGAGATACCTTCCTAGGAACACTCATGATTATGAGGACTGCATCACTTCCAAAGCTTTAGGTTAAAAGGAAAAGGAAAAGGAGCATTACTATGTAGTGTAGAAAATTTCGTAAGCTATACTTACCCTTGTTGCTCTTGATCTTTCATTTCACGTGCAGTGAAATACAATCAACACAGCAGAGAGGAGGACTCATGCTCCAGATCAGAATATATCAAATAGCATATGCAAAGAAGACATGATATATTATTTCCCTGAAACCACAAGAATTTTTGGAAAGAAGCTGCCTCAAATGTTCTAAAACAATTTCAGAACAAAATACAGATACAACTTTTTAGCAGAAAGCAACTGACTGAAATACGTAATTTTCTCCTGTTTCAGAATGCAACTTAAAATACCAGTAACAACATATTACATCAGATAGAGAAAAGCACCCACTGGCTGCAATGTGAAGCTGAAAAAAAGCCCATAAAAATGTGAATGTCTCAGGAAAAAGAAAAAATAAATGACAATGTTAAGCCAAATGTTGCCAGTCATATGAAACCAGCAGTAATCTTCTTCATCTCTCACACTGCACAAAGTTGAGGGCCATGGAGGCCTTTCAAGTGAAACACAAGAGAAGGCAGTCTAGACAGACATTTTCCATCAACAATCCCCCTAAGTGCAAGGGAATAACGAATCAGAGGGTAAGGACAGAGGAACCTGAAGAACAGCAACATGCCAACCTAGCGTCCTCGGAAACGGACTTGAGAAGCTCCGTTTAAAAACCACTGCAAATTGTAACAACCCCCCCCCGTCAATGCACTGCACAAGCAACAAACTGTGCAGCTGTTTAAGAACAAATTAAACTTATAACTTGTACCTTTGAAGCCCGATGAGCTCCTCAGCCCTGCCCTCTGCTACCCTGAGCCACAGCAACTCACACGCCCTGTGTTCACCCAACACACCTGACCGAACACCACCCTTCAGAAACGTGTCCAACAAGCTGGCACCTCCTGACACCCGAATGGCAGAGCTCTCATCTTCTAACCCATGCTCAGAAGAAGCACAAGTCCAGAGCAAACCATGGTCTGTTATTCATTTGTCTGACTGTATCAGACAATCCTAATCACACCTCCTACAACCCAACCATTCCAGAAACTAAGATGGAAAAAAAAAAACCCAAACAAACTCTTTTCCTACTGCGTCTTCAAAGGAAGAAAATGCACTTTACCCAAAAACCATTTCCCTAAATCTTGTGTGTCAACTACAGATTTAATCTATCATACCAATTCATCACCACAAAAATGTAACATTCCTATACAAAATCAAAAAACGTCTCATTAGTGGTTTTCAACAGATTTCATATCCAGAAACATCTGCAGAGCAATGGATTCACTTAACCAGAGCAGGACCTTTTCTAACCACTAAACCAAGCAACAGATTAAGTTCAAAATAGCACAGGTCAGATGCACCACTTCTCCACACAGATAAAGCTCTAACGGCACTTGACCAAAGACTGCCAAACCAGACCATACCCTGTCCCAAGACTCAGCATTTGGTCTAAGAACTGAAATAGTCATTTATGTGAAAGACAACATCTAAATTAGGATTGATAACCCGGATCTGTAGAATACCTTTGCTAAGAAGAAGGTGTGAACAAGCCTGTGTTAAATTCATAGCCAAATTTGATATAAAATTTGCTACTTATGAAAGTTATTTTGTAATACCTGCCTATAATGTTACAATGTTTGCTCCTCTTTGGACCTGGAATGAGGTCAAAATGCTGAATTCAACACCACAATCTGTTGCCCTGGAAATTATTGCAATGTTTAGACAAAGAAGTTTATTATGAGATCTAATAGGATTGCTCAAAAAAAATGGTTTTCATTCTCCTTCTGAAAGCAATACAAGACAGACAGAAAGACTCTTTTGAGTAAGGACTTTTCCAACATTTTAATACAGAACCAAGCATATTCCCAAAAG
This sequence comes from Struthidea cinerea, assembly GCA_013397865.1. Classification (NCBI taxonomy): domain Eukaryota; kingdom Metazoa; phylum Chordata; class Aves; order Passeriformes; family Corcoracidae; genus Struthidea; species Struthidea cinerea. The sequence continues at coordinate 122,454 of VZTI01001939.1, forward strand.
CAGGATGCTGCTATAACATGCTCTGTTTTTCAGGGTTTGGCTCCAATAACTGGCATTTCCTTCCAGGACTCCATACAGTTTTCATCAGCATGAAACAAAAATAAGCCACATAATTAAAAGTTCACATACACTTGCATTATTTTAGGAAATTTAATTTATAGTTGACCTACCCTGCTCTCCTATACACCAACTTCAGCAACTTCTCTTCACAAAGAGCCAAAACAGAAGTGCAAGAGTAACACTACCAAAGCATTAACTTTGTTTCTATCAGAAGATGTGCATCTACCTACACTGGAGGAAGGACAATTTATTTGGACTGCACTATGAGTTACTAAAGTACACCCAGTCTGCTCTCTGTAGGTAAAGAACGTCCAAGTACCCTCTCACACCCCTCCTCTCCTGCCAACAACAGCAGTCCTGGTTTCATCTGCACCACTAACAGCTGAACTCAATAAAACAAAATTCTGATTGTTACCAAGTTTCTTCATTCTCTTGTTCATTTAACAAATGAAAGGTTTTAGTTTTTCCTAAAGAATACATGCATATTTAGCACTAGACCTATTTTTCATCATCACATTAAAGTTCTTGATTGCATCATTTGCTTGCAAATGCTCATCTCATATAGCAAAAAGGGTTGATCTTATTACCTTATTATTTAAATATTTGCAAGCTGTGTTGCTCAGCCGAAAAACCACAAATACCTAACTATGTCTTTGGTAAGAGGCTAAATAAAGTTTATTCTGCAGCTCTGAAACATGCCCTGATGAAGCAGGATTCTGTAACAATGTCCTTGCACAGTTTTAGTTAACACTGTTGTGCACCACCTGGCCTTAACTCCGGCTCGGACCAGAGACTGCAGACCACTCAACGCAAGCAGCACTGCTACCCTTCCCTCCCACCAAACATCTCCTCTCCTCAGCACCTTTCCATCTTTTACAAAACACAGAGGCCTCGAACAAATGATGAACACCTGCATTCATTTTTACCTGCATTTGACAAACCTGGTTTCTTCTGAGTATTTGGAGATGACAAACCCATTCTACACTGAGGCTCCCCTGAAGCCGAACACACAGAACTGGAAGAACGACATTTATAGGAACCCTCTTCCTCCTTCCACATAATACAACACCATCTGGTGCAAGACTAGCAAAGAGCATTCTGAGAAACATTTTGAAATACTCACCAGAAAGAGGTTACGTTCCTCAAATCTTTTGGAGTCTGGCACAGAATTACATTTACCCACTGCGATCCTCCCCCTGGGATTCCCCAGTCTTTTACCTCACAGGTTCCCCTACTCACCTGTGAGGATGCAGACACAACACAAGTCTTTCAAGAAGAAGAGTGTTTCTGAACATGTCCTTCCTAGGCACTACAGCTCTCTCTGCTTTTCAGCGTTTTTGTTACAGGATCATATAAAAAGAATGTCTGGCTTCTTCAGGATGAGATTGCCAGCTCCAAATATTTTTAAGGAACTTTAAAAAGTATTACCTTGTATTTAGATTCTTAGGAAGCAATACTTAAAAGATCTCCAGATTTTCCTGGAACGTGAGCTGTAGACATCCAGGTGTTTTATCTTTCTCCAGGGAAGTTCTTGTGCTTGGACTCAAACTGTTCCCAGGTACACAGCCAACTTCTGTAGTATGTACAGAAGAGCAGGAAGTTCAACTTTCATTAAAAAATACCTAGGAACATTGCCCTGAATATCCTGGTATGAGACAGATCATGTGGACATACTTCAAAGGATCTAATTTTACCCCAGTAAATCCAGAGGAATTCCCAACACCATCCAGAAACTCACAAATATACCAGTTATGACAGTCAGGTAATCTACTTGGGAAACTAAAAACACTCAGGTACTGACAGGAGCAGAGACAAATTTCATTGGTAGACAACCCTCACACAAATTAATCACATCAGAGATGCCTGTGGAGAAGTGGAAAAAAGGTCCAGCACGGTCTCTTCTTCCTGCTCTTCTTGTACCCTCTCCTCTACAACTCATTCTATACACTGCTTTAGAGTTCCCAAAAAATGTTAGAATAAAGCATTAAAGAAACTAAGTTCAATATTATTATTTCTAACAAGGGAAACAAACTTTCTCTTACGTTCAGAAGCTGTTTAGATTGAGATTTATTCTGTTCCCAGATTGTAGAGTACTCAACACAGAGCCTGAGGAATTTTCTATAATTGGATAGTACCATTTAAATGTCAGCTTTGAGTGCACAGCTAAACAAGAGTCACACCTAAAATACTGTTACTAAACAGCCAGTTGACATGCTCCCTTATAGCATTCTAACCAGCACATAGGTAGTGTCAGGAAAGAACAAAAATAGAATATCTCAACCTGAGGAGTGACCAACAGGGTGGTGGAGGAATTTTCCTGTTGAAATTTTCCAAAGAATCTGTCTTTGGCAATGCTGTTGTACAGAAATGCTGATCAGAAAACGTTAGTGCCTGGCAAGTACCCCACTGTAACATGACTCGATAAACCAAAACAGAGTCCCGTTGACCCCAAACCCCCAACCACTTGAAAAGCAGAAAACTGTCAGGAAAGCCAGCAACAAAAGACCACGAAGAAGGAACAATGAAAATCTAGCTAGCCTAAACCATCAAACACTCATCAGTTATTTCAGGGAGAAAATGTTACTAAAAACATAAGCAGGAGCTGGTCACAATTGAGGGAGGTATTGTAAAGATGCTTCCTATGGCATTATGTTCTCTGATGTGACCCTAACAGTAAAACATGGGCAGTTACGCTACAGCAAAAAAAATTTTTTAATGTTTTGGTTTGCTTTTTAGCTAATATATCAAAAATTCTATCTACCAGTGCTATCATCTTCTCCTATGAGGGCTTTCCTTAGAAGGAAGAATATTTATTTCCGTAGTGAAAATGGTTCTTCAAAGCCAAGTCTAGAATATCACACTTCCAACTCGAGTTGGATAAGCTGCCATATGTTATCACCAGACTGAAGCCAATTTGCCATCGATGGAATGCAACATCACAGCTGGGAAAATGCCTGACGTGCTGCACAGCCTCTCGAAGATGCCTGAAAGCCTCACAGAGCCTCAGCTACCCCCACCTCAGACCCACCCATACACTCACAGACACCCCAGGACACCCCCAGCTGTACCTGGAGTCCTTTGCACTCCCCTTTTCAGCCCTTTCCTTTCATTCTTCAAAGCCTGACCAGCATTTCTAAACCTTCTAATCTGCTTTTTCTCACACACACTCACTCCTTTTTTTTTTACTCCAAAGCTGCTCCAGCCTGGGTCTGTGGAAGCTGGTTTGCCTCATGCAAAGCTTGTGACCTTCACAGAATCACACAGATCAATTCCCCAAAATTTATCTTAAGTAACCAACACACTAATCTTCATTAATTACAGCAGGGTAAGACAAGATTGATATTCCAAGACCACAGTTCTCAAAACAATTTGTCTCGTCACATCAGAGCTCTTCAAAGTGAAACACACCTCATTAACACCAAAACTATCATTTTGAAGTTTCATTTTAAAAAATCTTTTTTTCTCCTTGCTTTAATGGCTGTTTTGGCAAAATTCAAGGACTGGACTAAACCAGTTTATCCACAGAACACTACAAGACTGGAATCCTATCAGACCAAATTGGCAATTAACCTAGAAAGCAGGATTTGTGAATGGAATGTGTCCTATTCCCCCACACACACCTTAAGGGTTTCTTTGGTGGCTGAAAGGACAAATGTCTAAACAGCTCCTGATGTAAAACTGTCTTGAGGTACATAAACAGCAGAAGAGAAGAAACACAAAGCCAAAAGTGCAACTAACATAACTTCAAGCTTTTTCCCAGTGAGCTTGGAACCCATCTTGAACATATTCTACTTAATTTTCAAAATATTTTTTCATCCTACTAGCCAGAATTTCAGATTTTACAGGCATCAAGACACAGCACCTCCTATGGTTTAGATCCACAGTCCCCATTAAGTTTCCAGCACTGCCTTCAGCCACAGCACATACGAAATCCAAACAGAACCTGGAGCGTGCCATGGCCCAGGAGCATGGGATTGCCTGCAGCATGTCACTATCACTTGTTGTCCAAAGGCCTGGGAAGGGTATCCAGACACATCACCAAGCTCTAGGAGGACCAGAGCAATTACAACACAGACTTTTGTCAAGCGCAGCAGCGCCAGTTGCCCTCGGAGCCAGCCCCAGCACAACGCCCTGTGATGAGGTTACCCATGCTGCTGGAAATGTCATCTTTCATGTATGATATAAACCCCTTCTGTAGCTACTAACAATACCCTGGCATTGTTTGCAACACGTAGGGTGTTGCGCTGGCCAACATCCAATCCCAGCAATAATATTCTATCTACCTACAATCACCACAAGAAAATACTCATTCTCAGCCCTGACTGGTTCTGCAGCACAGCAGCAAGCTCCTGAGAGAGCTGCCACACTCCACTGCAAGTAAGTCCTGCATCTGCCTGTGCAGTTATCTGTCTGCACTGATCAGCCACTGCTCTAAAACTGTAGAAACACCTTGAGATTACTGGGAATAAAGGAGCTCTTTTCACACAGCACAATTAGTCATATCAGCAGTGATAGCTATTTTGAGCAGCACCCATTAATCACTATCATTAGCAGGATTTCTGGTGTACCAGCATTCATTGTACCAAGAACAAGTCTTTTCCTATTACAGTACTACTACATAAACAAAAGCAGCAGCACAATTTCTCTTGACATAACCCTGTTTTGAGTAAGGCAAGTGGCAGCACTTAAAATGACAGCCAGTGCCAGGTTTAAAGAAAAGCTTATTTAGAACAGAAAAATACAATTGTTTGGCTGCAAAGAAAAACTGGCCATCATTTGTATGCTGGGGGAGAAGGGGTGTTGAAAAATAATAGACAGCGGGAAGAAGAGGGGAATAAATATCTCAAGCTGGAGACAGCACACCCTCAGAAAAATAAGATGCCAGTGACCAAATCCAAGCTGATGCCCAAGAAGTTGAAGAAACCTAGACTTCACTCTTAAGCGTCAGCAGCAGGTATTTTCCTTATTACTTTTTATGAGGGATCATTTACCTGTTAGCCAAATTTCAGAGTCTCGGAACAGACTTTCAACTAGAAAAATATTCCCTGTAAGCATTATTTCTAGTTTCCTAACCACCCTGAGTAACTCCTGATCCACAGTGAGAACCGCCAGCGCTTCTGCCTTACACCGACCTAGGAAGCAGCACCGCAAGATGGATGGAAAGCAGCGGCTCTGAGCTGCTTCCAGCCTGGATCCTCCAAGCACCAGAAACACGCATGTTGACCTGAAACACACCTTCACCACAACCATAGATTAATACTTGGGAAGTTCTTCTAGGAAGGAAAGAACAGAAAATAGAGGAAGAAAGAAAAACCTTCTGCAAGTCTTGAACTTGGAAAACTTGCCATTCCTTACAGAAGGGTCCAGCTTTATCTTGTGCAGAAACGTTGCCTGACAGAAGACTTGAGCTGATCGCAAAATCATGTTGGTACCCGTGATACACACACAGCACCTGTGCACATACTAAACTGGGCCAACACTGCTGATCCCGTGAGCTGCATAACAAAATCTTCATGTGGCCAGGAGCCACACAACACATACCTCATACCTCAGAGAGGTGAGCAAAGGGGAGCTTCAGCCGCCTGTGCCCACAGAAAACAAAAACAATTCCTCAAGAGCACCACTACCTCTCTGCCGACAGCACTAGGCTGAGGAAATAGAAACATCTAGCAACGATAGCCTTAGAATCCACAAGCTGCAGATGTGAGATTGTCTAACAGCCACCCTGGCAATTACAGATGCAGTGCCATTTTGGGAGCCAAGCTTCAGCCTTGTGCCAGCTGCGTGTGCCTCCGAAGCCACCGGATGAGCCACTCTGTAAAACCAAGTTTATTGCAGCTACGCACCACTGAGGTATGGCCGCTCTTCACAACACCCAGACCTCTGTGCCTCTATAAAAGCAGTAATGATAATAAAAACGGCCAATTTATACCTGTTACAAGGTTTATAACCTCACATAAAGCAAACAAACAAGACCTTCCAATTGCTTTCAAGTTCCTAAGCCGACATTCACCCAACAAATACACACCTATACCATTTCCTCTCCACTCAAACGAATAAAACCCCTCAAGCACGGAGAAGCAAAGGAACATCAGTAAAGTTTTAAGCTACAGCCCAAAATGCGTTATCCTCTTCTTCTGGCAGTTACCATATGCACACAACATAAGGCTCGGCAACAACAAGCGGCACTTGCAGCTCGCATCAGGTGAACAATCTGCACGCAGCCCCTGCAGCGGCCGGGGACGCCGCTGCCCGCAGGCCCCGGGGCGGGGGGCGCGGAGGGGCCGGGGGGCC
>VZTI01001939.1:129423-144469 GCA_013397865.1 Struthidea cinerea
CGGCACCGCTGGGTCCCGGACTGGGGGGCACGGAGCGCCCGGGACCGGCCCCGGCTGCGGGGCAAAGAGCCTGGGGGGCGGCCTGGCGGCAGAAGAAAAAAGAGGGGGAAGAATTAATCAGTGAATATTTTATATGAGCTTAAAATGGTGAGGTTTCTCACTCTGTTGTTTTGGGGTCAGATGCAGTGTCCCGATTCAGGAGAGCTGTTTGAGATGGAGATTACCGGCGGCACCTGCAAAGTTCTGTATTCTTTTTCTATCCAAAGTCACTTGGTGAACAAACGGCAGGATTCAACACTGGTGTTCAATGGATTTATCTGGGAATTAAGTAAAACGCACAAACATCATCTCAAACTGATCCCTTTGACAAAATTGTCATGGTGCTACCAGCTTTAGGAATTGTTCAGAAATAGACCCGGTCAAGGATGTGAGTTTAAACTGGTTTCATATTATTTCTCAGGCCTAATGCAGGTTTTATACAGAAAAGTTTGGTGTACAAAATGATGTATTTTCAAATCCTATTTCCATACCAAGAGGTTCTGTTAATCCTGTCTTCCTTAGTAAAAATGATTGCTCTTTATTTCCATGACTTATTTAGAATCTTACATTTTAAGTGGAACAAGCATTTAATAATGTACAGAAATGTCTAGTAAAGTTAGAAAATAAGGTAATGTGTAGCAGGAGGAGAGTAGTTAAAAACTGTTTAGATACATGTAAGCAAAAATTTTGCCTACAGGGCTCAGCATCCAATCATCTGGCTCTAATTCCGCCCCAAAAAACCCCAAACCCACACACTTGGATATGATACTCATAAAGTGAAAATAACAGTAATTTCAGTGCTGCTAATCAGAAAACTCCGTGGGAAGAAGTGAGATTGTCAATTTATTGGACACCTTCTAGCCACAAGCTAGAAACAGTCCTCAAGTAGTGTCTGCGGGGAGCTGCCTAGGAGCAATCTGTGGCTTTGTTTCCTTCTCCAGAACAGATGGTTGCTGGCAGACCGGGCTTCTCATCAGTGCCTTCCCTCTGAACTCTTCTGATTTTTGCATGTCTACTAAGCATGTCTCTTCCTAGTAAATTTAGTCCTCAAATTAAGAGATACCTGGGAAATACTTGGAAAGACACAAGGGAACAGAAGGCTGTCATATTGTTGGCTCCTTCGAGAGAGAGAGGTGTTGAGTATTCTTTGTACTGGAGGAGTAAACAAAGGGCTGGAGATGGTAACTTTTTACTTTTTTTCTTTCTCCTTTTAACTAAATGGTTGCTGAAACATTGATTAAAAAAAGATAAAAAGACTGATAAGGTTTCAACAAGGTTTCGATTGGAAGGAGGTAGGTATGAAGTGGAAAAACCAAGTGGAAAGGAAGTCAAAAGAAGCTGAAGAGGAAGGGGGAAAGAAAGTAAAATACTGGGATGAATTTTCCTTCCTTCCAGGACAGATATTGAGGCAAGACCTAAAAGTAATCTAAACCCCCCCACCCACAAAATGCCTCTTGTTTTTTTTGGTTTAGTGTTGTTTTGCTTTTGGGTTTTTTTCAGGAATGAAGAGGGAGATATTAACACACACAAACAGACATGCGTTTTTAGGGATGCTTATATTTCCTGGCCCTGGGAAGCAGGGTGGCCCATCTGGAGCTCCTTATCAGTGAGCAGCTCTTGAGGAGCTTGAGTGCTGCTGTTGTGCTGAGGCTGTGCCGATCTGAGCAGTGCTGGGCCTGCTGCAGGAGTTACTACAGGAGTTCCTGAGGCAAACACTGTCACCCACACTTGGGTTTTGCTGCATGTCCCCTCCAGGGCTGTCCCAGAGGAAGCCTGGGCTCTGCTGAGCTGTGGTTGCCTGTTCTGCTCCGCAGGGTGCCTCTCCTCTCCAAGCCGTGTCCCTTGCAGTTCTGGCCAGCTGAAGAGTGTGATGTGCTGCTCACAGGACACAGCCCCTCCTGTCCTGGGGCACCGCTGGCAAGTGTTGCTGCAGGAGCTGACGGCCACCACCACAGCTCTTTCTAACCATATTCTGTTTTACCAACATGCAGTTTTACCGAGAGACCCCAAAACTACACGAGCCATGCTGAGTAAAGTGCATTGCATTCACAGGCAGAAATCTGTTCTACACACTGAGTCTTACAGTTCAACACATCAACATGTTCTTTCACACTATGCGGAGGTATCCAAATATGCTCCTATTTTGTTATCCTACTGATTTAATTGTATTCAGTGGAGTGTGCAGAATTTGGTTCTGTCAACATTAACAGTGGACTTACACACAATAGGCATATTTTTTACTTTGACTCCCTGGATTTATTTACATATTGTTGTAGGGGTTTTTTTACAGCGCTGTATAACAACTTTTAGCACAGAACTATCTTTAAAGGGCAGATATTTCATTTGAAATTTACTACAGATTAAATTTGTGGACTGAGAGCATACAGGCACAAAGGACTGGTAAGAATTGTAGCCTTAAAGTTAATATGTCTTACCAGATGGCAGGAATTTTAGACAGACTGTGAAATAAATAGGAAGTTCACACTTCCGAATATGAACAGGGCATGAAAACACGCAATTCAACAGAGTGTATAATAACCAATGCAGAATAAAGAGAAAACTCCCAAGGGCTAGAAAATATGTGGTGTAGATATCTATTGTGACATTGTACCTTAAAGTTATTTTTCTGGAGTCTTACAATGCAATATTTATACTGAGTAGTCTATTTTTTTTAATTTTGTGAATTCTATTTTGAAAGACAGTAGTATGATTAACTATTTAGTAAAGTCCTATGTAAATCAGCATAGAATAGATATATTCAGTTAAGTTTTCCCCATTGATGGTACATATATGTGAAAAGTGCTCTCCAAGACCTCCATTGAATAGGAAGGGAAGGAAATCAGGGCACAGTTTAAAAAAAAATTTAACAATGTTGTTTATAGAGAGAGGAAAGCAGCTTTGAAATGTATTATGAGTGCAACTCTATGCCATGGGCTGTAGGAGGAAGAAACCATTATCTTGGGAAAAAAGCAGCACTGGCACAATAGCCATGTGCAGATGTTAATAAGGATATGCCTATCAGCAAGGTGTGGGATAAGATTAGGAGGATGAATATTAGTAATACAATCCCTCTAGAGTGTGTTGTCTTGTCACAGGAAAAACCTAATTTACAAGAGGTCGTTTCTGTTAATCAGAGGGAGATACATTTAGGAAAAGGAAATGTGGGGAAAACCAGGATGATTTTGAAAAACAGACTAGACCACTAATGTCCTATTGTAGCAGCAGTGATTTTCCCTTTGTGGTTCCTAATTACAGTGAATGCTGCAGTGACAGCATGTTGAAGCGCAGGACGAGCAGCAGCAGTGTTGCACTGGTATTTGGGCTGTGTGTGCAGGTGGAGTTGAGCAGCAATGAGCACACAGGCCTGGCTGGGGCTGTGGTGTACAGTCCGTACAGTGTGTCACAGCCCCCGTGGCCACAGCCTGACCCACTCCTGCTGCCTGGATGTTTGACAATGCAGGCATACATGTAGGCAAATTGGGCTTCTAAAAATACATTTCACAAATCATCCATTCCAGCTGTCAGGGTGAGAGCAGTCCTTTTGTCCTGCAGCCCTGGACAACGAAAATCCCATTTCAGACAAATGAAATTCAGTCCTTTGCTGTCTGCCAGGAAAGCTGCTGACCTGTGCTTTATGCCCTCGGTGCTGTGCCCCACCATTGTGTCCAACCTGAGGCTTAGCACACGGGTTGGCCTCTTGCCCAGAGCCTCTGTAAACAGCACCAACTGGCAAAAGCAAGGCGTGGGCAGAGCCCCCAGGGCTCTCTGGAGCAGCTCCTGCCGTCACCTCCACAGGGCCAGTCCTGCTCTGGAAAGAGTGAACGTGGCTGGCTATATATGGCCTCCTAAAAATAAAAATAGGGACAATCACCTTTTCTTGTCAGGCAAATCAAAGATCCAGGTCACCTTAAAAAATGCTAGGCTGCAAGCCATACTGGCTATAGGGAAAATAAATAAATATATAAAGTATATAAACCTCTTAATCCTACATGGATCAGTCCAGTTTTGATCGAACTGAACAGAGGCCATTGACTTCAACTGACTCTGGATGTGTCCCATGACCTTCTGGTTTATATATTTAGACTCCCCATACTAATCTTCTCTTCTACAGGTCTGATGTCATCACCATTATTATAAGCAGAACTTGTCACTTGATTGACAGCAAACAACCTTTCCAAAAAGTAGCCAAGGAGTAAGAATGTTTTGTCAGAGTGACATATGATCATGACTGCCTGCAGTCCATTTTTGTTTATGGGCAGTGGAAGAATTTCAGGTATTTATAAGGTCAGTGTCCCTAGTCCACAGAAGAAGGAGAAAATGTGTTTGGTTTTAAATTGTTGTTCTGCTTAAAAACTGACTTCCAGTTGGGCTTAAATGAAGGACTAGGCTCTGAAGTAAATCCTTTGCCTGTTGCAGCCTAGGCGCAGGAATGGGGTGCTCCCAACTGCACGCACAAAGGGGTCACTGGCATTTCATATTTTTGCTTTAGGAAGTCAAATGCTTAAACATATGCATAATTCTTTTCGACTGTCTGGTGATTCAGATGTCTGGGATCTCATTTTGCTTGTTTTTTTGAAAACTTTCACAAAAAGGAATCAGCTTGCAAAACCACAAAAATGTACTTCTCAGCCAGCTGTGGTAAAATAGTTTGCATGGCCATCTTAGTACTGGAGAAGTCTTTATATTTTAAAAAAGTATTATGGTGAGTAACAAATGAACTTAGAACTGTTCAAGGTATGCAGCAAACATGGAAGTGCTGAGAGAATATTTGTGTGACAAAAGAACTGTTGACATTCGGTCATACTAGAACTTAGAATATTGTTTTAAAACAGATACGCTGCAAATGTGGGAATGGGAACTAGACTGATTTTTTTTCTACTTAATTTGGCATTTAAGCATATGGCACAGTAAGGTCTGACAAAAAGTAAACTGTAAATTTATGTAGCTGACCCCACTTATGAATAGGTTATTAAGGACTTGTAACATAATAGAGTCTAAATACTATTTAAGAGGAAGTGAAACAAAATTTAGAATTAATTCTAGAACATTTATGAACAGGAATAGAAAAATAATGTCCATTCTACTAAGTGGCAGAAATTAGAGGCTACCTACGAAATGATGGTATGTTTGTTTGACCTTGTTCAAATGATTCCATTAAAGTGTTGTGTATGTTTCAGATAGCAAAATTTGACTTTTTTAGTAAGTGTCTTATATTGGATATAAAATTGTTGTTTGAACAGTCTATACTAAACATTTTACCATACAAATGGTAAATTTTATTTAACCTACGTTAATATAAATATGCCAAAATAATGCAAGTTTATAAATCTATGTAAATATTTTAAATGGTCTAGAAAGAAGCCTAAATGGTAGTTTAAAATCATTTCCATGTGGTAATTCCTGCAACACAGGGTTGTTGCAGGGGGACTGGACAAGGGCCCAAGTGCTATTGCATTGACTTAGTTTCTGTCAGGGCACTGTAACAAAGGCAACTAAATTTCAACTGCCTTAGTGGTGCTGTTATTACCTTTTGCCTACACAGATTGTTATTGGGGAAGACTGCCAAATAAGGAGTAACTTCGTAACTGAGAACATGGAATTATGAAAGGTTGAACAGAAGGATAACAGGGAAACATATAAGTTAATATTTCATGGATGAAACTGCTAAATTACTTGATACCATAGAGAATAGTGCAGCAGCTAAAGCTGTGATCTGATGCAGGCATGACGTACGAGGCTTTTCTCTAGAGTTTCTTCATTAATTACTGAAATGCTCAGTGTTTCACTGTGTATCATAGATCTGTCTGTGCCTGGGATTGGGATTTAAGTAACGTCCTTACAGGAAGGCAGGAATCCACTTACAGGAACAGCCTCTGGGACTGACAAGGCATCCTTCCTAAACGACTCTTGCTACACCCTCCATGCAGAGCCTCTTTTGGGTGTCCTATCCAAACCAGGCCAGGTCTCCTGGTGACATCATGAAACGTGAGATGCCCACAAGCTCGTCTTTGGCCACGATGGAGCTTTGGCCACCTGTCTGTCCTGTGCTTGAGAAGATATTCAGGATGTTGACAGAGAAGAGTGGGACTTACCTACTAAAACTTGGCAACCCAGGCTCGTCTGTTTTCCACGGAAGAGTGCAGCCCTCAGTGCTGGATTGGCTGAGGACCATTTTCCTCTGGCTCCAACAGGAAAACCAGCATAGGTGACCTCCCTGGCACCAGCATAGGTGACCTCACTGGCTGGTTTCAGGTTCCTGATTTGTTTAGTCAGCTTCCAGTGCCTTCATACTTTCTCAGTAACTGCTGCCAGGAGTGTACATGATTCGTTTGCATCATGGGCCTCCCCCCGGGGCCGGGCTCTCCTTGACACATCTGATACCAGGTTTGAGCAGCTCACTCCCCCCATCACTAAACTAAAGTTGATGATACAGTGCCCAGTAAGTTTTTTGTTTGCTTGCTTGCTCTTTAAGCTTCCTCAGGAAAAAGTGGCACCCAACTGGCTGTGTTATTAGGTACAGATATCCTGCACTGCTGCACACATGCCACATACGCAGAAGCAGATCTCACAGGGGTTGTGGTTCACTCTGCTGTCATCTTTTTCACAGCCCAGAAATTCCTCAGTTGAACATTAAGGGCTACAAGAAGTTATTCCTCTGGCACCCCACAAAACTGAGATCCTTCGGTTGCACCAGGCGGAGAGATGCCCTTGATGTCAGAGTGACTGGTTGGTTAATGGTGCTCTCTGCATTCCCTGTCTCAATTTCTGTGCCCTCCTTGTTTCAAGAGGCACATACAAACCTCTCTGTTGTCGTTGGGGTCCAAAGGTCACGATTCATCTGTCGATATAAATTGTGTGTAGCTTTGTTGAAATTGATAATTGTGGTTCCCAGCTCTTTTGCATGACGTCTAATCAATTGCAGTATTGTAAAAGGAGGTAGAATAAGCTACCAAGTCTGTATCAGGCTATCAGATCACAGTTGTGCCTGGTGTGAGAGGCCGGAAACAAACCACCAGTCCCACCAGAACTGCACATATGAATTATGCAGCTCTTGTGTGAGTTGTCACGTCTGTGAGTGCGGGGGACCGCGAGACAACAGCCCTGTGGTAGCAAGTGAGGGAAGGAAGCTCTTCCCTTTGTGTGTGCGCTGCTAAATAATTCAAAGATGAGATAAACAGTACCTATAGATGAATCTTTTTTTCATTTCACAGTAATGAGTCAAGATACTATAAGTCAAATATGTGTATTTCAGATCCTTTTAGGCACCCATCAAGCCACCAGTTACTAAAAGACAAGGGAGGTAAGGTAAAGTGATCATAGGCCATACAAATTCTATACATCAGTTGTTTTCTGTTGCTGGGTTTTGCATATGTTAGTTTTTCTTTCAGAATTCAAAGAGTAAGGAAATTTATGATATAATTTTTGCAAAGTTAAGCTTTTATAGCGGTATTGAGTGTCAGCACACTGTATTCACATCTCAAGGATTGTTGTAATTCCAGGAGCTGGAAGATGAGAAGGCAATAAATAATAGGATACAGGGTATGCTTTCCTTCCTTTTTATTGGGAAAATATTTCAGCCATGGCGATGTAGTTGACAAATGTTTGGTTTAGCATAAAAGAAAAAGGAGAATAAAAGAGACAGAAATACATAGTCATATGGGAAATAAAAACCTTAATCAATGAATAATCATAAAATCAGTGAAAAACTTCTTCTATAGTGTTCTCAAATTAAGATGTAGAACATGCACATGTATCCCCCAATCTACTCAATATTGTTTCTAGTGAATAAACAATCTGTACATTTGTTGGGTAACACGATTTGCTCTTTCCTGGAATAATTGCTCACAAACATGAGCTTGACCCCTGTGTTAAACGAACGAGCCCTTGCCTGTGTATGGAGGGTGATCCCAGGGATGGATGGTTACAGAAAAGTCAGATTTGGATATTAGATACACGTGTCCCTAGCAGGAGTTGTGGTTTTCTCCTCGTGTGGATTAAAAACACACTGATGGTCTCCAGAGTTGCTAATTTAGGCCTTTTTGATTGCAAGTTCCAGGAAACTCCATGTTTTGCTTCATCTTGTAATTCTAGGAATGGTGGTTTCCCGAGAAAAACAAGCTCCTAAGACTTTGGAACTCTCTCTCTCATGGTTTCTGTGCATGCAGAATTGGCAAACCAGCACAGAACATGATCAGAATGAAGTTCAATATCTGCAGTGGTTTTACACCCTATGTTTCTAAGAGTCTGCAATCATTTTTCTGAAAACATGCAAACAGAAATCCTTGTAAAGCTCTTTTCTCCAGCTGTACAATGGTATACATGTATTTTGGGTATTTTCAGCCATAACTACAGTAGCACTAACAAAAGCTTGTTAGCTTCAGTCATGTTTTTTCTTAATGATCTTAAAATTCATGGTCCTGGTCTTACAGTGAGATCCATTTGCACATAGATCTCATTGAAGGCCCAGGACCTGCAGTTAATATTATTCCATTCTGTGTCTAATCACACTCCCATTTTACAGAAAATGAAGATGGGAGGTAGTTTCAAGGTCAGCAATTTATTTATTAATAATAATATTTGTAAATATCCTCAAAATCCAATTCAATAGGAATTTGAAGACCTCAAAAATGCAAAGATCTGGAGAGTTTATCCCCTGAAAAATTGGATAGTACAGTGAATGATGAGGTACAAAGTTGTATCTGTAATTTAGGAACCTGCAGTTATTTGCAGTGTAATAATTTTTGCCCCCTGTATGACCATACCTTTTGAATTCAAGTGTCTAATAATACAGACGAGCAAAATAAAACAGGCAGGTATTTCAAAGAGTCTGTAGAAAGGACAGCAGTAACATGTAGATATTTTTGAAAAGATTCAGTCTATAGGACTGGGATTTTAAAGAGAGAGACTGGCAAAAGAATCAGGCTCATCTGCTACGCAGAGGAAGAAATGTCAACCTGAGGGTAGCATCTTCTAGAACGAAATCTACATTTCCAGAGAACTTCCTTCAACGGAAAAAAGCTGCAAGATGGGCTCATTTCTTAAAATATTAATAGTAAACTTGGGTGAGACATTCTTATTAGGCTTTCACTGATGCAAATTCATTAAATTGCAACGATAATAAATCCTGAGAGATTACATTTATAACAGAGTATCAGACAGTTGTTTCTGGGTTTTCTAGGACCCCGAAATTTGTTTGGCATGCAGATGAACCATCATTTATCTTTGCTGACAGCCTGGTTTTCATTTCTAGATGTTGTGCTGCTGTGCACCAAATGACACTGTCCAGCTGGGGGTATTTTTAGGCTGCTTTGTAGCAGATGCAGGCTGGCACATCCCTGCCTACTCCGGTGATGTGGGTCGCATTCCCAGCAGGAGCCCCACCAAGAGAGGAGAACAGAAACTACTTGCAGAAATGAGAGTGGTACAAAGCCCAAGCCTCAGAACTCTGCTTTAGTGGGTCAGCTGCCAAGAATTGCGTGTGAGCGGTGCCTTGAAGCTGTCTTTGCTTCCCTTCAGGGACTCGACTTGCAACTGAAATATCACACATGGGGAATTTGCCAGAATTTTGAATTAATATGCACATGACCAAAACAGTTAAAGTCACCTCCTGTTTGGTGCTGCGAATTCCTCATCCTCAGACATGTATTCCATTCACCGCAGCAGTGAGGGATATTTGAAGAGGTGAGTGTATATCAAGGAATATATTCTGAGAGTTTAGTTGTGCTGCTTTTAAAATGTGCAGCAATCTTTGTGTTAAATGTAGCTGAGATCACGCCCTGTGACTGCAAAAAAATTATTTTTCTAGAAACCAAAGTAACTTAATGTCTGTTTTAAACCATTTCCATTGTGAAGGGTACCTTTAATCTGGAAAGATGTATCATTTAATCTCAATAGCATGTTTTAAGACATATACTCTCTATTGTATAGTGCTTGTGCAAAATAAGTACAATGTATAATATGCATATAATTATGCACAATTATAATGATTAATATTTAATTAACGCTAATACAACAAATACTACAACAATTACTTGAAAAAGTAATAGTTATAGGAACTGACATAATTCAATTAACAACAGAATGAATTCCCCATTGTTTTCAGCAGAACCCTATTTTCCTGGTTGGTGGAGCCACCTTATGAGGACAAGACCAGGACAGCTGGATCACAGACCTGCAAACCAGGCCTGGGCAAGGTGAACTTGGCAAGTGCTTTTACTGTGAATGTAGGCTAAAAGTACATGTATTTTAACAACTTTGCTACCTTTCTGCATGAAAAAAAGATCTGCTTGCTTTCTTTTTAGATGAGTCCTTTTCCAGCTTGTTTGTCTCGTTCATGTGTCACCACTAATGCACTTAGGACTGAATAAGTTCCCTGGCTGTTGCATCAGGAGCAGAATTATTGCTTGAGCTTCCTGAATTTATCTTCATTTTCATATTGAAGTCAGCAATAGTAACTTTTAATATTAAATGGGCCAGGCTGACTTTTAGTATTAAATGGGCCAGGCTGACAACTAGTAAATTGAAACTGTAAACCAAATGTGATATTAAAGTCAGAGGAGGCACCACTGCTTTTCTTCCAAACACTTGAAATAAGAGTAAAAATCTTATTTCAGCTTCACTGCTTGTAAAGCAGAAGAAACACTGGATTGCAAGAGATGGAAGCTTTTGTGTCATGTCTAAAAATACCTCTGCAGGAGTTTACCTGTCCGTGCGGATTACACAGCCACGCTCCCTGCCTGCAGCGGGTTCCCAGGAGGCGGGAATAGACCAGGTGTGCTCGGAGCTGCTGCGAGCAGCCCTGGCAGCGGGACGAGCGCCGGCACAAACCCTTTGGAAGGGGCATTGCCGCCGTGCTGCTGCTGCCGGGCACGCAGGCACTGCCCCGGCCCCGTGGCTCAGCCAGGTGATGGCACTCGGGTGGCAGCTTGTGCTCTGTGGGTCGCTGTTAAGTACCGAGAACGGCGAGTAACGACACGATCCAAGTTCAGGAAGAAAGTGGTTATTTAATTAATTATAATGGGGTTTATATAACTTGGTTCCCAAAGATGACAGGAGGTTACTGGATCTCGGACCAGCCACCCCCTGTCCCATTGGCCAAAGCTCACAACACCTACTTCAAAATATTATTTCGTTGTGTGCCATAACAACCCTGAAAAACAGATCCCAGGTGCACAGATAAAAACCCAGTTTACAAAAACCCGTAGCAGTGTTTATCACAGCTTTCATGAGAACCACAGAGCTCTCACGGAATGCTGCAAAGAGCTGGAAAATTTCTCTACCAAAGCTTTTCAGCATCTACACTCTGTGCTGTCTTTTCTGCCAGAGGTGTTTTGGGACAGGGAAAGCCTCCTGCACGGGCGCTCCGGAGTGCCGGTGAGCAGCCTGGCGCTCCAGTGTCACCCGCAGCCCGCCAGCAGCTCCTGCATCGGGCCCGGCTCGGCGCTCTCGCCGGCATTGGTGCCGCAGCGTTTTCAGCCGCGTCCCTCCGGTAACGTCTGTCCGTGCCACAGCTGCTAATTGACCGTGAAATTTTAGCCTCCAGTCACACACACTTATCTGAAGGGATTTTACACTACTCAAATAAGCGTTCTTGACCACCATTAAAAGCTCTGCCTTCTGTAGCAGTGTTACTGAAAATTCATGGTGGTGTGCTTATTATTCAAAAAAATACCCTTGCTTTCTGATATAATGGTACATTATAAATTAATTTCCTACACAATAGTTAAAATCCATTGTGTGAGGAGGAATTGTACCCAAAATGAATGTATTCCTATGCTACCAAAACAGATTTATATCTGGTAGCCACTAATTTTTCCATCTAACAAAAAATAGCAGTCTCTGTTAGAAAAAAAAGACATTTTAGAAACTCTATTACTTGGTAGCTTAGCAAAAAATAGTTAACTGAAGAGATTCTTTTTCTGTGCTAATAGAAGCAATTTATTGCCACAATTTGTAAATTCAGGAAATGCATCCCTTAAACTAACTCTTCCAACGACTACAGACCTTTCTCAAGTGTAGGATTCTACTGCTGGATTTGCCTTCCATGATCATATAAACAGTGGTACCCGTGCTCCTCTCCAAGGAAATACATGGTTTAACTACACGTGCATCTTAGCAGAGACAAGAGACCTAAATGTGATGAAAAGGAAACTGCTCTCATCTTACAGAGCTTGATTAAAGCTTTAGGCATAGAGCTTTTTAAATGACAAATGCTCAATGAAATAACATTATGTCTTTATACTCCAGAGCACTATTAATCTGAGGTTCTAGGACTTAAGGAAATGTTAATTAACTCATTACCATTCATGTAAAGTGTTACCATTAAACTCATTTTGTGGCCTGATAACCAAAGCATGGAATTACTATGTTTTTCAGAAAGAATGAGATTGGGGTTCTCTTCCATGTGTGTTCTTTGTCAGATATTTACAGAGATGTTAACTGCTCATGCAGTAGTGAACTCCATGCATCTTCAGTCAAGTTAGCCCAAAAGGAGCAGCAACAATTTTGGGAGAGACCGAACAACTTCAGCAGTACCCAAAGCAGGATGTTTCTGCAGCCTGAAGCTTTGTGTTGGGTATTTGGGAGCCCAAATCTGATAGCTAAGAAGCCAGGCAGTGTTCTTAAGGGTTTGGAGAAGTTGCATGTTCCAGGAAAGAACAGAGACGCTGTTGGCTGTTCTGCAGAAATGTAAAGGTTTGCATCCCTTTAAGTACATCTATTTTTCCAGGAAGCTGCCTGCTCTAATAATTTAGGGTAAATAATGTGCGAATTAGGAAGCCACTGTTTGGTCCACTGAGATGCATCTCTGCACAGGCTCACTGAAATCTATTTGTGGTTTCAGTATAATGAAATGATACAATCACTGCAAGACACAACTCACCACAGAAATGTTGTGCAGTGTGGGTATAGAATTTGTTCACCTAACGCACACACAGCTCATGCCTTGTTTCCAACAGAAGCCACCAGCAGATGATTTGGAGGAAGGTGTAGAAGACAGGTAAAGAATAATCTGTATGCATTAGATCCCAATCTTAAATCTGTTTGTATGGTAAAAACATGAAGCATGACATTTTCATATACTTCCGACAAGTTTTTAGGCAAAGAAATCACTGCTTTCCAGTCCCACTGGTAACAATTTAGCCACTGAAACTCTTTTTGAATCTTGTGAAACTGTTTGTCTCAAGGATTTCCCTTAACAAAAGGTTTTGTAATATAACTACATGTTTATATTATTATTTTTATTCTTGCATTTCACAACAAATTTTCCCTTGTTCTCCTGTTACAAGACAGCAAGAACTGAGGTTCAAAATCTACCTTTTCTGCAATATGCTGCAATTTTTATGTTTGTTTTTTTTTAATCAAGGCCTTTCATGCCTGATTCGTTTTTAGGGTAAAAACCAAACATCTTTCAGTTTGCCTTTTCCCTTGCCCAGGTCATTCTTCTCATCCTTTTACTAATTTCACCTAACCCTGAGGTATCATTTATTGAGATCTTTGCAGCTTGTATCGTTACACTTTCTTCCAGATGAAAATACTGATTTCTCTAATATTCTTCAACTTCTTAATTATCTTTTTTTTATGCATCCCAACATTTTGTTTACTTTATTTGACCACAGCTAAACATGACCTCAGTCTGCTCTCTAAGTTGTGACCCTTTCTAAGAATGAATAATACAAGTAACTGTTTTTCCCTTCCACAGCTGAACACTTTGTACTCACCAAATCTGAGTTATGTGTGCCATCAGCCTGCTCAGCTAATATTACCTAATTGGATCTTCCAGAAATTCTTTCTAGGCTCTTGTGGTGGTTGAGTCCACCACAAGACTGGCCAGGGAGCCACAGGGCCCCAAAACAGTGGGAGTCTGCTGGTGGGCAGGCTCGGAGGTCTAAGGCTACCCTTACGGTCATGGCGAGATCCCACAAGACCTTGCTGCCCTATGTTCATTACCCTCAGTTGGTTGGCCTGTTGTCTTACCACCCCTTTACCCCTTTTAAGTCCATGTTCCAAATAGTTCTCCCTCCTCGATACCCCATTGGTTCCCGATCCTCTTCTTCCACCCCTCACTTTCCCCACTGGTCACTGTTCTGTCACCCCACATCCTCTCCACCCCTTGGCCCCCAGATGATAGGTCTCTGATGTTCTGCCCGCCCCCAGTACTGCCCCACATAAAACCCTGGACCCCTGAGTGTTCTTGGTTCTTTGTCCCAGGACCCCTCTGAGCGAAGACCCTATTAAATTCTTTGGAACTCCATAGGAAGGACCCCTCCCGCCTCTTGGCCTCCAGTGAGGCTACAGAAGCCATCTGGCCTGTGTGTGTGTGAGCGGCTGCTGCATCCACCAGTGCAGCTGTGGCTGGCTGTGTCCTGGTGCGTTCGTGCGGCGCTACCCGAGCGGCTCCGCTAAGGGACGCCTTCGGGAAGGATGCGGCACCCCTTCCACCACTCCACCCCTCGCCGCGTCGCTGGGCCTCTCTAACCCTCCTGTAAATAACCTGTCATCTACAGCTTTTGCTGCTCCCTCATCAAATCTTTGCTTTTTTCCAAATCAGTGATAGATATATTAAATCACAGAGAGCTATTATTTTATTTAGTACAATTGCTAGTATAATTCCAGTATAAAAAAGCTCTAGTTTGACAATTTTATGTCTCTCTGAAAGTTAACCTGTTTCCTACCTGTGTTTTAAACTTTAGTAGCCATTACCTTTTTTAGAATGGCAAGTAATTAAAACATGGTAGTTGAGTGCTCACTTCTACTCTGGCTCCCTTTTCCACAGATGAAAAGCTATCTGTAATAAAGACAAACTGATAGAAAATACCTTTATTACACATAACTGGACTTTTTCCCACAATAGTACAATTCATGTTCTTAGCCTGCCTGTGTTACAGGGGGTTTGGCCCACATAATTATTTCTTAAAGGAGAAAGGTTTTTGAGCAGTCTTGGGAATCTGGGGAGGTCCCAGCTGACTCGAAGCTGGTGAATGGTATCCCGATTTTCAAGAAGGGCAAG
>VZTI01001942.1:1589-22036 GCA_013397865.1 Struthidea cinerea
AGGCAGAACAAGGTACCGGCGGGGTGGGGGCGAGACCCCGGTGCCCGAGACCCCCCGCCCGCGTCGCCCCCACCCCGAAACCCCCGGCTGGGGCTGTCCCCAGGAGTACCTGGACTTCCGCAAGGAGAGGAGCCGGATGCTGCTGTCCCGCAGGAACCAGCTGCTCCTGGAATTCAGCTTCTGGAACGAGCCCCAGCCCCGGCAGGGACCGAACATCTATGAGCTGAGGACCTACAAGCTGAAGGTGGGGGTCACCCTGTGCCTCAGGGAGGGGTCTTCAGGCTGGCATACCCCAGGTTTTGGGGGGCAGCCCCTCAAATTCCTCCCTCCTGGATGAGGAAACCCCAAGCAGGGGGGTTCTGACTGGTTTTCCTCCCCCGTTTCCAGCCAGGGACCATGATCGAATGGGGCAACAACTGGTAAGCCGCCGGTTTCCCAGGATGGAGGGATCCAGGGTGGGAAAAGCTCCCTCTGGAGAAGGGGGGGACCCCTGGGGCAGCCCCCACAATGTGTCCCCTGCTTCGCGCAGGGCCCGGGCCATTAAGTACCGCCAGGAGAACCAGGAGGCGGTCGGGGGGTTCTTCTCGCAGATCGGGGAGCTCTACGTGGTGCACCACCTCTGGGGTAAGGGGGTGCCACCCCCGGGGGACCCCCGGCCTGGGGGCTGGGCTGGGGGGCTCAGGGTGCCAGCCCCGTCCTCTCCCCACAGCCTACAGGGACCTGCAGTCCCGGGAGGAGACGAGGAACGCGGCCTGGAGGAAGAGGGGCTGGGATGAGAACGTTTATTACACTGGTGAGCGGGACCCCCACCCGCTTTGGGGACCCCATCCCACCGTGGGCACCTCCTGCCCTCACCTCTCTCTCTCTCTCTCTCCTTTCCTCCCCCAGTCCCGCTGATCCGGACCATGGAATCACGGATCATGATTCCCCTGAAGATCTCCCCCCTGCAGTGATCGGGGGGCCGTGCCAGGGGGGTGTCCCTGCACCCCCAGGGGCTCCCTGCCTGTGCCCTGGCCCTGCTGGGCAAGGCCTGGGGGGGTTCTGCTCCCCCCCCCCAGCCCGTTTTGGGGTGCCCTGGTGGGGGATGAGAGCGGGGAGGGGAAGGTGGGAGCCCCCCATCCTGTGGTGGGTCCCCAGGATGGTGCTGCCGGGGGGGCTGGGCGGGCTGCGGAGGTGGGGGGGGGGGTTAATTGCTCCTGATGAGCCCAGCGGGTGCCTTTGCTGCCAATTAAATATTTAATATGCCAAAGCCTGGGCCCCTCTCGGGGTGGGGAGGGCGGTACTGGGGGTGCTCGGTGTGACCCCCCCAGGCTGGGCACACCCCCTGCCCCACCCATGGGTGCTGGGATACACCGAGGTACCCCCCAAAACCCCAGTGTACCCCCAGTGCCACTGGGGACCGCATGCTCTGCCCATGGATTCCTCCAGGGGCCCTGGGAACCCCTTGCCAAAGCCATGGATACCCCAAAGTGCCGTGAGGGACCCCATCCCACGCTCCCCTCGAGCTCCTGGACACACAGAGCACCACCAGGGACCCCCTCCAATGCCCCCCCCAAGCTCCTGGATCTCCCCAGTACCACCGGGGACCCCAAGCCCCAGCCCAGCCCAGCCCATGGATACCCCCCAGTGCCATTGGGGACCTCATCCCAAACCCCTGAAACCCCCCAGTGCTACTGTGGGCACCATCCCATGACCCTTCACGCCTATGGATCCTCCCAGTGCCGCTGGGAGCCTCATCCCATGCCTTTCCAAGCCCGCAGATCTCCCCAGTGCCATTGGCAACCCCATCCCAAGCCCCCCCAAGCCCATGGATCCTCCCACCATCACCGAGGACCCCATCCTGTGNCCCATCCCAAGCCCATAGGCACCCCCTGTGCCATCAGGGACCCCATCCCATCCCCCAGTGCCACTGGGGACCCCATCCTGTACCCTTTCCAAGCCCATGGATACCCCCAGTGCCACTGGGGACCCCATCCCGAGCCCATGGATGCCCCCCAGTGCCACTGGGGACCCCATCCCGAGCCCATGGATGCCCCCCAGTGCCACTGGGGATCCCATCCCAAGCCCATGGACACCCTCCGGTGCTTTGGGAGCCCCTGTCCAAGCTCCCCCCATCCCTGTGGGTGCCCTCCTGCAGCAGGAGCCCCCCCAGTGCCNCGAGCCCATGGATGCCCCCCAGTGCCACTGGGGATCCCATCCCAAGCCCATAGGCCCCCCCTGTGCCATCAGGGACCCCATCCCATCCCCCAGTGCCACTGGGGATCCCATCCCAAGCCCATGGACACCCTCCGGTGCTTTGGGAGGCCCTGTCCAAGCTCCCCCCATCCCTGTGGGTGCCCTCCTGCAGCAGGAGCCCCCCCACTGCCCCCAGTGCGAAGGTCTCACCCCCAGGGCTGCCCCCCCCCAAAAGCCGGGCTTGTGAACAAGGACGTGGCCACGCCCCCTTCTGCTAAACCACGCCCCTTTCACGGGAAGCCACGCCCACTAATCGAAGCCACGCCCCGCGCGTTGCGGGTCCTCCAGGATCTCAGTTCCGCCAGGGGGCGCCTGCAGCAGTGCCAGCCTCTCGCCGCCGCTCCGCGCGCTGTTGTTCCGTGACGTCACTTCCGGGAGGCGCGGAGGCGAGGGCGCGGTGAGTGCGGGGGGCGAGCCGGGACCCCCGGGAGGGGATGGAGGGAAAGACCCCGGGCCCTTTGGGCTGGGGCGGCTCCGGGGGGGCGGAAGGTCCACGGCCCGGTGTGCTGGGGGCTCATTAGAAGTGGAGGGTCCTGGCCTGCAGGGGCGAAGGCTCCGTGCTGGGGGTTTGGGGGAGCTCTGAGGCCTCGGGCCCGGTGTGCTGGGGGTCTGGGGGGCTCTGGAGGAGCGGGGAGTCCCCGGCGTGAGGGTCTGGGGGGGCTCTGGAGGAGCGAAAGGTCCCGGATCTGTGGGTCTGGGGGGCTCTGGTGATGCAGAAGCCGCAGTCCCGGTGCGTTGGAGTCTGGGGGCTCAGGGGCAGTGGAGCCCCCGAGGCCTGGAGGGATCGAGCCCTCGGGCCCGGTGTCCCGAGGGAGCCCAGTGCGAGTGGAGGGTCTGAGGGGGCTGTGGTGGAGCAGAGACCCCGGGCCCGCGGTGCTGGTGGGGCTCAGAGCCGGTCTGGGGGAGACTGGAGGGGCTGGGAGGCACAGGATGGAGGGAGGGAGGCCCAGGGGACGCTGCAGGGCCCAGGCGGGGCTGGCTGGCGGGGGGAGCCCGGGATAGCCCCAATCCAGGCAGGTTTGGCCCCCACGGACTCCCCCTGTGCCCCCTCCCCAGCCCGGCTGGCAGCACCATGTCGTCCGAGTCCAGCAAGAAGAGGAAGCCCAAGGTGATCCGCACGGACGGGGTCCCAGCCGAGGGCAAGCGGGGCAAGGGCGACGCTGACCAGGTACAGACCTGCCCAGGGCCCTGCCCACACCCCTCTGTGCTCGCCTGCTTTGCCCTGCTGGAACATGATGCCCAGAGCAGCTGTGGCTGCCCCTGGATCCCTGGCAGTGCCCAAGGCCAGGCTGGACAGGGCTTGGAGCAGCCTGGGACAGTGGAAGGTGTCCCTGCCCATGGGACTGGATGGGCTTTAAGGTCTCTTCCCACCGAAACCATTCTGGGATTCCTTGAGTTGTGAGGCCCAATTCCCCCAGCTCCCAGTGCCGCTTGAACTCCTGTTGTGAATTCCTAAACCCGCTTCCATCTCTTTCAGGAGACACAAACGCTCCTCTGGAGAGTGAGCACAAGGCTGGAGGATCCCTCAGGGATTTGCATGGTGCCTTCAAACCCTCCCATGAGCAGCAGGATAGTGTAGGGTCAGCCAGAGTGGGGATCGGGGTGGAGGAGGAGGAGAAGGAGAAGAAGGAGGAATCACTTTCCTGGTTTATCCTCTGTGGTCATGTCGACCATGGAATATCCTGAGTTGGAAGGGATCCACCAGGATCCTCCAGTCCAGCTCCTGGCCCTGCCCAGGGCACCCCAACGGTGTCCATTCCCATTTGTAACAACAAACGGAAACCTGCCCGGTGTTTTAGCGACCGGTGGGTTTGGGATTGTCGGAACTGAGTCCTCTCCCTGTGGGATTCACGGGCAGAGGCAGAAATTGCAGCTCGTCCCCTTTGCAGGCGGGAGGGATGAGCCACGGAGGTGCTTTTGCCTCGGCAGGATGTCAGGTACTACAGCGAGGAGAGCGAGGTGGATCTGCGCGACCCCATCAAGGACTACGAGCTCTACAGGGAGACCTGCCAGGAGCTCCAGAGGCTCATGGCAGAGATCCAGGAGCTGAAGAGCCGGGGCATTAAGGAAAACGTAAGGAAAGGCCTCCGGGTGTGGTGGAACGCGTCTGTCCTTTGGTGTTTTCCCGTTAATGCCAGAGGAAAGGCAGCGGGAGCTGTGAGGTCTCCTGGGCAGAGGCAGGGAAATGGAGCAGCCTCCCTTTCCCAGGCTGCTGGGGCAGGAATTGAGGCCCTGGAAATGGAACAGCTTCCCGGGCTCCTGAGACAGGAATTGAACCCCTGGAAGTGGCATGGCCTTCCTTGACTGGGGCTCCTGGGCCAGGGAATTCAGCTCTGGAAATGGAACAGATTTCCTTGTCCAAGGCCCCTGAGACAGGGAATTCAGCTCTGGAAATGGAACAGCTTTCCTTGTCCCAGGCTCCTGAGACAGGGAATTGAGCTCTGGAAATGGAACAGCTTTCCTTGTCCCAGGCTCCTGAGACAGGGAATTCAGCTCTGGAAATGGAACAGCTTTCCTTGTCCAAGGCTCCTGGGACAGGGAATTGAGCTCTGGAAATGGAACAGCTTTCCTTGTCCCAGGCTCCTGAGGCAGGGATTGAGCTCTGGAAATGGAACAGCCTCCCTTGTCCCAGGCTCCTGGGACATGTCAGGTGGTTCAGGCTGAACCATCTCTGTTCCTACTGCTGGGAAAAATGACTGGAGTGATTCTTTAGGAGCCTGGACCCCCCTCCCAGTTACTCCCAGCAGTGCCCTGTGATCTGGCAGCGGGAGGCTCCCTGGGAGGCCCCAGTGACACAAATGTGGCTCTGTAGCAGAGCGTGGAGCCCCTTTTGTGCCAGGAATTCCCTGCAGCCATCCCTCCTGCTTTCATCCCCTCTCTCCTGCCCCGCAGGCCTCGGAGATCGACGAGCGGCGCGTCCAGAGCTGCGTCCACTTCATGACCCTGAAGAAGCTGAACCGCCTGGCTCACATCCGGCTGAAGAAAGGCAGGGACCAGACCCACGAGGTACCCGGGAGAGGCTGGGAGTGAGGAATGCACCTCGGGATTTGGGGGGCTGGTGGGACATGGGGCTGGTCCAGCCTGTTCTGTGTCCGTGGTGTGAGGAGCTGCACCTCAGCCAAGCCGTGGGGTTTGAGTTGAGGGTTTGTCGGGAGACTCCGAGCCTGATAAACCCCTGATGAGTGCAGAGAGCTGTAATTAGATGGATAATGAAGGAAGGGTGTCTACTTGTGTCTTGAACATAACGGAGAGTCAGAAAGCTCTGTTTCAAGGGTCTGGTGGTGTGAGGGTGTAAAAATGGGAGGGTGATCGGCCTGGAAGCTCCACACCCAGAGTTCTCAGAGAGGGAGCTCTGTGTGCCCCAGCAGATGAGCCCTGTCCCGTGCCTTGGCTTTGAAACGTGCTGGAAGGAGCAGGATCAGGCTCATGTCACAATCCTGTGCTCCCTGAGCCCTCAAAAATGTCATTCTTCCCCCCCAAAATTGTTGCATACCCTAAGACCCACAAGCTGCTGTAGTGACAGGGGGTGTTGGTGACTCTCTCGGGGTGTCTTTCCTGCTCCATCCCTGCTCTGGCCGTGTTTCAGGCAAAGCAGAAGGTCGATGCCTATCACCTGCAGCTCCAGAACCTGCTCTACGAGGTGATGCACCTGCAGAAAGAGATCACCAAATGCCTGGAGTTCAAGTGAGTGTGGCCAGGGAGCAGTGGTGTGTCTGGGACGGGGGGATGGTTCCTGTCTTTGGGAGCTCTTCCCGCGTTCCCTGAATTCACAGTGGGAGCAGAGCGGGTGCTCCAGGTGTTGTGTAATTATGGAAGGCTTTGGGTGGGAAGGGACCTCAAAGCCCATCCAGTGCCACCCCTGCCATGGCAGGGACACCTCCCACTGTCCCAGGCTGCTCCAAGCCCCATCCAGCCTGGCCTTGGACACTGCCAGGGATCCAGGGGCAGCCACAGCTTCTCTGGGAATTCCATCCCAGCCCCTCCCCACCCTCCCAGGGAACAATTCCTTCCCAATATCCCATCCATCCCTGCCCTCTGGCAGTGGGAAGCCATTCCCTGTGTCCTGTCCCTCCATGCCTTGTCCCCAGTCCCTCTCCAGCTCTCCTGGAGCCCCTTTAGGCACAGACAGTGGAGGAGAAAACAAGTTCAGCTCACTGGTGGTGGTGGCTCAGTAGCAGAGGGAAGTCGGGGCAGGAAGCACCACTGGGACACTCCTGTGGGACACACTGAGCACTTCCCACTTTTCCCTGGTCTGATCTGTGTGTCCTGGCAGGTCCAAACATGAGGAGATCGAGCTGGTGAGCCTGGAGGAGTTCTACAAAGAGGCCCCCCCTGAAATCAGCCGCCCTGCCATCACCCTGACCGAGCCCCACCAGCAGACCCTGGCCCGCCTGGACTGGGAGCTGGAGCAGCGCAAGAGGTGGGTCGGGGGCGTTCCCATTCCGTGCCCCTGCTCCAGGGATCTGGGCAGACACCCAGAACTGCTGGGAGGGCTGAGGTCTTTCACACCCTCGTGGATCAGCGCGGAAGAAGGCATTTGTAGTGTGGCTGGGAGATTCCCTCCGTGCGGAGCTGGGCTTGCTGGGATCCTGAGACTCCTGAGGGTCAGGGAGTTCTCTGTTCCTGCCTGCTGATCCCTGTGCTCCCTGCAAGGGGAGCTCATCCTGGCTGGAGCTGCTGCCAGCCACGCCGGGCTGGGACAGCCCCGTGTCCTGCTGCTGTCCCAGGGCTCAGCTGCTCCCTGACTCTTGCCCCCTGGGAAAAGCAAACATGACACAGCGTTCCTGTGTTTGGAAAACAGTGCCCAGGAACACCTTCTGGAAAGATCAGTTGGAATGTGCTGGCGGGTGCTGCCTGAGGGCAGCTCAGCAGAGCAGTGAGAGGTGCTGGGTGCTTCCAACCCCTCGTGCTTCCCCTCTCCCAGACCCTTTCCCTAAAACCTGGCTGCTTTTGCCTGGTGGAAGGCACAGCCAGGATCCTCCAGCTGCCTCTGCCCGTGGCACAAGCAGAGGAGTGTTCAGCCTGCAGAACTCGGAGGGTTCTGCTTAAAAATGATCAATGCAAGCCTCATGGAGGCCCTCAGCTGCACATTAAATTGCTGAGAAGCCCTGGAATTCCCCGTCCTCACTCACTGTTGTATCTAGGGAATGCCCTTGTCCCTCTCCCACCACTGCTGAGGTGGGACATGGCCTGTTCAGCTGCTCAAGGGCAGATGCCAGTGGTGCTTTGGGCCTTTTCTGGTGTTGTTGGGGTTGTTGGCATCCATCCATCCATCCATCCATCCATGCATGCATCCATCCATCCATCCATCATTTACGTTGGTGTTTTCAGCTGTGCAACCCCATGGAGTGCTGGGCTGGCTTTGGAATCTTCTGTGAGGTGCCTCTGGAGTGGCGTGCAGGGATCTCAGCAGCTCAGTTTTGGGAAGGGGTGTGAAGGCTGGAGCTCAGAACTTGCATGGGAGCCTGTTGGGATGCGCGCTGACCCCCACAAATACAGTTTTGCTTGCAAACAAAATTCAGGTTCTGCAAGGTCAGGTCTGTCCCTCCTTGGAGAGGAACTGGTCACTTCCATGTCCAGTTTCCCTGCTCCTGCTGGGAAAGAGCTTGCAGTCAGCAGCAATAAGGAGATCTGGTGTGTTCTCCCTAAACACGAGGGTATCCAGGGCTTGGAGCATCGTGGTGGGCTTGCATTTCCCTGGATTTTCTGTATTAAACCTCGACTATGTGACATGAAGTGACTCTGGGGATATGAAGTGGAAAAGCCTCTTAGGGAGCTTGGAGGGGTCGTGGCTGCTGGCAGCAGAGCCTGCTGTGGGAGCAGATCCCCTGAGGGAAGATCCAGTTGCTGCCCCTCCTTGGAGCACAGCAGGAGGCTGAGCTTCCCCTTTTCCTTGCTCCTTTTCCATCTCCAATCAGTTGCTTCCTTGGCTTGCCCTTGGCGTTGGGAGCTCTGTGTTTGCCCCATGTCTGAGCTCTCCTGGTTCCGTGTGTCGGGGCAGGAATGCTGGAGCCCATCACCCAGGTGGACCCCAGCAGGTTTAGAGCTGTGCTGTGTGGCAGTGACAGAATTCCCACCCGCAGGCTGGCAGAGAAGTACAAGGAGTGCCTGACCAGCAAGGAGAAGATCCTGAAGGAGATCGAGGTGAAGAAGGAATATCTGAGCAGCCTCCAGCCTCGACTCAACAGCATCATGCAGGTACCTGGGCTCTGCAGGAGGTCACGGTCCCAGGGGCAGCTCCCGGGCTGGTTTGGGTTTGGAGATGTTTCGTTCCCACTCGGGGAGGGTGAGGGGCAGATCCGAGACCCCTCCAGAGTCTCCTTGTTTATGCGGCAATTCCCGCAGAGCTGCAGCTGCAGGAGCTGCTAAATGGGCCTTTCCCTGGAGAGCCCCACGCAGTTCCAGCCTCCTGTGACTGCCTTGGGAAGGGAGAACAGGAGGAGGAACTGGGTTATTTCCAGATCCAAAACTTTCCCAGCAGAGGCAGCTGCCAGCCCTTCCCTGGGGCTCTCCGTGTTTAACCCTGCCCACTGCTGCTGTGCCGGCTTCATCTCTGACTCGCTCGGGGTGAGGAGGATGAGCTGTTCCCTTCCCAGGGCTGAAGGCTCTCCCTGTCACTCCCCAGGCCTCCCTGCCTGTCCAGGAGTACCTGTTCATGCCCTTCGACCAGGCACACAAGCAGTACGAGACCGCCCGGCACCTCCCGCCGCCGCTCTACGTCCTCTTCGTCCAAGCCAGCGCCTACGGACAGGCCTGTGGTGAGCACCGAGGGGGCAGTACCCCCCCACGGGCCAGATTTCGCTCCTTCCTGCAGGAATCACCACTTTTGGGGGTTTTTTTTCCCCGCTGTCTGCTGGGCTCTGGGATTCTGCTGAGCGCAGAGCAGCAGGGTGGCCCCGCGGCGCAGTGAGGCAGCAGCATTTGAAACCTTGTTTGCTCAGCTGCCTCGCTGGAAGAAGTGCTTGGGAAGCTCCCTTGCCACCCCTTCCCCCCCATCCCAAGGTCGGCAGGGATGTCCTTGCAGCCTGGGAGCTGGCTGGGTGCTGTCACAGCCTCCCCAGAGCTGTCACCCCTGCCTTGTGCCACCCATGGGTGGTGGGGACTCCGAGACGGGTGGTGCCTTTCCGTGGCCTTGTAGAGACCCTTCCCACGGCTCACCTGGAAACCTTCACCCCCTCAGGCAGCTTTGTGTTTTAAGGAGCTTTCTGGAGCCTCCCTGAGTTGGGAAGGATTTCTGGAAGAGGCCAGGGATCCCCCTGGCCTGTCCACAGCTCCCGTGTGCTGAAGGCTGTGCAAGGACGCTTTGGCACTTGGCCACACCAGGTCCCTGCTGCATCTGCAGCCGTGGTGACACTGCTCCTCGGTCCCTGCTTGTCCCAGCCAGAGCCCAACCCCTCCTGGCTCTTGATAATGATTTGGCCCTTATGGGGTCAAGGAGAGGCACTCAAAACCAAGCATTTTCCATCCTCTGACCTCATCCTGCCCAGGAGATCCAGCCCTGCGGTGGCCTCATGGAACTTTCCAGACAACTGCTCTTCCCACTGGCCCTTTTCTGGAGCTTCCTCCACCAGAAACCGGGAGCTTTTGGGGCAGGGCTGCTCTGCCCACTGCCTTTCCAGCAGGAATGGGATTCCTAACTCAGTTTTCCTGTCTCCTCTGCAGATAAGAAGCTGGTGGTGGCCATTGAAGGGAGCGTGGAGGAAGCCAAGGCCCTTTACAAGCCACCTGAGGACTCGCAGGGTGAGCTGTGGTGTTGCCCTGGGGACTTGTTCCTGTGTGTCCGCAGCTCCTGGGACTCTGCTTTTATTGGGAGAGAGGTGTCAGGGGGAGCCATGGCCTTGGAAAAAGGGCTGGTGGTCCTGCTGGTGAGAGCTGAGCCCTGGCTGGTCCCTCTGACTGCCCTCTCTCTGCACAGATGATGAGAGCGATTCCGACGCGGAGGAGGAGCAGACCACGGTAAGGGACAGAGCTGTCCCCGCCCGGCTCCGAGAGCCGGGGCTGGCTGGGGCTGGGAGCTGCCCCTGCGCGCCGTGAGCGTGTGTGGGAGTGCAGCGACGTCAAATCCCCACCTTTCTTGGGAGGAGGGAGCTGCCCTTTCCCGTTCGTGTCCCAAATGCAGGAGCAGCCAGGGTGCAGAGCTGCTCCTCTCGTGTCCCTCCACGCTCGCATCCCACATCTCCGGCTGGAGCTGCTCCACTTTGTATAAATAGCCTGAGGGCAGGGAGCTGGTGTCCAACGGGGAGGGATCCGTGTCCATCCCGTGCCAGAAGCGTTCTTGTGCACCAGGGCTTGTTCAGCACTCCTTGGGGGAAGTGTTTCTCCTGCAGATAATTCCTGCTGGATGCTGAGGAGAGGCTGGAGGTGCTGGTTGCTCCCAGCAGCGAAGCCTGAGGGGGCTCTGGGTCACACTCCCACCTCCTGGCACCAGCACTGGGTGTTTCGGGCTGTTCCTGTGGGGAAGGGTGAAGGGGAGGGCCTCAGGTGTCCAGGGAAGGGAACAGAGCTGGGGAAGGATCAGGAGCGACTGAGGGAGCTGGGAAAGGGGCTCAGCCTGGAGAAAAGGAGGCTCAGGGGGGACCTTGTGGCTCTGCACAACTCCCTGACAGGAGGGGGCAGCCGGGGGGGTCGGGCTCTGCTCCCAGGGAACAGGGACAGGAGGAGAGGGAACGGAGTTTGCCAGAGGAGGATATAGGGAAAATTCCTTTGTGGGAAGGGCTGTCCAGCCTGGCAGAGCTGCCCAGGGCAGTGCTGGATCCCCATCCCTGGAGGCATTGAACAGCCACATGGATGTGGCACTTGGGGCCAGGGGTCCGTGGTGGCCCTGGCAGTGCTGCAGGAGTGGTTGGACTCGATGCTCTCAGAGGGCTTTTCCAACCTAAAAGATTCGGTGATTCTGGGTTCTGCCTCTTGCAGTGGGAAAGCTTTTGGGCCAGCAGGTCCTTGGCTTTGTCTCCCAGGAGTGGAGACATTCCTTGGAGCTGAAGGAATGACGGGAACCAGAGCTGAGCTGGTTTCCTGCTCCTCACCCTCCCCAGGGCAGCTGTGGCCGTGGTGCTGGGGGATTGGGGAGCTGGGCTGGAGGGAAAGAGCAGTGGGCTGGGAAGGTCCACGGCTTGGTGAGGAGCAGGAGGAGGCTCTGAGAGCTGTTTTACCCCCCCAGAAGCGGCGCAGGCCCACCCTGGGCGTGCAGCTGGACGACAAACGCAAGGAGATGCTGAAGCGACACCCCTTGTCCGTCACCCTCGACCTGAAGTGCAAAGGTGAGGGGCTCTGGGGTGGGACAGCAGCTCGGGGACTGACCCCAGCTGCACCCCGGGGACCCTGCGGGGAGCTGAGGGTGTGGAGGGGTTGCTCTGAGCTGGAGCAGACACCAGAGTCACCCCTTCTGTGTGGGCAGACGAGAACGTGCTTCACCTGACCTTCCACTACCTGATGAACCTCAACGTCATGACGGTGAAAGCCAAGGTGACCACGGCGGTGGAGATGACCACGGCCATCAGTGCTGGGTGAGGAGAGCCCCGTGGGCAGCGAGCCTGGAGTTCCCTGGGCACTGATCCCATGGGATCCAGGAGCCCTGCAGGGCCTGGAGCTCATCAGGCACTGATCCCATGGGATCCAGGAGCCCTGCAGAGCCTGGAGATCACTGGGCACTGATGCCATGGGATCCAGGAGCCCTGCAGAGCCTGGAGGTCACTGGGCACTGATCCCATGGGATCCAGGAGCCCTGCAGGGCCTGGAGCTCATCAGGCACTGATCCCATGGGATCCAGGAGCCCTGCAGAGCCTGGGGATCACTGGGCACTGATCCCATGGGATTCAGGAGCCCTGCAGAGCCTGGGGATCACTGGGCACTGATGCCATGGGATCCAGGAGCCCTGCAGAGCCTGGAGCTCATCAGGCACTGATGCCATGGGATCCAGGAGCCCTGCAGAGCCTGGAGCTCATCAGGCACTGATCCCATGGGATCCAGGAGCCCTGCACAGCCCAAGCACCTTCCTCCTCCTCTCCTCTGCCCTGACAAGCCACAGTCAGGGAGTTTGGGAGCCTCTCAGCAGTGCCAGAGCTGTCAGGAGCTGGGGGAAAGCCTCTCCTGAAAGATTCAGCCTCCCTGCCACAGGCAGAGCCTGGCAGCTCCCTCACCTGGCTGCTCCCGAGGTCACCTTGTCCTGAGCTCCGGAGATGCAGCTGCCAGAGCCCGCTGGAGCCTGGCTGGTGTGAGGAACAGCTGAGGTGGCAGCTTTGGGAGCCTGCCCAGGGAGCTCCCACCAGCTGCCAGCTCTCTGGTGGCTCTCCCTGGGACAGGGGGTGGGAGAAGCTGGGCTTGGCTTGCCTGGGAGCAAGTGCTGCCTCCCAGCCTGTCCCATGTGCAGCCTCCTCATCCTTTTGGGGTTCTCTTCTTGCTGCAGACACCCCAAACCCTCCATGGCAGCAGCTGGAGATCCTGTGCAGGGCATTCCCTCCCTCCCGCTGCCCTTGGCTGTGTTACCCCAAACCAGGGAGGCTGTGCCTTGAACCAGCCCCCAGTCCTGCAGCCCGTTGTGCTTGGTTGGGTTTGAGAGGACAGTCAGACGAGGAATTTTATGGCACTGGAGGGAGCAGCTTCCTGGAAGATCAGGAGCTGGTGCCCTGTGATTTCCATCTTCTCCCAGCCAGCCAGGAGACAGCTCTCCTTCTGGAGTGGAATTAGGGGGAAGTCACTCAGCTCTTGAGCTCATGGAGCTCTTAATCCCCTTCTCTGGGCTCGAGGGCTGTTTGTGGGGAGATGTGGAGCCCGGGCTGCTGCTGATTCACCTCCTCCCCTCTTTCTGCCAGGGACCTGCTTTCCCCAGACTCCCTCCTCAACTGCCTCTATCCGGGGGACCACGGGAGGAAAACGCCCAACCCGGCCAACCAGTTCCAGTTCGACAAAGTGGGGTGAGTGTCACCCCGGCCACCGCCATGGGTTCCTCGCTCCAGCACAGCAAATCCTCCCTGGCTTGATGTGCCCCTTCTTCCTTGTCCCCGCAGCATCCTGACCCTGAGTGACTACGTGACAGAGCTGGGCCACCCCTACGTGTGGGTGCAGAAGCTGGGCGG
The DNA here is from genome assembly GCA_013397865.1 of Struthidea cinerea. Taxonomy (NCBI): domain Eukaryota; kingdom Metazoa; phylum Chordata; class Aves; order Passeriformes; family Corcoracidae; genus Struthidea; species Struthidea cinerea. Next base: position 14,900 of record VZTI01001942.1, read on the forward strand.
CCTGCATTTCCCCAAGGATCAGCCTCAGGCATGGCACAAACCCTTCCCCTTTTCCCTGCTGAGCTTTGGGGTCCTGTCCTGTCCCCCTGCTGGCACCAGCTGCTCCCAAACCACAAACTGGGACAGGCTGGGCTGGGCCCGTGCGTGGGGCCACGCTGCGGTGTTTATGTCACACGTGGGATGGTGACACTGAGTGACCCAGGGGGTTTCTGTCCCTCTGGGGGGGTGGCTCCTGGGGACTGACACCCCTCCTGCCCACAGCACACGGTGGCTGCTGACAACTCCCTGAGTGCCAGCCACATGGAGCTGACGGTGAAGCTGCTCCGGAGCCGCCTGCAGTCCCGCCTGGCCCTGCACAAGCAGTTTGCATCCCTCGGTGAGTGCTGGGCTCCCTGCCCCTCCCTGGGGTCACAGGACACAGTGCCAGGGTCCTGCCAGGCCCCCCAGCCATCCCTTGGGAGACAGGGGTGCGGTGGCAGGGTCCCCGTGCAGGGAAGCATCTCTTCCCTGCTCAGCCAAGCTCCAGGTGGCCGTGGTCCTGAATCCCAGTTAGTCCAGGCTGCTGCCCATCTTCAGCCAGTGCCTGAACTGGGAGGGAGAGTGGAGCAGCAGCAGTCACAGGAGAGGAGGCATCAGCTGGCTGGCGTCACCTTTGATGGGTGGCAGTGCCACCCTCAGCATCCCCAGTTGTTCCCTCAGCCCCTGGGAGCTGTAGGGATGAGGGAACTGCCCTATTTTGGGTGGCAGAGGAAGGCTCTGCCCCTTCCAGTGCCCAGCACCTCTTTGGCAATGGCCATCCCAGTGCTGGGAAGCGATTTGGGACGTGGTGGGAGGTGAGCTGCACACCCACGTGCGTTGTGTGCCTGTCAAGCAGCCCAGGGCTCCAGTGGGATCACAGGCCGAGGATCCAGTGGGATTGCAGTGTAAGGATCCCATGGGATCACAGCCCAGGCCTCTGCTGGGCACCTGATGGAGCTGCTGAAGGATAAGGGCATCCCCAGGTCCCACTCTGGGAGCGTCCCTGCTGCAGGACAGTGACAGAGCTGTGTCCCCAGCCCTGCCCTGCTCAGGGGGCCCTGTCCTTGCTTCCAGAGCACGGCGTCGTGCCGGTGTCCAGCGAGTGCCAGCAGCTCTTCCCGACCAAGATCGTCTCGCGCCTGGTGAAGTGGACAGCCATTCCCTACGAGGATTATGCCGTAAGTGCCGAGCACGAGGCTGAATCCCTCCCTTCCAGCTCCCTTCCAGCTCCCACGTGGCACTGGAGCCATCATTCCTCCTCCTCCTCCTCTCAGGAGCTGCCCTACACTAAGGATGTGATCGAGGCCGGCTTGGCTGAAGACACTCACCTCTACTACATGGCCCTGATAGAGAGGGGAACAGGTAGGCGCCTTTCCTTCCCTTGGGAATTCCCAATCCCCATCCCAGGGCAGCCTCTGGGAGCCTTCATGGATAATCATGATGCCTTTTTCCCTGCTCAGCCAAGCTGCAGGCGGCCGTGGTGCTGAACCCCGGCTATTCCACGCTGCCTCCCGTCTTCAGCCTGTGCCTCAACTGGAAGGGAGAGCGGAACAGCAGCAACGACGACAACATTCGGGTACTGTGGGCTGGGGGCACAGGGGGCTGCAGCACCCCCCTGGCGTTTTTTTGGGGGTGCCCCCAGCAGTTCTGTGTCCATAACAAGGGAATGTTGGGGTGAGCTGGTGGCCGGGCACTGCTGGGGACACAGAGTCGAGATCCAAGCCTCATCCCTGTTTTCCAGGCCATGGAGAGCGAGGTCAACGTCTACTACAAGGAGCTGTGGGGGCCCAAACCGGGCTACCAGCTCCTCACCAACCAGCTGCAGCGCCTGTGCATGGTGCTGGACGTGTACCTGGAGACAGAGCCCCACGACCCCAGCGTGGAGGGGCCCAAGGAGTTCCCCCAGGAGAAGATGTGTCTGCGCCTGGTCAGGTGGGAGCTGGCTGGGGGCTCAGGGTGCTGGCAGGGACTCTGGTGGCGTTGCTGATCCCTGGAGCCAGCCTGGAAGCCTGTCCTGAGGGAATCTGCCCCCACAGCTGGGCAGGATCCCGAGGTCTGGGCCTTTTCTGTGGGTGCCACGGGCTGTTCCTGATCCCTGTGGGTCACAGGCTCCCCCTCTCCTCTTCCAGGGGTCCCCTGCGCCTGAAGCCCTTCAAGTTCAACTACCCCCAGGGGTTCTTCAGCCATCGCTGAGCAGCCCTGGACATCACTCTGGGATGGGGCTCGTTCGCTCTGTGGGAGGAGTGTTCCCATCCTGACATTTCAGCTCCTTTTCCAAGATTTTGGGTTTTGTTTGAAGGTTTTGTAGTCAAAGGGATTAAACTGAACTGAAGAAAAAACGTGCGGGTGCCTTGTCCTTGCAGAGTGCTGGGATGGGGGACCTGCGGGGGCTGCAGCAAGCCCTGTGTCCCATCCCTGGGCTCTGACAGCCTTTCCAGGGATGCTGCCTGCCTCCTCCCTTCCCTCCCCGCCTGAGATGGGGAGCTGAGATGGCTAAAAACTGAGGTGGCTAAAAATAGCCCTTTTCCGGAGCCCGCAGTGCAGCCCCAGCCTGTCCTTGCCGCCTGGCTGCCATCCCATCGGCACAATCCCTGCGTCCTGGGGGGCTTCTCTGCTCCCTGGCCACAGAGGGGAGCAGAGCAGGGTCCTGGGAGAGGCAGGATGGGGGTTGGGACATCCCAGCATCCTGGCTCGCCCTGCTTGGCACCGGGGAGTTGGGATGAGCGCTCCGTGTGGGATCCCAGATTGGCAGAGCTGGGCTTCCATCCCCCCTCCCAAGGTCCCTGTCCCTTCTTCATCCCAGCCTCTCCCTGTCTCCCCTGGGAGTGGCTTCTCCCCCAGGAGGGCTGACAGCCCCTCTCCTGCTTCCCCCCAGCCCCTGCCCTCGGTGCAGTGCTGCAGTGCCCGGCTGTGCCGCAGCCCTCGGCTCAAACCGGGCTCTCCCAGTCCCTGGGGAGCCACGCTTTAAAAAAAGCAGGAAGGGAAAAACCAACACTGAAATCCTTTGGCAAGCACGGCAGGGCTGGCCCTGTTTCCATGCTCAGGGCACAGGGTCCTTCCTGCCTGCCCTGGGGTGTGTTCCCCCTCTGGAAAGCCCCGTGTCACCCACGCCAGCCCTGGGTGACAAATCCCAGCCCCGCAATTCCCACCTTCCTTCCCTGTCCTCCCCTCAGGACGAGCCAGCAGGGCCGGGCTGTTTCCGTAAGCACTTTTATTTGGTTATTGCACAGAAAGCAAAGATCAGTGGGGCTGAGGTTCCTGGTGCACCGGCTGTGTCTGTGAGCATTCCAGCAGCTCCCAGCCTCTCCCACCTCTGCCCGGAGGGTCCGTCCCCCCCCAGGGCAGGGCAGGACCCCGCCAGCCCCCCCCCAAGCAGCTACAGCTCTGCATTGCACTCATCCATCCATTGCACATACATTAAATAAATGCACTTAGAGGAGAAGGGCGGTGGGGTTCCCCCCGGGGGTCCCCCCTCTTCTCCTGGGTTATAATTCAAGTGTTTAAATGTGGCGCTCGGCGAATATCACGTTCTGCGAGGGAAGCAATCGCCCACCCGAGGGGCTCTCACGGGCCTATTGCTAAGGGAAAGCCTGGCCTGGGGGCTCTGGGGGTCCCTGGGGTCCCACCCCGGGCCCAGCCGTCGGAGGGAGTGGAGCAACTCCCGTGCCCGGAGGTGCCTTCGGCGCCCGGGACTCTCCTGTCACTTCTTCCCCGGCTCTGGGGCTGTGCCCTCCTTGCTGGAGGGAGCCTCGACTTTGGGGGGGTCCTTACTGGCTTTGGGCTCATCTTTGGGTTTGGCTTTAGCTTTGGGTTCTTCCACCTTCTTGGGTTCCTCTGCCTTCTCCTTCTTGGGCTCCTCCACCTTCTTGGGCTCCTCCACCTTCTTGGGCTCCTCCACCTTCTTCTTGGGCTCCTCCGCCTTTTCTTTCTTGGGTTCCTCCACCTTCTTGGGCTCCTCCGCCTTCTCCTTCTTGGGTTCTTCCACTTTCTTCTTGGGCTCCTCCACCTTCTCCTCAGCCTTTGGCTTCTCAGCCTCCTTGGTGGCCGCTTTGCTGACCTCCTGCTGAGGTTTTGCTGGAGCCTCCTCGGCCTTTCCCTCTTCAGCGGGTTTGGGGCTTGGCTTGGTGGCCTCTTTGGCCTGCGGAGCTGGAGGCTCCGGAGCAGCAGCCGCCTTCTCTTTGGGTTTCTCCTCTGCCTTGGCCGGGACGTCCTTCTTGGGAGCTTCCTCCTTCTTACCCTCCTCGGGCTTGGAGGGAGCCTTCACCTCCTTGGGCTGCTCCTCCTTGGCGGGGGCCTTTGGCTCCTTCGGAGCAGGGCTTGGCTCCTTGGCTGGGGCCTCCTCCTTCACGGGAGATTTGGCTTTCTCTGGGGACTTCGCAGCCGGGGGCTTGGCCTCCTCCTTGGAGGGGGTTGGGGGCTTCTCTGGGGACTTCGCAGCCGGGGGCTTGGCCTCCTCCTTGGAGGGGGTTGGGGGCTTCTCTGGGGACTTCGCAGCCGGGGGCTTGGCCTCCTCCTTGGAGGGGGTTGGGGGCTTCTCTGGGGACTTCGCAGCCGGGGGCTTGGCCTCCTCCTTGGAGGGGGTTGGGGGCTTCTCTGGAGATTTGACAGATGGGGCTTTGGCCTCCTCTTTTGCGGGGGCTGCAGGTGGCTCCGGGGACTTCACGGCTGGGCTCTTGGCCTCTTCTTTAGAGGGGGCTGGGGGCTTCTCCGGGGACTTCACAGTCGGGGTCTTGGCTCCCTCTTTTGAGGGGGGCGTGGGTTTCTCTGGGGATTTCACAGTCGGGGTCTTGGCCTCATCCTTTGAGGGAGGTGCAGGTTTCTCTGGGGACTTCACTGTCGGGGTCTTGGCCTCCTCTTTTGAGGGCGTTGGTGGCTTTCCAGGGGATTTGACAGCTGGAGCCTTGGCTTCCTCCTTTGAGGGGGTTGCAGGTTTTTCTGGAGATTTCACAACTGGGGTCTTGGCCCCCTCCTTTGAGGGGGTCGGGGGCTTTTCAGGTGACTTGACTGCCGGGGTCTTGGCCTCCTGCAGGAGACTTGGCCTTTTCTTCACCCTCTTCTTCAGCTTTCTCCTCTTCTTCTTCCTCCTCCTCCTCTTCGGTTTTTTTCTCTTCAGCCTCCTTCTCAGTCTCCTCCTCCTCTGTGACCTCCTCGGTCACCTGGATTTCCTCCGTCTGCTCCTCCACAATCACCGTCTCCTTCTCCGATTTTTCCACCACCTTGATCTTCTCCTCGCTCTTCACCTTGATGCTGGTGGGGATGCTGGGAGCCTTGGGGAGCACCTCGGGGTAGGAGAGCATCCCAATGCCAGTCTCAAGCCGATATTCCTCCCCTTCCAGGAGCTTTCTGCCAGGGAGAGACCAGAGCAGAGCACTCAGTGATGGCTTCTCATCTCCTCCCGTGACCAGGAGCCGCCGGCCATGTCCTGCAGCTCCATCTCCTTCCCTGCCCCGTCCTGGATGCCCCTCCTGCTCCCGTGGCCTGGGACGAGCAGGTTTCCCCACCCTTCCCCTCCACACACCACTGGGTCACCCAGCTGGACGCTGCCCAACGTGGCTTTGGAGGATGGATGCTTTCCTCACCGAAAAGAGCCCAGGTGTTAACGAGGGACCTTGAGCAGAGCTGGCTGAGCCCCCTCCCCCTGCCCACCCCCGCACCTGTAGGCAGCAATTTCGATGTCCAGGGCCATTTTGACGTTGAGCAGGTCCTGGTACTCGCGGAGCTGAGCTGCCATCTCCCACTTGGTGTTCCTCAGCTCGCTGTCGAGCTGCTGGATGGTTTCCTGCGGGCACACAGAGCAGTCACGGCGGGGGATGTGGGACACATGACACGGTCCCCAGGAGCAGGGGGACACAGAGCACCCCTAAACTGTCCCCTGGTCTCCAGCACGCCCTCACAGAGGGGTCTGCAGCCACCTCCTCCTGCAGACACACAGGGCAGGGGACACAGCCAGGGGTTGTTCCACGGTGTCCAGTTGCCTTGGGGGACCTGGCAGGAGCCCTGCATCCCCTCAGCAAGGAGCTGCACTCCAGCTGAGCCCCTGGGCCGCTCCCAGCACTCTCTCCAGCAGGGACAAGCTGTGGGAACGCTTCCAGGGCTCGGGTGAGTCCAATGGCAACTAAACTCCGGCCGGAGGCTGATAGGGCATCACCCTGGGGACAGCACTTCATTCCAAGGCCACCAACGCAGCCCTCAGTGCCCAGATCTGGGGGACAGGATGTGGCCTGAACCCTGCACGCACTTCCGTGGTGTTTGTGACCATCCTCGCAGGCAGCTCAGCGCCAGGCAGGGCCACGGGGCAGCTCCAGGGGTGCTGAGGGACACAACAGCCCGGACCCCACCTCAGGCTCTGGGTTCCTGATCCCTGTGGACTGGGGGAGGCCAGTTCCAACACAGCCCCGAGCATTTGGCACAGCTCACTCACATCCCTGAAGCCAAAACCCCAGCGCTGCTCCTCCCCGGCAGCTGGGTGGTCCCTCCCCAGCCTGGGCCGCTGCCCACTGCGCCACGGTACCTGGTAGGACAGGACATCTGCATGATGGCGCTCCTCCGAGTCCTGCCTCTGCCTCTCCAGCGACTCCTGGGTCCCTTTGAGGGCTTCCAGCTCGGTGGTCTTGGCCTGGAGCTGCCGGCGGTACTCGGAGATCTCCTCCTGAGCCAAGCGCATGGCGTCCGTGTTCACCTTGGCCACCTCCGAGAGCTTGTCCAGCCTCACTGCAACAGGGAAAAGGGAAGCGGGAAGCTGCAGGGCGGGAGGGAAGGAGGCTGCAGCCTCCCCTCCTTGGGGAAACTCCGATCTGTCCGTGCCACCCGTCCCTGTCCTCCGCAGAGCCGTCCCAGCCTTCCCCACCCGCCGGGGAGTGAAGGAGGACGGGCAGGACGAGCTCGGGGGGTGTTTCTGCCATCCTGGACTTCACCCGGCGCAGACCCTGGCTGCAGCCCCCGCCTCCCCTTCAGCTGTGCCACGGCCGCTGCCCCACCACGCCGCCCCCCCGCCGCATCCCAGACACGCCAACCCCGGCCCGAGGCGGGGGGGGTTTGCCGCAGCGCCCTGCGGACACCCCAGGGGACGCGGCGGGGCACAGAATGAGGGGGCAGGAAAGGGGGGGGGGACAGAAGGAG
>VZTI01001948.1:0-83550 GCA_013397865.1 Struthidea cinerea
CCAACCTGGTGATTCTGTGTGAAAAAAAACCCACAAAACCTGCTGAGCTGGGGCTTTGAAGGACTCACTTGCACTGAAGGCAGGCATCTTAGCCGAGAGGAGGGGATCCAGCTCATGGTAGTGGACCTGTACAGTGGGTACCTGCCAGCACAGCTGGTAGAGGAGCCACAAAGGGTTAAAATGACCTGTGGTTTGATTTAGCCCATGGCAGAAAACCTGGTGTGGTCAGTGTTGCTATTTTTGTCCTGGGATGTGGAAGATGAGTTTGCTGTGTGTGAAGCAAAGCCATAGTCAAAACAGTCAAACTGGAGGAGCTGGGAGGTCAAAACTGGCACAAGCCACCACTTGTTGTTGGGACTGGACATGCAAATGTAATTGTGATGGAAGGAGAGAGGTATACATATGGATACAAGGATAAGGGTAACTCTCAGGGGATTGTAAAACATGTGAAAAAAGGGAGAAAATACCTGGAACTCTGCTTACAAATTGCCTCTGTTTTTCGGGCAAGAGCAGTTCCCTGAAACTTGTCTCCTGATTGTTCAAGAGGCAACACAAATTAAGGGAGTAAATGTAGAGACAACAGCAAAATGCTGAACTCATTTTTCTGAGGCTGTTCTATTGTGATTGTTCCTCTGCTGGTGCACTACCCAAAAAAATCCAAAGCAATTCTTGCTTCCTAACTGTCCTCTGAAGACACACAGCTTGATTTTTAAGCTAGTCATGTTCATGATCTTGCATGCTTGAGTAAACAGCTTTCAGAGGATGCTTTATTTTTCATCTGTTTTCCTGGCCTTTTGTTAGGGCGAAGGCTGTCTTCTATAGTTCTTTGAAAAGTCTTGCTCTTCTGGGGCTCTAGCCCAGGTGAGGATCTACAACCAAATGATAAATAATAATAATAATACCAGATCTTGAAGGATAAGCAGGGTCTGTTTTTTAAACACTCATTTAGCAGGCCTGTATATGTAAAGAAAGTTATAGAAGACAGTACATCTGTTCTTTAGAAAAGTGACTACATGGCAAAAAGTGAAAAGTAAGGTTTGGATGGTAAATATATAGCACAACCTGAATTATTTTGCAAGTGGAAAATATCAGTTTTGTCATTCATCTCTCTTCAGTAGCCTGTTCAACTTAATTTGAGAAGACAGACAGGCCTCTGAGATACATTATATGATGAGTCAGACAGAGACTTAGAGAAGTAGTCTAAAGGAAAAAAAAATTCCTGCAGGATCCAGATCAGAAAATTGGATTGTTATTATTATGCAGTAGTTGGAAAAGGTAAGCAAAACTGAGTGTTCCTGCTGTCTGTACACTCTGTAGAATATATCTGGTTCAAAATGTTCAGCATCACCACAGAAATAGTGTTTCATGTCCTGAACTCAATTTTTCTCTTAAACTTTTGAAAGGTCATATAGGGACCAGACTAACCAAATTACCATCTCTCCTCCACAAAGAGCAACAATAATAAAAAAAGTCAGCTATGAAATCAGACACGTTTTTCTATTCAGACACCACTTGGATGAGAGAGTTATGAATCGTGTGTTGTTTGTGGCTTGTGCCTGATAATGAAGGAAAGTTTGAAAGCAACACTTGCAGGTAATCAAGAAGCATCACGGTGTATTATTGAGCCAGATCTTTCTGCCTTTGCAATAGAGTTTACAATATAAAGGAAATATTGAAAAAAAACCCAACTAAATGTGACTTATGCACCATAAAGGCATATGTGTGTATTTTGCACGTAGCATGAAGTATTTTCTTTTGTAAACTGTTCTATCTTGTTTTTCTACTTCCCAAAAATGACCTTGTCCTTCCTGGCTTAGTAGACTCATTGTCCAATCTGGTGCTGTTTAATGTTATTGAATAATTTTGCATTGAAAGTGGCAATTAAAGTGGGCGCTCTATCTCTGTTCCCCCTTTTTGGTTTTTCTAGGAATACTCATTAAGAGATCTAGCGTATGCACCAGAAGCAGTGTTTTCACATTGATACCTAGAAACAAAATTTATATCATGTGGCATTTGGAAAATACCTGTGTATAAATTGGTCTAAATTCAGTTCTTATGTGCTTTTAATACAAAATACTCATAAGTATTCATGTTTAATGTGGCTGGTTGGTTATTTGACTTTCAGATGAAAAAAATCACTAATTATTTCAGGCTCATAGTACAGCCATGGCAGGAGGATTTTTAAGTGCTGTGAAAGTTGTTTAAACACTAGGCTAATAATAAATGAGTATTTGCTTTGCAGCACTGGTCACAAGGACTGATAAATTGCATCCTAACTTCCTTCTATGATGATTAGTCTGGTGACTATGGATCTCTGATAGAACTCGCTCAACTGCAGGACTTCAGAAGAAACTGATGTACAGATCCTGAAAGCTGAATCCAAGTGCCAGCTTTTGCCTTATTGTTGTGCTTGTCTTTCTACTTCAGCAGTGGAATCAAAACAGATTTTGTATTTAGATTGAATTGTATTGGATTTTCACTTTCATCTATACTTGTATTAAATGGTTCAGTCTTTGCATTTTGGCAGAGAGCTTTACTGGTGCTAAGCAGTGTTAATTTTCTTTTGTCCATGTATTAAACTCATCATCTTAAACTCTTGTGCTGCAATTAAGTTCCTTACAGTTATGTATATTAATGTTAGGTAACACTCTGGCAGTGTTTTAAATAAAAATGGTCAATCCTCATTTTCTCTCCTGTACAGGCTTGTAATTTCTTCTCTTGTACTTACCCCCCCCCCATTAAATCCTACCTTGTATTTAATGAGCTACTGTCATAATTTTATGCTTTCTCATTTGTTTATAGGTAGAATTTTTAATGTTTCAACAGAATTTTTAATGTTCAAACAGGAAATGTTCTTGTTAAAGGGTAATCTGCTTGGGGTGACTACAGAGATGATGTCTTGGCTGTATTGAGGTCTGTCCACCCTTGGCAAGTACAGGATTTTTGCCCTAATTGAATAGATACTTTGGATATGAACTACTATATATTTTCATTGATGTTTTCTCTGTTGTTGTTCTCCCAATGTAATATTCCATCAATAGGGCTATTATTTATGGTTTTGATTCAATGCTTTCAAAATGAAAAGCTTTGCTCATCTTTTCAGGGGGTTTTCAACTGATTCATCTTCCTTATTCTGCTCACTTTTATTCTCTGTCTCTTTTCATTCCTTTGTGACCTTTTAAAATTGATCTGAACTAAAAAGGAAACCCAAAACATTCTATTGCTCTCTATTTTGTTTTTTTCAACACCTTGAAAATGAAATAAATTTGTAAGTCCACATATAAATGTAATTTGCTTTCATCTCACTCTACATTAGGAATTCTGGTAATGAAGGTTTAAAGCATGGCACTTTGGAAGCTGGGCTGGCATACCTTAACATGTGGAACCCTTTTTAAGGTAGCTGTAATTCCATTTTACAAGAGTCAGCCCTAACTGCTTCTCTCTAAATAGCCCATTAGAGTCCCCTAATAGGAAAATTTACGGCTCTCAGCTGCTTCTGCATATGCATAATGCATACAGAAATGAGATATCTCATGTGCCCTGTGGCTCAGAGACGTTTCCATTCAATTAATAAGCAGTGAAGTAGATGACAAGATTATTAAACAAGTTTATAATAGATGAAAGATTTTATAGACTTATGATGTGGACTATTGACAGAGCTAAACATTTTTCGGAAATAATGTATCTTTGTTATTTATGGAGAGGTAGAAACAATATTTTCTGTTGCAGCCAGAACTCCTGCAGTCATATTCTTGCAGGTTTGCATATACATGTGCAGATTTAAGAAAGTGTGGATACTTTGCTTCTCCTTTTAATGAGGAGCAGCTGTTCGTTGGCACGCTGACTTCAGGCCTCCACCATCAGTAGTATGACACAGTGCTGGATCTGAATTTTGCCACTATTACTCAGTTTGGACTTGAAGCTCATTGTTTTGGACTGTCTGGTGGAGTTATTAATCCATGGGAGGTAGGCAGCAAGTACAGGTCTCCTGAGTGCTGTTCTCATGTGACCAAAATAGGAGTCAAATGTTTAGTCACATTTAAATAGTGTCTCTTCAACGCAGTGATTGAAACCAAGCTCTGTTTTTAATGAAACAGAAATTTAGAAAGTATCACACATGATGGGACTACAGACAAGGGCCATTTTCTGTTTAACATGTAAACTCAGGTTTTCAAGAATTTGATTGCAGTTAGTGTTTTTTAGTGAGGCTAATTAATGCCAATGCCATAAGGTGAGCATAAGGTCTTAATATCCACCTCTTCTAAAATTCTATAATGGTGACTGGACTAAGAAGAAAGGCAAGAAAACATGAAATAGGTGAAGAGCCTAAAGATTATATAAATGTCAAGGAAGCATGGGAAATGAACAAGAGAACAGGAAGAGTTCTCTCATTGCTTTACAACATTCAGCTCTACCTTCTCTGAGCTTAGAACAACTCTGTCTGGGAATCTGTGATACTGGGTGGACTTTTTAAAAAACATCGAATCATTTCACTGGAAGTGTTCTTCCAGTAAAAAACATCTAATATGTGCTGCTTGACTGAAAATTTCTGATTGATGATCTTGCAAGAAAGTTGTCAGCAGGATTAATTTATCTCATCCAGTGAAATAAAAAGCAATCAATAATAAAAAGCAAAATAAATGACTAGTAATAGGTGTATCTGATTGTTTAAATGAAGCATACCATATGCATTATTACGCCTAACGGCATGTGAAATACACTTCAGATATTACATTGGTGCTAGTTTACTAAATTACAAAGCACAGCAGAGTGAACAAGGCAACATTAGTGGACAACATCATTTAATCTAGGAATCTTTTTTTAAAAGTAACAAAATTACATTTGTTGCTTTGTGGTAATTGGGACTGCAGATTTCATAATTTTTAAATTACCTTTTTCCCATCAGAGGATTTGTTGAGCTGCTGCTGACTAAAGCTGCGTTCACCGCACAGTGACAAAGCCAGAACTGTTGATCCCTGTGCCCTGAGCCTGAGGGCACTACCCTGAATTTGGTTTGGAAGTCACAAGAATATCCAGTTCCTGTTGACTCTTATCCAGGAAATAGCATTTACAGGACAGTAACTGATCTTTAATTGGCTTCTCCTTAATCTTCCCTGCCTGACAATTGGGTTTATTGGTTTCCCATGCCTGTCTGCAATACCGACTATTACACATTTTAAGGAGGAAATTACATCCTGCTAAAAGCTAATAACACTTTAGGCAATATAAAGAGGAGTGTGAACCTACCTAGATATTTCTCTTCAAACAAGGACTAGAAATTAAAACAAGTGTGAAGGGATTAGGTCAAGGGATCAATCAGAAACAAAAATGACCCACGGTGTGAAGATCCCAGCTGGATCCTACAAAGGGATTCCAAATCTTTGAAAAAATGGGGCTTCTAATCTAGTCTTTTTCTCAGTTCAGCACCCTTACTGAAGTCCTGCCAAACTCAGATTACTAGGAGGAGAATGTCCTGTGTCAGCTATTCTTGTGACAAACAGAGATCAACTTGTTTTAGTTTTTGTCTGGTGCCTCTTCTTGCTCTGCTCACATTTACTTGTGATCCTTCTTTGTTCCAGTCCTTACTCTGGACCTACACATGGCCAAGTTTCCATAGAGAACGTTGCTGCCACCGTTGCAGAGAACTTTGCTTCAGAGTACATGGAACTTCTGTACCAAGAAATTGGTTGATTTAAATCATTATCTCTCTTGGAAACCTTTGTTCAGTTGTGTAAGGAAGGACAGAATTTGAGAGTTGCTCTCTTCTCAGAGACAGAGCCACTTCACTGCTCTTGCAGCGCATGCGGTTATCAAAAAATGTTATCTTTTAAAAGAAAATAAAAGAAGTTGCCAGAAGCAGCTTGAACAGTAATGTCAGCAATATTATCCTTTGCTAGAATAAGCCACACCAGATCACTTTCACTCTTGGGGGATCTAACTTAGAATACAAATGTGGAATAGTTCTAAAAGCTTTTTGTTACATTTCATGAAATATTTCATGGGCTGTTTAGAATGAGGCAATTGCAGTTTACTTCTAGTTCTGTGTCTCATGCTTGAGAAACTTCCATACTCGGAAGAGATTTGGGGTTCTCTTCATTTTTGTTTTCGTTTTTTTGGCTGTATATGTTTTGGTTGGTTTAGTGTTTTGTCAGTATCTTAAAAACAAACAAATAAAAGGCATTACCTTTTTGAGTGCTGCCTGCATTTGGCCAAAATTGGCCAAATCATCCAGATTGAAAAGTAAAACTGAAACTCAAAGTGCATTGAAGAGTCTTCTAAAATACCTTTTTGTCCTGTTGAACCTTGGTTTTTATAGATCTCAGAATGTGCTCACTAATGTCTGTTGAGAACATTTCGATAATGGGGAATTTGCCTACCAAAAGGAATGTTTAATTGTTTGGGGGGTTTTTTAATTGTGTTTTTCACAAGCCACTTAGTCTGAGGAAAGAACATGTTTGGAGAATAAATGGTCCATCTTAAAAAAAAAAAAAAAGCCTTTTTTTGGGTAGACTTTTTCTTGATAAGCTCTTAAGTTCTTAAACATTCATTAAGTTGAAACTAGGAGCGTTTTAGTTGGGGTTCTTGGATATAGATTCCTAAACTACTACTTGTCCTCATGAACCATTAGATGACAGAACAGTTCCTTCTCTTTTTGTTCTTCAACACGGGCATAAACATTTATCTTCCCACATCAGTGAAATATTCTTAAAATACCCAAAGAGATTTGACCTCAGCCATGACTTTACTATTATTAATGTACATTATTTGCATATGAGCAGTACCCAAGAGCTATAGGCATGGCCTATATTTTATACAGTTAGAACAGGAGACATGTCATATAGCCTTTATGTTGAAGAAGATGAAGAGAGTCAGCAGGTGGACAGAGAAAGATGAAGAAATGGGAGACTGGTATCATTTTGTCAGTATGATAAGTGGTATTTTTAACACACCACCTGTTCAGCTGGTGTGTGTATTGTTTATGGAGAGGCGAGAACAAAAAGTAGCTTTCCAAAGGGAGATACGACAGAAACAGTCTTTCAGGTATTTGCAGGCAACTCCTTCAAGCATAAAATACAGGAAAAGGCCATTCCATCCAAAATTATTCCTTCTGAAAATTTGATGAGTAGGAGATGGGAGTTGATGCCATTGGCTGCTCTGAGTCAAGCATCTTGGCAGTGAGTCAGTTCATTAACCTCATCCAGTTGAGGGGAAAGGTCTTTCTGCCTTTCATGTAGAAATGAGTCTTTGTCACATTGGCAGAGGTCTTGGACACAGTAGTTTTACATTGAAGGTACCACCTTGAATTCCACAACATTAGTTGAGAACAGGGTGAGAAGAAAATCTGGTTGTTTGACACTAAAGTGACTTTAATATGAAGGCCTGACACACACAAATAAATTCTTATAACTTTATTTGAAGACCATATGGTTTTATACAATGTAAATTTGTCAGCATCATACTATTTGCAGATTTGGAAGACAACATAAGCCTCAATATCCTCAGTGCTTTAATTACCTAAGTAAGCATGATGCTTAGTGGCATTTCTGGTTAAAGTCCTAATTAATCTTCTCTATCTAATGAGAACGTGAAGATTTGGCTTGTGGCTTATTATCCTACTCATTATTATGAATGATAGGGCAACTGTATACAGCCTCCAGTTTCACACTGCCACATAATTATTTATGAAAAGGCCTTGCCCTAGAAATGGAAATAAAGATAATTACATTTAATCTTTTCATGGTTTATTCAATTTTTTTGCAGTGAAACAGATCCCTATAGGACACTAATTACTGAGAGAAGAAATGCAATAAACTACCAGACAGGCTTATTGGAAATACATGAAACTGAGGTTACATTTTCCAATATCCTTGGTATTGTTACTTTTCTTGTTGATGTATGTACTTTTCATGTGCTTGGCTTCATGTCATATGCATATTCTATAAGCTAATAATTCTATTTAGTGCTCTGTTTTAGCAGCTCACAAAGATGGACAGGAGGACTACAAAAAGCTGCTTGTTTAAGCATCTCTAACTCTGGCCGCTGTTGCTGTTTCTGCACTGATGAGGGCACAGAGAGTGCTCGATGCTAGGTGCCTCGGAAGGGTGTGTTTAGGGTTAGCACCAAGGGAACTGGTGGGTTTACACCAGTTAGAGCCATTTTCAGTATTCTGACACATTCCATGAACTGCCTGAGAATGTCCCCACTGGGTAATTGACTCTGCTTTCATCATGTTCTGCCAGCTTGGTGTCCTTAGTACGTGTCAAAATGGGAATTTTCTTTTGTAATTTCATCATCAGCTGATGTATTTATTATTGAAATGGACTTGAAAAAGTAAAACTATTTAATGGGATATGACAACCTTTTGGAAAAAAAACAACATTTGTGGACAACTTCATGATTTTTTAAAGTTCAAATAAAGCTTTAGCAAACACGATGAACATAATTTTTGTGCTCTCAACAGGAACAGTGGTGAAATGGCCTTATTTTAGGCTATGGCTAAGCTGGAGAGCTGACTGGTCTCACAGCATCTCTGTGTTCAGTGTTTAAGTGTGGATGGTATTTGCAGCGTTCTTAAATCTGAGAGTCACTGCTAATGGCTTCTTTCAAGTGTATAGGCAGTGACCCTGTGCTCTGGGAGACTGGGCAGCAGGGCACAGTGCAGAGCCAAGAAACAGCCATCAATATGTTAATGAAGTCAGTGTTTCCATTCTGTTCCCAGTGAGGCAGTGGTCTTGTCTCACGAATGTTACCTGGATTTGTGGTGAAGAAAGAATTGTAAGTTTTACTGTAGAAGTATTTGAATGATTGCTGGGTACATGCATTTGAAAATTGATGAATAATGCAGCATGGGTAGGATTTCATGGTTTCTCTTGTCAGCTGCCATCCTGTGGTTTAATATTTTAAAAAGTGATTTTTATTTTTATTTCTGTATACATCTTTATGTCTGTCTAACTGCACTGCTGCCAACACGAGGTAACAAAAAAATGGATGACGAGCTGTTCTCATTTAACCTTAGGTAACTCAGTATCATTTCACCATTTTAAAACAGTGCTGATGAATCACTCTACACTGGGAGTATGTAGATAATAAAATAAAAAGCAAGAGATGAAGAGCAGAGAACAAAAATATGCAGATTAAAATGTTGTTACCATATGCCACTATTTTTGTTGTTGGCACTTAGCTTTTCTAAGGAAATAGAGCAGAACTTAATGAAGGGAATCATTCTCCCAGTTGCTCTGGTTCCTCAAAAAGGGACCTTGGCAGCACCAGGCAAAATTGTTGCTCTGAGACTTTGAGCCGCTCTTATGTGAAATGCATTTGAAAGTATTAAATCAGATCTAGTGTATACTGTAGCATGGAAATGTAATTTTAGCACAGATGTCACAAGGAATTATACTATCCCTGAACAGTGATGTTTTGATCACTCCCTTTAGGATAACATCTTGTACCTTATTACTGCTGTGCTCTGTCCTGATGCTCAGAGAACCACAGATCTCTTGTTTTCAGGCAGTTACCCCAAGCGATGCATGCAGCAAGCCCATGCTTCTTTTTGCCATGGTACTCTACAGTATTCAAAATATTGTACAATGTCTGTCTTCAGCTGCTGAATGCAGCACAATGTCACTTTGGTCACTAGAGTTACAGTTTTCATTTTCAACAGTATTTTAAAATTTGATACAGAAAGGAGTTAATGAAAGAGATTATTAGACTTTTTATTTCTCGATAAACTTGAGTCACAGTAAAATGAATGCTTTGGATATAAATTTTTATCCTTATCCATTAACAGTGTCACTAGTAGTGTTTTAAATCCTGGTTTTTATGAGTGGAGAATTATGATGGAGAATGACTTCTTAAGTAAAGAAATCTACTTCATTATTTATGATCTCCTTTTTCTTCACACTTTTCACTTGTGGTTTGCTTTTGTCGATTGGCTTTTTTGTATGTTCCGAATGTACTAGCTTAGTTCAGCAATTCTTTATAGCAAGACAGGCTACTAGGGAAGATGCTGAATGTGGGTACATTTGTCATGGAAAAAAGCCCACGTGTGTCAAAATGGAGCTGTGCCGGCTGGTCTGGAAAGCTTAAATAGGTAACAGTTAATATGGATACCACTTCTTCAGTGTTCTGACAAAAATAGAAACTTCTAATGTCTCATGCTTTGGGTTTGGGTTTTTTTGTTTTTTTTTTTTTTTTTTTTTTTTGNTTGTTTGTTTGTTTGTTTTTTGTTACTAATTGACGTCTTTGGTTTTGTTAGTAGTAACAAAATAGAAGACTTAGTGAAAAAGAAAATGAGGGTTGTTGGAGTTTTTTTAAGCCTTATCTAGTTTAAAGTAGTTGCACTCATAATTCCTGGCTTTCTATCTGAAGGTGCATAAGGTTGAATCAAATATTTATTAGCATGCTCACAGCCCAAGTTGGATCCTTAGCTGTTCAGAGCTACTTTAATGAGAAAAAAAGAGGATATGAGCTGCATGGTGTTACAACTGTGCAGAATTCAGCTGTTCTTAGATAGTGTTTTGAGGTGGTTACAGTGAGTCAAAGTGTCTGCTGTAACGTGTCACTGAACCTATATGCTGTGGAATATTCCATTAAAGCACTACATGAACTTGCGGGAACTGCCTTGAACATAGCTATGTAGTTTTCTACTGCTGAGTACATGAACTGAATAAAAATAGTATTCTTTTGTACTCTCCCAACCCTATGTGAATTGTTGAAGATGGTAATATATATTTTATTTGAAAGATGTTTACATTAGTTTTTTAAAATTAGGTATAATCTTTGTACTAATGTATTAGAAACTACAAACTGAGAGCAAGAACAACACAGCTCAGGAGGCAATTTTTTTTCCTTAGGATGAATTCAGATCTTTATGGCATAATCAATTCATGTGGTTGCAGTCAAAATTCTGATGAAGTCACTGGAAATAGATGTATATGAGATGTCCAAAGGAGATAATAAAAATATACAGTCAGAGTCTATATCATTACATAAGTATTATGATATAGGTTTTAAGTGATTCTTATACTGATAGATCTGTGGATGTGCAGAGCTGCTGTTAAGGCAGTTGTGGCTTTCCAGAAAATTAGTCATCTTTCTGTGTTATTTATTTGTATGGAAAACTTGCCTGTTTATTACCTCTTTATTTCTGGTCCATTTCTGTGGCCCTCGTTTGAGTTTGCATGAATGTACAAATAACGCATGCAAAATTTCAACTCCTTCCCCAATTACTTTCTCTTTACTAAGACTATTGGTAAACTTTTTAAGATTTCAAAAACCCTTTTATGGTGTTTCTGTGTACTTGGCTGAAAACATATCTATTTTAATTGTGTTTCAGTAATTACCTGTGGTTAAGCTTCTTCCAAATATGTTGTTGCATAAAATCACATAATCTCCTAGAGAAACAGAAAGATATGATGCTAAATTGTTCTACTGTCATCACCATGATAGGAAGGATAGAATGATTGTTATTTTTCTCATTTCTCTGAAAAACCTACGAAGAGCATATGCATCATTTGAACTTATGTGAAATAAGTGACATCTATAGCTAGCACACTCAGTAATGAGAGCTCAGATGTCATTTTCTGTGCTTTCCCTGTTAACTTAGTTCTGTTCTGTAGAAAATAATAAGACAGGAGATAATTTCTTGGGAATGAAGACAGTTCAGGCATGATAATGTGTGTTAGACTGGACAGACAAAGCAAAGGAAAAAGGATAATTAATAGTCTTGGTTCACCCAGATCTGAAGAACAGGAACACACATAAAAGATATAAAATTTGTCCTGTGTGGTTGAGCCCCAGGTTTATTGGGTCCCGTACCCTGTCTATGACAGTGACCAAGCCCAAGTATCCGTGGTGTTGGATGGGAACGGAACACTCTGTAGCTCAGAGGAAGGTGGGGTGACTGTATAGTTTGAAGTTAGAGGTTTTCGCCTTCATTAATTCGCTCTGTCTCCTCTTGGGCCTGTGTGAACTCTTAGAGTGCTGTGGCAAGAGGTTTCATGCACTGAGTGCCTGTGCACAAAGCACCCACCGCCTTTCTGTCCCGTGCCATCTGCCTTGTGCTGACCTGACTCTGTGGCAGCCAGTGACATATTAGAATGATTCTTATTCGGGGTAATCATGGCTTACACATCTCTCCATGATTCTCCCTATTTTGTTTGAGCTGACTGTCCTTTGCCCTTTTCCGTGTCACACCCTGGAGTTACATAATGGCACTACATGTCTTGTTTTTGTATTCCTTCCTAATCTTTCCCTGCCCACTGACTTGTTTGGGCAGTCAGCTAATGCTTTTGTCAAATGATGTCTTTGTGATCAAAAATTCAAAGCTCTTGTTCATGCAAGAGTATGGACTGTCTGGATCATTGAGCATGTGAAATTAGGGTTTTTATTTTTTTTAATCTCTTTTAACTGTCAGTGAATTAAGTCAATATTCCCCAAATTGAGTGGTTTTTGGCAATTGTTAAGTGACCTTCCTGCCTTTGTTTTGCCCCACAAGCTTTTTCATTCTTGTTCCCTCTGTCCCATTGAGGAGGGCCAATGACGAGTGGCCAGGGGCAGCTGGCCAGGGTCACCTCCCTATTTGCCAATGTGTAGAAACAGGTGTTATTAATTTAGATTGTGAAACTTCACTGGTGACTTCTTTGTACTGCAAAAACCTTTTACTTCTGTTTCCAATCTGTGTATATATATCCTAGGGTAAATACCTTTTGTCTTATCTCAGGGCTTCTTAATATCCTGCAGAGCTATGGTGCAGAAACTTGCATCTCCCTTCTTTATTCATTCCTGTTTGTTGATTTTTTAAAAGATATTTAAGTTTTGTGGGATAGGGTTTTTCCTTCTCATTACATAAAGGCATATGGCTGTGTCTCCAGTGTACTCTTGGTCTGTCTATCTGTGCCTCCTGAATGGTTATCTGGATTGTGTCAAACTGTGCAGCTGATGAATTTTCCCAGCCTTCCTTCCTTGAGAGCACTAGTTTTGCTTTCTTCTCTATTCCTGGTGATTGATTATCACAGGAAACCAATTTTCTTTGGTGTTTTTCGGCTCTATCAAATGCCAATGAATTCCAAAATTATTAGAGAGGGAGGGGAGGAGAGTGGAAAGGGAATCATAAAGGCCTTTCTTCATTTGAAATACGAACAAAAACAAGAGCAGTGTCATGTAACACTGTTTTTTTTTTTTTTTTCCCCCTTCCTTAGATAAGCTTTTCCTCTAATGAATACAGCCTGGAAATAGACAGTTCTATGGGTTTTGTATAAAGCCAGGGCAATGAACAGCTCTGATGTAACACATTACAAAAATGACCACTTCTGTTTATCCAGTTTGGTGACAAATATGTATTTCTTCAGGAAAAAAAGGTTTATAATAGGAAGTATCTGTGATCTATTAATTATGTAAGATGGAAAAAAACCCATGTCACAAACATAATAATGGTACCTATATTAAAAATGTCAAGGAAAAAACCCAACCAGAATGTATGAAAAGGGCAGTCTCATGGAGAGATGACTGCTGTTAACTGAAAGTTACATGTGTGAGTATATGATTGTTATTTTGTATATTTTGCTTGATGAACTTGACTAGCATGTCCAAACAAACAAGTTAAAGGCAGTTAAAAAACACTGCATTTAATCTTCCTTAAAAACGGCAACTGACCCACAGATTTCCTTAAGTGGGGGAGAAACAGGAAGAAAATCTTTATGTAGATGAGAAATTTTTTTGTGATTTGTTTTTCCACATATGAAAAACAGATTGTAGATACTTATTTAAAAAAAAAAAAAACAAACAAAACCAAACCAACTAACAATCAAATAACTAACAATAAGTTGAAAATCCTTCCATAAGGATTAATGACTGGTTGCCTACAGTTTTATGTCTTGCAACATCTCTTAAAATCTGTCTGATCTCCCAAGAATCCCCTAAATGCTTTTCTTTGTGCTTTTGGCTGTCAACGAGCAGCACATGCTGTGGTAGCTTTGGAACTACTCATGGTTGACTGATCATCTGATTATTGCCCTTTAGCTGATGAGTGAAATGAGCAGAGCAGCTAAAATTTTAATTCTCCCTGCTCTCTTCTGTCAGGGCTCTAATTGGATGCAGTTCTCTAGCCAGTCATTACAGTTCACAAAGTTGAAAGTTAAATTTGTGAAACCTTAACCTCATCAAATTTGGTTGAAATGGTCCAGTGAATTGAAAAGTGATTGCAGGGAGAATGAAGGACTGACAAATGAAGATGGACAAACAAGGAGTGTGATATATACTGTTTGCTTTTTTAGGAAAATGAGAAAAAGCAAAGATAAAACATAGGTACTTTCTAATCTGTTACATCATCTCTGAAATAGCTTAACTGTACTGGAAATAATTCTCTTAAAATTGGATGTTGGTTTGAAATATTTAAATCATTGTCTCTTTAACTGTACAGTTACCATTCGTTCTTTTGGGCCACTTTTTGAGTCTCATTAAATTTAATTTAGAACAGTGTTCTTGAGCAGCATAGACCTGAAACAGTTAAAGTTTATCTTACGGCTGTATTTCTGTGCCTTAAACAACAATTCTTGTTTTGGCAATATAGTCTGTCTGCATCTCTCCTGCTGAGTATATTGAAGCTGCATGCAAGTTGCTTGGAAAACACTGCAGATATTCAGCTCGTGCATATTTAATCCAAATATAATATCTAATATGTAACAGCACATACATTGGGTAAAACACAATTTGAGTTTTTGAAAGTTATCTAAGATGGGATCTTGAGAGTTCAGAGTAATCCTATCAGACCAACAAACTCTTTCCATACAACTGGAAAATATCAAAATCTAGTGGATGAGAAAGAAATGCAGTTTATGAGAGCTTAATCTGAATGTTATTTTTAAATGAATGAATGTTCACTTTGGTGACAAATGGAAGCTACAATTGCATATAACTAATGCTTGGAAGAAACACCATGGGCATGGTGGTGGGATTGTACAGCTGGAAATTATAGTCTCCCACAACTTTCCTAATGGGTAAATATGGGGAATTCCAGGACAAACATTTGGTAAATCTGTTGTTTCTGACATTTCTGTGGTATAAATAAGGATGGACTCACCTGAAATCAGTAGACTTATACCAGGAACGTTTGGAAGTGAACTGCATGCTTTTTTTTCTGTGCTTAAATTTTTCAACAGACTTTCATCACTAGACACTCTCTCTGCATGAAGTGCAGCTAGGCATTATGGAACCTCTTTTGCACGTTATTCCTACAGACAGAAAAATACATATTTAGATAAGTAGGAGCGTACATTGTAAATATATTGCACTTGATTTCCATTGGAGAGTCTCAAAGAGCTTTCAAGCTATTAAAGCCCAAGCATATGCAAGATCCTAAGCATTCACAAAATAAACATGGCTAAGTTTAATTTCTTTCTCGGATGTAAATAAAGTTGAGCAGGACCTAGAACAAAATGACCTCCAATGGTCCAGATGAGAAGAGATAATCTAAATTATCCTGTGATTCTGATACTAAAGTTTAATGAAATCTACTCTCTGTTATATCTTAAGTTTATTGATAGAAGCAAAATGGCTCTACATTGGGAGAAAGGATTGTGGCATTTGAAATTATGAAATGCAGGATAACTAGGAGTACCTTAAACCTTGGAAATCATTAGGAAAAATCATGATCAGGGCACTTGGGACTGCCTAAGAGAAGAAGCAAAAGCTGACCTGGCATATTATAGTGACTCAAGTGATTTTTTTTAATATTGCAAAATGTAGATAGTTCTACAGACAGAAGTTTTCTTACATGGCCATGGACTACTCTAGGTCAGAATAAGCCAGTGTTGTGGCACTGTGGCAATGACACAGGGCTGAATGATGCA
This sequence comes from Struthidea cinerea, assembly GCA_013397865.1. NCBI lineage: Eukaryota > Metazoa > Chordata > Aves > Passeriformes > Corcoracidae > Struthidea > Struthidea cinerea. The sequence goes on from VZTI01001948.1 coordinate 15,849, forward strand.
GTGTGAGGACTTAAGCAAACCAGTTCTCCTGGGTTTTGGTCACAAATGCCAAAAGCATAACAATTTCAAATAGTGAAACTTTTAAAGGTCAAATATCTTCAAAAACCAAAGCATGTACCATTGGTTAAATTGCTGCAGTGAGCACAGATCAGTGAAACTGAAGTGATGATAGTTGGAGTGCTGAAGAATGTTTACTGTAGTATTCACTCTGCCAAACACCAAAGAGCTTGATTTACATCCTCTGCATATAGAATGTTTTTAAAAGTACCTAAAGAAGAATGCATAAATTTTGCAGTTTGATAGTATAAAGTCAGGAAGGTAGAAGACTGTAGAGAATGATTTTTTCACATTTTCAAATAGCTGTTAGTGATAAATGGCAGGTGGACTTGAACTCCAGATGCAATGCTGGAAGGAGGCAGGTGAATATATTATCAGGGAATATTGGTGTAAGGACATGTGAAAGTGACACCGGGGACTTTCAAACTCTAAGAATTATAGTATTGGTTTGCTATTGAGAGAAGACAACTGAATGCAGCAGGAGTCAGAGATCCATGATACGGAAAAGGAGACCATTAGGCTGGAGTTCATAAAAAATTGTCAACCCAGTGTAACTACACTGAACATCTCTATGGTGAGGCAGATACTAACTGAACTGCTGACTTGGTATTTAACTATTAAGTAGTAGTGAATTGCTGATGTGTCAATGTATGTAGGGAATTGCTGATTTAACATTTAGAAGGCCATAAGATAAAGAATGCAATGATATTGTAGTTAAGACAGAGTGAGGGTGAAGGGGCTGATTCTCTCTGGGTTGGTTTTAGGGGGGTGAATTCCCAGAAGGATAACTGCAGGACAAGGACTGAGTAACTGTTCATGTTTGGGTTGGGTTTGGAACTGACCCAGCAGGGATGAAGAACAAATCTGTCCACACAAGTAGTACAAGAGGGCACAACTCATAGAAACCCTGGGATATACAAAGATAATGTTAACATTTAGAAGTGTAACCTGCAAAGGATGCTGCAACATTGATGGTCCTCTCACCTGAGAATCCCTCTTCTGGAGGGGAACATCACCATGGGCAACCCAGATGTGCCAGGCAAAACCCTGCTGAACCCCCCTGCTGCGAGTGAGTGTGGATTGCATGGATGAACAGAGGAGTCTAAACCTTTGTGATCTGGGAGAAGTCAGGGGTTCAGGAGTATTTGTCATTATTATAATGCTTTGTCAGTCACTGACATTATACCTGTGTGCTGTCAAGTTTATCTTAATCATACAAAGCTGGGGTTAGACAAACAAAATTGACAGATCTGTGTGCTATTGCTAGGTGTGAGTTACCACAGTTACCTGGTGTAGAACATATGGAAGCTTTGCTATATGAGGCAGTCACAGCCTCTGTCCTTACAGGGTAATGCTGCTCACATTTTTGCTTTCCCACTAATAGCACAGCAAGTGATTAGGAGGGATTCAGGAGAAGCAATTGAAAAAATAACTGACTTGTGAAAGATTAAATGAACTGAATTTATTTGCATATCCAAGTGAAAATGAATTTTAGTTAAGGATAACACATACAAGGGGAATAATATTCGAGTAGTTGATGGCTTTTCAATCTAGTTGAAAAAGCGATCATAAAATGTTCTGGCAATCAATGTGATAACAGACATACTGGGAATGAAATCCAGGAACACATTCATAGCTCTGTCCACAGTTAACTTAGCCATGGGAACAACCTACTTAAGGATGTGATGAGTAATTTGCCATTATCCAAAATCAGGGGGAAAAAATCTAATTTAATCCTGCATTTTTAAATGGATTCTGAAAAATATTGGGGTCAAGGCCATGCAGAAAGTGAAAAACATTTCAAAGCAAAACGTAGTTGTGATACACATGGGTTACTGCTTGTCTCTGAAGTACAGTAGCATTGCATGGTTTTTATTTTCCCCTGGAGTCAGCTCAGTTAATAATTATTGTTGCTAAATCTGACATGCATTCTACTTTGCTAGGGAAAATGGAAAGATTTTGCAGAATAGTGATGAATACTGAAGTTGTCAGATTTTTCTTTTTCTTCTGATAAATGGTAGGTGTTTATATTTCATCCTATCTGTTTTTGGGACTGCACTTACTAGATTGCTCCTCAGTTCAAGAAAAGAGGGTCCTGTCCACCATTTTGTAATGTCACTAGATAATGTAGACAAGAACAAGTCTGCTGAGATGAGATTAGATTAGATACTGTTTTGTGCTTTCCAAAGAGGACAGTGTTTGCTTCTAATTTTATCTTTGTCTAGACTGTGCTTCCAATGGCAACAGCTCAGCACTGAGCACTTTGCAGCAGGTGCTGGGATGAAATTACTTTCAGGAATGGAGTTACCAAACACAGTGCATTTTAATGGTCCACAAAAAGAGGAAAAGTCTGGCAAGTGTTTTCTTGGGATCCTCACTGAAATTGACAGTTGCAAGTTTACTGTCCAAGAAGGACGAAAATGTCCCAGATTGTAAAAATTCAGACTTTTAAAATGCCCTTCTTTACCCCAGCAGTTCACCTTGACTAGGTTTGGAATTCACACTTGTGTTAGGTGGAAATAAAAATTTTGGAGGCACTTGTGCAAAATATTGCTAAAGAAAGACTCAGTTCCTTCACTGTTTCCCTTTTGATTTTTCTCTTTGTTAGAGCTCAGGCAAAACTCTATTTCATAGGACAAGCCCAATTTCTTGTTTCAACCACACTGCCAGTTTTTACAAAAAAAGAAAAATAGATTATCTGTTACATGGCAGATGGCACAAACCCAGTAACCAGTACAACTGGTGAGAGAGATCACCAGAGATGCTGGTGATGGGATCTTCTGCTTGAGCAATGGGAATATCTGAACAGGGCATGTGTTTTCAGTACATCCCTCTGCATGTCAGGCAGAACAACTGATGCAGTATTCCGACAATACCTAAAGAGCAGATCACTAACTTTTAAAATTCTAAAACACAGAAGGAAGGAAATGCCAGACATAATGAAGTCTGGACCACAGCACCTGAGACCAGTGTTTTCTCTATAGTTTTTCAAGAACCACCTTTTTACAAGACTCATTGTGGATGATAATTTAAGCAGAAAAAATTAGATAAAGGTTTTCTGCAGGAGAAGAGATGAAAGTTTTGTCAATATGTGTACGATAAAGACCTGGAAGCTGAGGGACAAGAGGATTGTCCTGGCTGGGTGACTAGGACACATCATGGAATTTTATTCATATTTTCTGGAGGTCCTATCAGAAATGAGTTTCCTGATTTTTATTCTTTTAAAGATTTAATTAATTTACATTATATGTGTATGTGGCCTTCCCTGTTTATTAATTTTAAGAGTATAAACCTACACTTCTGCTGATGCCAAATAGGCTGCTTGTATGTACAACCTGGACAAATGAGTAGTTCAATAGTGTAGCTACAAAATGCTCCTAGAGAAGTAGGACAAATTAAACTTCACTCCCATTACCTAAAATCAGGTGATGTTACTAAAATTAAACATGCTTTTGGGTAGGTTTGACCCACTGATGCAGTAAGACAAAACCTGGATATCCAGCATGAAAGAGTGTGTGCCCTTGTATGCTGTAAAAATGTTTTCCCCCTCATTTTACTACTACATTAATGAAGCTGAAGCAGTAAAATGAACAATTCTACATCTGGGATATGAGTCTGATAACTTTTCCCATATCTTCATATACACTTTAGATTGTGTGTATGGATTGTGTATGCTATTGTAGGATTCCTCCTTTTTTAGGTGATTTTATTTTTTTTTAATAGAAGTTTTTTTAGCTAATCCTTTTTTATCAAAAAGAAAGCACCTTTGATCGCAACTCATTTAAGCTTTCATCTTTCAAGATGTTCTGAAATACACAAAATCAATATGTAATATGTGGAAGATTTGCCTGTGGTAAAAGGTCAAGAAAAAGAATTTTTCTCCTAGCTATTGACATAAACACTTGGAGGTAAAATATTTTTCAAGGTATTTTGTGTCACACTTGAAGTCACATTGTGTGATATAGTAATCAATAAAGACCATGATGATAATAATTTCATTCCATCTGTATCAATGTTTATGAACAATACTGATAAATCTCCCTTTGGCTGCTACAGGGTTGGTTAGCCATGGTTATGAAACAGAATGATTTATTCTGCAAGCATTTTCTTCAATCGAAAATTGTAATGATGAAAGCACTTCTTAATTTAAAGTAGAAAGAGAAAGATATAATGCATTTGTTCCAACTGATAAGACTCAGTGCAGAAATACATAAGTTGCAATGTTTGCTCTAAGCTAAAATAATCTCACAGGTATTTTTTTCACCTGTGAGGGAGCTAATGTCAAGTATTCAGTGTACTTGAGAAACTTTGCTTCTCTGAAGCACGTGATGAGATCAGAGATACATACTAATTGTGGAATAAATCTTAAAAAAGGTTACTGAACTGTAGAGAACTCCAATGAGCTTCAAAAAGGAGTGAGGGTTTTAGAATTGCTGGTAGGTGAATGTAGTGGCAAAGTATTCACATTTGTGAAGATGCTGAGGGAGCCTGCAAAAATCTTTGCTGTGTTCAGCAGAAAAGGATCTCAAAAAATACTCCCTCAATCTTATGGTGTCATGACTTCAGTTAATTCTGAGACTTGCATGCAGTTTACATACTGGAAATCAAAATAAGTTAACTAAACTGGTATGGTTTTTTATTTATTTCTTAAAAACTGCAGGGAACGGTACAGTGCTCCAAACTGCAAGGGTTAATATGACACCGTTTGTCTGGCATTGGCTGTTAAAGCCATAATAATGTGGTTGTGGTCCTTTAAGTACAACAAAGGACATGCATTAGGAATTGACTTGATGTTGTTTCCTTATTGAAAGCCATGTAATGGAAAAATTACTGATGAAGAGTCCACTGAGAAAGCCTTTATTTTTTCTTTATAATATCCTGAGCTTTCTCATATAATTGAATTTAATATTTTACTTTAAGATGTCATTTCTGTAAAGCAATTTATCTTTACAAATCTTTCAAGGTAATTGTCATAGAGTCTTACAATAATTTGGGTTGGAAGGGACCTTTGAAAGTCATCTCTAAACTAGAAAAGAATAAGCAAAGATATAAATCATGTGGAAAATTATGTTTGAAATGTACAATTTTAATGCAAAAAGCATTATAAATATTTTACTCATATATTTTGATACCTGCATCATAGGAAATTAAGTTATTTTATTCTGCTTTATTTTGTAGACTTTTCTGAAAACCAAGTTGAGAACTAAGCTCATGGTGCTGGCTGCAGCCATTGTGCTAAGGATTGAAATGACCTCTCGAAACCCACTTGGAATGTCTTGGCCAGTCAAGGTAAGAACTGAAGTGATTTTAATTTTTTTCTTTTAATCCTTTTTATGTGTTTAGCTGGTGCTAAAGAATAAAAGCATGATGAGATAAAGGCCATAGACACTCCATAGGAGAAGGGTGGTACAGTCTCACTCAGTGGTGATTTACAGAGATGGTGAATGGGTATAATCAAAATTTGGTCTTTGTTGCACCAGCAGCAGTTCATACTTTTAACTGTAGATAGGTCTGGAAAGCCAGGCAATGGCCCAGCTCTAACACTGGGATTTTGTTTGTGTTTATGACTTAAGCTGAGAAAAAAATCTCTTTTATTTAGGGCTAAAATGGGACTTGAACCTACATCAGTGCACTCTTACAGAAGGCAGCATGGATTCACTGAAACAGCAAGCATTTTTTTTTAGACTTTTATGCAGTTCTATATAAAATCATTGTGCCTGCCTGAAGCCCATTAAATAGTCAAACCATTAAAATATTCCTACCTTTAACCAGATTAAATTTTTTGTGACAAATTTATTGTTAACAGTCAGTGAATGACCACATGGGAGTTATCCTAAATCATCAAGTTTTTTGGAATGTAGAATGCAATTTTGTGAGAAAATGGTAGGCAGGCTACTGAAAGAGATGATTTTATGAAATATAAAGCATAAAGTAACTTTTCGATAAATCTGCTTTATGTTATTACTGTGTTTCCATAACAGCATCAGAAATATCTATTCGAAACTAAAAATTAGTAAGTTATAATGATATTAATTCATTAAAAATGGAAGAAACACCATATTATGTTACATTAGGTTGCTGTAAACCTATTGCATTTTACCCTTATATTTTCTATCTCCATTGCAAAATACTCATTAGAAATAGCTATTTAATGATAGCAAAAATCAATCATTGTGATGTATGAAGTCAGATATAGCTGCAGCCCTCCTCATTTTCTTCTTGTAGACTTTATTTACATAATAAAAGATCCACGTTTTTACAAGGACCTGTGAATAGAGATGTTGAAAAAAAAGACAACTATGCAATAAGAATTTTATTAAGATCTCAACAATATCACGGAAGAAAAATACTTCCTTTTCAGTTTAACACACAACTTGGAGAGCTGTCTGTAAATCCAGATACCAAATCAGGACCATGAAATATGTATACGTAGAAATAGAAAAGAAAAATTAAAACTGGGAGAAACTCTTAATACAGAATCTCTGCAAGTTGTACTCCCCAACAGCAAATACTCAGTTCTGATATAAACTGAATGACTGTTCCTTTTGTTGGGCTTGGAGGTCCGCTCCCTTTACGTGACACATTTCGGCAGTGCAGACCTGAAGCCTCAGCTGTGCGTAGAAGATTACAAAGATGAAATTCCCAGGGTCTGCAGAAGGCACAGCTCAGCACAGAGCATAGGAGGCTGCACTTCAAGTCCTCCAGCCCCTCAGAGCAGTGAAATAACAGGCCAGAATTCAGTCCTAAAGACTGCTGGGAGCTTGAGTGCAAGGAGAATATTGCTTCTTATCTATAGGCTAAAATTCAATCTCCTCCAGCTTCAGACTTCCGCAGTACAGCTATCCGTATCTTAGATAGATTTCTTTTGAACTTGATGAAGAGAAATAGGCTCTTCTAGAGAGGGATTCATCAGAACTATTTTGTGGGTTTTTGAGAAAAAGATTAGATGACTTTTGTAACATTCTGAGCTGGGTGAAATGACAGATTTTGCTCCCTAGGAAGTACAGATATTTCACGCTGTTTCCTATGGGAATTGTTTGATGAGCAGTTGAGTTAAAGCAACCTGCTGCTCTCTTGTTGTTTGAACTAGCACTTCCCAAGTGGGCTAACTGTTGGAATCTGTACTGGTAGCTTTAATGAATAACTCATCGTGGAGTATTTTGTGGTTAAAATTTATGAGCATGAAATACTACGTTACCATATTTCTTTCTATGGATGCATTGGAACAATCCAAGGTCATATCTTCAGGTATTTTTTCTATGTATTTGGATACAGCTTCAGTATAAGTTCTGAATAATTCACTTCAGTAAATTTTGTATGATAGTTTATGCAGTAAAAAGTTACCTAGAACAATGTATCAATTTCAGTTTAGTGTATTGCTAACTATTTTTTAAGATAATAGGATTGGACAAAAAGTAGTGGTATGAATAGATCCACAATATCCCTAAAGGAATACCTGGAAACATTTTGTGAACTTAAAAACATATTGGCATATGAAATAAAAAGTCACATGACCAATGAAAGATGTTTCTGTATTGTCCTGCTCTGGTGTTGGCAACTCATGCACACTCACGCAGCACTACAGCTTCCCTCCAGGTTCAGGGGTCTGTGTGCCAGATACATGGACCGAGGTGAAGTTGCTGCAGTAAGGAGCATCAGGGGATGCCTGAGTGTCCTTCACAGCCACAGCCCAACACAGCATTCCCTGCTCTGAGCCCAAGCCTGGGGAAGAGGGAGCACTACTCAGTGCAGCTGCACAGCTGTGCTATTCCTAGTCAGTCTGTACCTGTTCCTGCAATGGAGAAGCCATTGAAATTTTACGAAACATACACTTAAATTCCCTAGTCTGCTCTTGCAAATATTGACTCTTGTTTTTGTTCACCCTCAGCTTTTTCCCCCACCTTTGTTTACGTGCTATCTCATTGCACATATTTGTCTATTTTGGCCATGGCTCAAGGCCAGAATTGAGGCTTACTGTTGCGTCTCTGCAGTATGTTGCATAAATATATGCTATATAAACATCAGTTGGGATAACACTGTGATCTCCTTAGAATTTTTCTTTTTTCCCAGCTGAATATATCAGGAAAGAATCACCAAATGCTGTGTCAATATCAGACTAATTTCGGATTCTTTTCAGAGGCGTGAGAGCTAGATAGATATTTCCTGGTGAGCAGACCACCAAATACAAAGTAGAGAGGGGTTTAATTAACTAGTGTGGGAGAAACTGCAGGAGGAGAAAATACATCTTGTGGTAGAAAGTGAGCAAGATCGATTTGTTTGTACTGGCAGTATCACCCACAGAGTATCACTGCTAACAGGGAAAAGGGCCTCACTCACAGATCCATAAGAGAGGCCAGAAGACATGTATAGCACAAAGAACAATGTTCACTTAGGACTGAGATGTTTCTGTGACCTTTAACAAAATCTCAGGACATTCTGAGATTTTTATACCACAGGTGATTGTTCTAGGATGGTTGAAAAAAAGGGAGTAGCAGCAAAAAACACCTCAGAATAGAATGTCATGTTCATATGAAAATTTATAAAATCACTAAAAAAGAAGGTGCTAACTAAAAAAATGAACAATAATGCACTAAATTAATTCAGGAAAAAAGGTAATGATTATCATTTTTCAAAGTGATGTTGTGCTGTAAAATTCAGCTGCTTGAGTAATTTTTTGATAAGAGACTTAGTTCTGTTTATCAGTATTGTAAAATGTTCAATGGAGACCTGCATCCAGTGCAAAATCACAGTGTTTCTGGCATTTTTTTCAGTTTCTGGTAGTTCTGAAGCAGAGCATCTATTTACTCACTAGCATTAATGTTAAAGATATGAAACATATTAAGCTGTCTATGTAGGTCTTTTTAATTAGGTAGATAATTGGTTAAAATTTGACCAGAGAAGACTTTTATTTGGGGAACTTGCTGAGCTGTTCTCCATTCCCTGTTCAATAGCTAAACTCTATGACTAGTAAGAGTCTCAGTTTAAATATTTTGAGGAAAGGGAGAAAAATCCAAAACATTTTTAGCATTTTCAGCCAGTTCCTAGCTGCCAGTAGATGTCCTTCTATCTCTATTTTAATACCAGTTCCTACTGTTCTCATTATATTTTTCTAAATAACAAATTGCAGATGGGAATGGGGGAAAACATTTAAGCTTAACTTAATTCTGATTAATGCACAAGTCTGTATCTTTCTTTTCAGTAATGTAAGGTGTCAGAGTGTGAAATTGGTACCTCTTGATGCAACTGAGGCCGATAAGCTATTGTCTTTCAGTCACTCATCCATTAGAACTATTTAATTTATTTATATGTTTGTACAAGGGATTTGTCAGCTTTGCACTGTGCATGGTTTTTCTTTCTTTTTTTTCTTTTTTCTCTACAAATTCATTTTTCTTTCTGAGCAGGTTTGCTTGATGCTGTTCCTGTAGTTCTTCTCCTATCACTTCTCCAGACGTCAAGGCCAAATACAAGAAGAGTTTTGTAACCCTGGGGGGGACACATGGACTGCTGCTCAGAGTCACACAAGAGAAAGGTCTGAGACCAAATGGAAAGAGAGGTTTGGTATTTCTTTTCTGAATAACCTTATTGTTAACTAAAAGCCAAATGCAGAGCCCTGCTGGCAATTGTAGCAAATGGAAAGACGTCAATCTACAATACGCAGTCTTGCTAAGATACGCAATTTGTAATTAGTCATTTCATTTCTGTCCAAAGACACATAGTGACTGTCTTGAGAATAGTGTGGGCAGAGGGCAAAACACTGAGACTGTGAGGAGACTGACCTGCATGTGCTACCTTTGTAATGCTCACAGCAGCATGCGCTAGTGAGAGTAGGAGGAAACCGGACACGCCGTTCATTCTATGGCTGGAGTAGCTCAGGGGCCAGGACTATCAAGCTGACAGTTTTTAAAATACTGAATTATTATTTTTGCTCTTTGGCAGCCATTGTTTCACCTGGTCCTGATAGAGACCCCATGTGTTTTGTTAACCACTGAGCTGAGGCAGATGGTCTCCAAGGTACATTTACCCTGCTCCAGCACAGAACTTGCAATCCATGGTCCTAGAAAAGCCCTTGCTGTGTCAGAGCAAAAATACCCCATTTTCTTCAGAATCAATTGCAAACACAGGAACACAGGAAAGACAGGCTTAACATGAACTGTAAGATGGGAGAACTTTAATTGGCTTTACAAAAGTAAGGTTTTAAATGAAACTAGAAGAATAAAAAAAATGATTACAAAATTACATTATATAAAGCCTTTCTGTGACACCTCTTCTTAAAGGGTTTACAATATACATTACCTTTGAACCCACAAGGGTTAGGCTGAATGGCAGACTTAGTATCTTGGTTTGGGTCTTACCAATGCCACTGCAGTTTCTCTCCTGGCAGTCACTGAAGTTTAATCAGGTGGGTGATAGTGGCGTAAACTGGTCTTCAGATGCTCAAAAGTAATCTAATCCTCCATGTGATTTCTCGGTAATACATGCAGGGAATTAGTTACAAACTGCTGGTCAGAGTCTGGCTCTTCCTGTTGCATTTGGGGCTGTATGAAAACTCATGCTAGTTTCCCACATATGTTAATACCACACTACTATCACACCAGGGCCACACTGTTACTGGAAAGAATTTGACATAGGAGAATTGCATTTCCCCTGGATCTTGGAGCTGTGTTCTTAGATAATTTTTTTACCATAGAGAGCTACCATCTCAAGCAAATCAGGAATTAAAGCTAATACAAATAGTTACACAAAGTGTTTGTGGTACCATGTGTCTTATTAGCATATTAATATTCATGGCAAAAAATCACAGTAAAGAGCTACTGCAGTCACAAAAAGAAAAAGGTTAACAAATCCATGGTCAGCAAGTGATACAAAAACAAGGAGAAGAGAGACTGAAAGTGTCTTTATAGATACCGACTGGCAAAATATCTGTCTGCTGAAGAATATCACAATCTTGGTACTGTTTGCATAGCTGAGGAAATCAGTTATATAAGCAAGCAAAGTAAACACTACTCACTACTGCCTGTGTAAAGAGGAAAAAACAAATAAAGGAAATAAATGTGATGGGGAAGTGAAAAGAACTGAATATAAAGACACTATGAATAGAGGGAATCAAGTGCTAGTCAGTTTAAATCTGTCTTGTACCGCTACAAGGAAGAGCATGGAAACAAATCACTCTCAACTGGACAAGGAAATAAGAAAAAGGCTCAGGAAATGGGTTGTGGCAAAGGGTCTAAAAGACCAAAGATATTAAAGCTCAGTTGGCTGGACAGAGGACAAAGCTTTTGTTGACTTGCAGTGTGCATCTGTCACTGCGAGCGACACTGACGGCAAGGAATGTCACAAGTAAGTTCAGAAGGGAAAGCAGCTCTGACTCTTATTAATTAATTAATTCATCTTTTATAACAGGGATTCGCAAAGAGTGTGTTGAATGGCATAAGACAATTGGGTGCTCGGCCATTTACCCCTTGAGGGGATTGGTCAAGCTTTAAGACACTTACTCTAAAAGATCAGAAAGCCAGAACCATAACAATGCTGCGTAACAAACCCAGGTGCAAGATAAGGAGTTAGTTTACAAGAACCCATAGCAGTGTTTTCATAGCTTCTGTGAGAACCGCAAAGTTCTCACAGAACGCTGCAGAAAGCTGAAAGATTTCTCTACCAAAACTTTTCAGCATCCACATGCATCTGAATACCTTTTGCTGAATTCTGTGCATTTTTACTCACAGCACCAAAAATAATGAAATTGCATTTTACCTTTTAAGCCGTGAGTCACTTTGCTAAAGGGTCATTGCCCAGACAGTCTGATTGTGCCCAGCAGACAGAGAATACCAAAAGGGAGTTGAAATTTACATCATGTCTGTGTTGTGACAAAGGAAAATGTAAAGATAGCAACTTCTCAGGGGGTTGTTATTAGAATCCTTTCAATCTGTGCCAAAAGAACATTATTCAGAATTCATACTGGGATGTGACTTGTGACTGACAAAATCTTTAGTCCTGAGTGTGTCTACTCATCAACTGGAAGAAGCTGTATTCCATTGCTGCATGCCTTTATAAAAAGGCTGAAAGAGGAGAAGGTTGAGAAGAGCATGGAAAAGTGCAAAGGAAAGAAGGGAAACCTCTAACAATTTCCCAGTTCTTCCTATTTTCACCCACCTGAATCATGCCATGCAATGCTGAGTTTGTGTGCACTCAGTGGTAAGGGAAGGGAGGACATGCAGGAATTTCTGCTTTAATCTGTCACCTAGCCCCATTAAAAAGGCAGGATAAATTGCTTTCACAGAAATTGGCACAGTCTGACTGGGATGGCATCAGAGCAGTGAAAAATAGGCGCTTGGAGAGAAGTTGACTATTCAGCTGCTTTTTCATGAAATTGTGAACTTGGCAGCACAGCAGGCCTCATCCTTCTCATATTGCACCTTTTACATTCCCCTGATCCTGTAAGGACCATCAGGACATCAGGTTTAAAGATGTGTCTGCTCCACATATCTGTGGGTCAGCTCAGTCTGAAACACTGGAAAGAGAAAAAACCCTGAAGTAGGATTCCTCAGAAAGCTGTTTTTCTGTAGAATCTGATGCACAGGGAGTTATTTTACTTCTTAGAACAGGCCACGGGTGTGGAAGGGGGCTGACTAGAGGGGCTGCTGCTCCTTTTATCCGTTTCTTTGCATTTTCATTGAGCCTACACTGAAATGGACTTCACAGGTTTTCAAATCTGCCCAATTTGTTCTCTTCTGTACCTGTGGGAGAGTATGCAATATATTATCATCTAGAGATGATAACAACCTATTAATGCATCCCACTATGTACTTCAGTAATTGTATCCAGTGATTCTGCTGAAGGAAAAAATTGACTTAGTGCCTTCATTTGTGCTGTGAATATGATCCATCTTTCTCCTGTGTCCAAGACTCTTACTGCAATAATTAGTTGGCATAGACCATTTGCAAATTTGAAATTACTATATTATGTGATTCTCTCTTTGCTTTATCTTTCTGCATATTTAGACAGGAAACATATGTCATCAGCCGTGGATACAGCTTTTACAAATAGATGACTCTGTCTTACTGTGCACTGTGGTGCAGAGATATCTCAGTTACAGATGCTTTGTGGTTTGTAGGCCCTACTCTTCCAAAGCCGGCGCTTTCTGACAGAACAGAGAATTAACCGTTGCTTATCACTATTCTCTTTCTGACTGTAGTGTGTATATATATATATATATATATAAAAATGCCTTGACATAGGAATTTAATTATTTTATGTACATCACAAAGTCAAAGCAAGCCTTCCATTCACCTCTCCTTCCTCTTTTCCACTTCCCTCTTTTTTGTGATACAACTGATATGATTAGGCTTGTGTTATGGAAAAAATTAAAGTGATCTTGTCCCTTCTAAAGCATTTGTTTTCAGTTCCAGATAGAAGTGATATGTTGTACTTCTTCATGCGAAAATTTCTTCTTCACATCAGTAAGCCTGAATCCCTGCTGTATGTCTCCAGTGGTGCATTAATGTTAACTACTGCTGGGTTGGATTGTTTCTTTCTTTCTTTCTTTTGATTTTCCTTTCAAAGGTGATGTTTTTGGAATCAGTGTCTGCCCAACACAAGCTGGTCTGATGCAGCTCTTTACAAAATACAGATAATCAAAAGAAGGATCTACTCATATTTTATTTTTTTACTATTTACTTTATTATTCATTCTCAGTAGTCAAGGAAATGATATATGTTTTTCTGTGTTGGTTTTTTACCTTTTTATAATGCACTAGAATTATAATTTTAATAAGCAGGAATTGTATTATTTTGGGGGTGAATAGCTTACCATTATTTTAGGTATAGTTTAAAAGTTGTGAAACAAGTAATTTTGGAATACTCCTAAAATTGTACTTCATTTATTAGGAAAATATGAAGAATAAGCATTTGAGGCTCTGATTTTGTTTGTTTCTTAAATTTAAAAGCTAAATGGCTGTCTACTAGTTATACTGTACAGAATTTATACCTAAAATGTCGGTTGTAATTATTAGGCTTTGTTATCCCCATTTCTTTTATGAGAAGAAGCCTTCTGAGGTTCTTTAATTTTTAGCTGTTTCTTTCTACTGTGTATAAGTAACCTTAAGAAATTACTCTGTTTACATGCTGAGTTAAAAAAGAAATGCAAAGAAAAGACCTTTAAATTTAGCTGTCTTCTAGCTTTGGTCACAGGCTAGTTGTGGATATAACATTCTGTATATAATAAAATACCTGGAAAGTACCAGCAGCTATTCAAAATGACTCTGCCTGAAATAAGCAACATAAAGGTCACATTTAAGATAATAAATATTCATGTAATTAGGTTATATGTAGCTACACAGAATACAATGGCACCAATCATCACAAGTGATTGAAATATTTTCATCAAATTCAGTGATGATTGAGAGATGAAGAACACTGCCATGTGGAATGCATTCTTGGAATACTCCATGGTAGTTAAGAGTGACTGTTCAAACCATTGGGATCATTTCAATCTCCTTGCCAAATCCCCGCTTTTTTCTCTTTTGTATGGTACAGTGTTCCTTGGCAAAGCCTGGGTCAAGTTGCTCCTATTCAGCAGCTTTTTACATCCTTTTTGTGTTAGAAAAATCATCACTACATGACACAAAGAAATAAAGAACTATTCTGCTTTTACAGTTTTCATTACAGAAACGAGACATAAATTAGTCCCAACTTTCCGTGTACACAGTGACACTACCTGTGTTCCTCCCTTTCCCTTTTTGTAAAAGTTAAGGCATTAGCGCCAGTATCTTTTCGAAGTTCCATTTTAAATTTTTACTTCCTGCTTCTGAATTCCTTCTGAAATTTCAGCAGGATTCAGCACTCATCACCTCTAGTCTTAAACCATTTTGCCATGTGTAACAGTGCACAGCAATATCTGTCCAAAAGATCTCTAGTTTGTAGCGGTGCTGGTTTCTAACCCATAGGTTACAAAATACAACATTATTATGCACCACATGTATTCATTTATCTTGCACTGCACTACAGTAGTTGGAGCTGCAGGCGTAGCGCTGCACAAGGTACCATGCAGGGAGATGGACAGTCCCATGGGGTTCTCCCTGCATTTGCATGGAGGGAGGGCCTGATGTTCAGCACTTGGGGAAATGGAAGTTTTGCCTAACCCAGATAATTTGCTTACCAGCTTGCAGTGAAAAATTGCAAGTATTTTATGGAAGAACAAATTCTAGGCAAGAAGGAATTAGGCTCTCAGTAGTGTGCTTGTTGCCCTGCCCTCTGGAAACAGCCTTACCCAGGCAGTTGAAGGCTGTTTCCAGTGATCAAACAGATAAAAAATCCTCCAGGGTCTGGGTGGCATAAAGGAAGTTTATATACTGCCTTTCAAACACATTACAACTGAGATATGACACATCTTCCACAAAGCACAGGGGGCTGAGGGCTGTGATGATCCAATAGCAGAGTGAAGGAATCGGTAAGAGACTGCAATGGTTAAGATCCTGTGCCTGCTCAGGCAGAGCTGCCATCATTGCAGGGAGTAGGGGGATCAAATAGGTCACCTTGGAAAGGCTTGAAGAGAGAAGATCTGTGACTGGTTGTGATTGTCTTAACATATGGCATTAATAAACCCATGAAAAAAAAAAGGTTTTGTTACACTGGACATGAATAAGCTCAGTTTAATAGGTTTCTCATCAGAGACAATGAAAAACATTAACTGAGATAGAAATTTTTCATATTTACCCACCTAGAGGCTATAGTGTCTTTCAATTTCATGTTGTTCAGCAGTGTTGGAATGGGAAAAAATTCTAGTTTCTGCTTCAAGGTGAGAGACTGTTGACTTGGATGAAATAGTGAGCTATTTTTATAGAGAAATGTCCATCTGTAACTGTGTTGAATTTCAGTTAAAATCAGCTCATAGCTCATTTCATTATCTTCTGCTTTCAGAAGTGTGACCCAGTGATTATTTCTTCTTGTCTAGTGCTTGTTTAGTTTCTTAAAAGCAAAACAAAATTAAAAACTATGAAGTACATCAATGCTTATACTTAATTCAAAGACTATTTGCTCCTGCTTGGCCAAAGCTACTAGAGCACAAAATATACTAGGAAAAGATGTCTTTCTGTATTGTTCTCATGTTGAATCTTCATTAAGATTTCATCAAAAATCCATTAGAATCCTCCTTGCTTAGTAACTGCAACAAGGGCTGTTCTTCCAGGGGCCCAGAAAGTCTGATGGTTCTTGAGGAGCCCAAGTTCAACCTACTAAGAAAAAGTTCATCAGTGTTTACTCTCTTTATTCTTTTTTTCCCCCCTGTTTTTCTTGAATGACCTGACAAGCTACTTCTGTTATGTTTTAGCTAGTTTTAACTAAGTTTGCACTTTTTTTGCAATATATACGTGCAATTATTTTTTTAGGCTCTCTTGAAAATGAGGAAACTGAGGGCTAAGGCAAGGAATTTGATTTTATGGTGGAAACCTAACCTATCAGGTTTTACTAGATGATATTTTGTACTTATGGAATGCAGTTCGGAAATATTTACTATATTACATATGGTAACCTTTACAGTAGTCTATGGAGTTAGTAAACCCAGCATGGCATGTGCAGTGAGCATTTTCATCGCTATGGCAGGTATTAAATAAATGTCTTTCCAAAGCTGGAAAAAAGAACATGTATTTGAAAACTGAAAATATGATGTGGATCAGATCTCAGGTTCTTCATCCTGTCTGTGTTGTGGTATCCCAAGATTCTGGTCTCTAACTGGAGGTCTGAGAATGAGAAGTTTGGGCCTGTAATCCAGCAGCTAAAAAACTGGCTGATTTTGAGAGCTGTTAGTCATCCTCTGGGCTATTTTGAAGCTATATTTTATGCCAGTTTGCAAATTGTTCATGTGTATCTAACTTATCTCACCTGTCTACCAGGCTGTCATGATGTCTTAATATAGACCAATAGTTTAAAATTCACATAGCTCGATGAAAGCAGTGTGTAAGCAAGCAAGAATTTATGTTGTTAAGAAAGGAAAGTGTTGTTGGACACAATGAAATGATGTCAAATGGAAAGAAGAGGTTATTCTTCCATGAACAGAGAAATCTTTCAGCACTGTTTCAGACTATATAAAATAGCTATCCTTATGGACATCTCTTTCAAAAGGAATTAAATAATGATCATCTCCCATTTTTAATGCATTGTTTTTTTCCTGAAGAAAACATGAAGAAGGCAGACAGATTTACAGAGACAAAAAAACCCAACTTTATCTCTACTAAAAGGAAGAAGAGTTTGTGATCTGGAGTGGGATGTTTAGTTCAGACAGAAGGCACTAGCTAATAGCACAAATAATTAAAGAATATTCTTTTGTAGGTGTTCAGTTAACCTGTCTTTATGAATGTCTCTTTAAGTAGATCTCTGCTTTGTTGAAAACTGTTAGAGCTTTTCCTTTTTGATGGTGGTGGTGTGCTAATGAGAGCTAGCTGCAGGGAAGTGTTCTGAGGGAAGGAAGGGTATTGGGAAACACACTTTTCATCATGTAGATAGTTTTTTACTGTGGGCAGCAATTAAAACTGGTTTAGTCCAGGGGTTAACAAGAAGGAAAAATCCCCCAAAACCTTCATCTTGCCATCATATTTCAAGGGGCCCAAGAGAAAAAAAGGCTCCTCCTATTTCACATGAACGTTCTAAATCCAGTCTTTTGGGGTTTGAACAGTATGAGCTGTTACGAAGTCAAAACTCAATGCTTTTACTGCAGAAGAGGTAAACAATATTGGGACAGATATTAATATCCTCTGACTTGAGTGCTAAATGACTTCTGGTTTTGGCATGTTTAGATATGGCAGACATTTTAGAAATAAGCACTGCCAAGGTCTAATTATTGCAAACTAATTACAGCTGTTGAAGTTGAAGCTCAGGAAGTGTGAAGTGCCTTCAAGAATTGCAATCCCCTGGAGATGTGATTAGCTCACAATTGCCACTGTGGTAGTTCTGCTTGGAGCTTTCTTGTGTAAGGAAAGCAGACAGGATTGACAGATAAGCCTTGGTTTTATCTGAGTTGCAAATTGTCACAGGCTGATTCACCTGAGTAGAAAACTGACAAACCAGTACAAGAATAGGGTCTTGCATAGAAAATTTTAGAGAAATTTTAGCTATTTACCTGGAAAGTGTGATATAGTATTCTGCAGTGCTGTATACAGAAATGTACATCAGTGATTGTGTTCACTCCTTGGCTGATAGAACACAAGGGCAGTAGCCTTTTAATGCAAGCCTGTGCTTCTGCCTTGTGAACTTGGTATTGAGCTATCTCTTTGTGCATAATACTCTTGTGTAGATGCTTGTTGTGCCTGTGGACTGGAGTTTGCAAGCACTTGCCCTGGGGTTTTTTATTCGTGTGGGTTTTTTGGTCTGATTTTTAAGTTGCAGTCTTTTAGCACACAGTAAAAGAATATTCACGGTGAGGACAGAATAGAACTATGCTATTTAACCTGTCACACTTACTCTTCAAACTGTTACAGAGACAGGAAGCTTCTGAGCTGAAGGCCTCCTCACATGGGGCACTGATGGCACGTTTGAATTACTGATCATAAAACCTCTCCATACTGATAAGAATTTAGCCCAGCACAGTTACTAAGCATATGCAGACTCTTCTAATCTTCTGCCTAGAAGAAGGAGATATTGGCAATGAAGCAAATTACTAGTATTCCATGTAGAAGGAATAAAAATGAAGCCTGAGAGGGAGCTTGGGGATTTCAGAGATGATGGGAGACTGGAATTTCGCTTTGAGTCATTGAACTAGGAACTCACTGAATTTTTTTCTCCTTGTTGCTAGCCTTGCAAGTAGGTGGGATTTAACATGAGCTTAGAAGAATTCTTTTACCTTCCTGGAATTTAGACTATCTGGTGGCTGAATTAGGAGACACAGTGGGGGAGCAGAATGGGTTCATGGTTAGAGAAAAATAACAAGGACTGTGGCAGGGATAAAGATAATGATCTCCCTTAGCTGGCTTTTCATTTTTTCAAGATGTTTTCTGTTGGTTAAGCAAGACAATCTATCAGACTTCAAAGCTTATTAGAAAAATCCTTCTGGGCTTTTTGCTTGCTGCATGGTGCTAATGTGTTTTAGAGCTGTTAACTATCCTGGTTTTGAGTTATATCGGGGCTCCTGTAGTAGCCTGCATTTCCTACATGCAAGATGGTAAATAAACCCTTGTGCAAATCAAGAGTTTGTAAATAAGGTGACTCAGGATTAGATTCTACCCTAATCTTTCTGTTCTGGGTGACCATTAGTGCAAAGTACACCATGAAGCTGGTAGTAAAGGGACTTCTCTGGCCGTTTAGCTGAATACAAAAATGAAAAAACAGGGGGATTGTCATAATACCAAGCACTGAATCAAGGTTTGGCTACTCTTTTAACTATGTCTGAGGATAAGAATAGGACTAATTGCTGGAAATACTAGTTGGCTAACACAGGCTACGACCTTTTTTGAGTCTACAGAAACACCATCTTACTCTGAGTTCAGAAAATATATCTATAACTTTCTGCAAATACTATCTAAAACCTAGCCTAGTCTAAAAAGGCCACTTTAGGCTTGCTGAACTCAATAAAATATATATTAAACAAAATATCGACTGTAATCTGAATATGCTGGGGAAAACTGAACTATCAATCTTTTTTCTCTATTTTTTTTCCTAGTTTGATTAGGTGATAGAGGTCTGAGCCCAGCAGCAGCAGCAATGTTTGATTTGTATTGGCAGTGTTCTTTTTGCATGAAAGAGATGGCTGTATTCTCCAGGGACCATGAGATGCTGTGTTTGTGAAGGAACAGATACGTGTTATGTATTAAGCCTCCTAGCCCTATATCTGTGCTTCTGGAAGAAGCATATTAGGAGACAAGGATTGCAAAAAGCTTCATGGATCAACAAATCACACTGGTATTGCTGTTTCATAAACTTCAGATCAAACTGTACATTAGTTAGGATTTTTGTCTTGGCTGCTGTACTTGGAAAACTGTTCAGGGATGTCATTGCTCTGAAGGCTAGAAATCTTCTAGTTTCCAGTCTGAGAGAATTCAGTTTATATGCATTTCTTCATCTACCTACTTTAACTTTTAGCTTAAATTATTCTTTTAAATACCTGATCTTTACTCTGAACTGCATTTATAGAGAACAGTCATACCCTCTGATGAGCTGTTCTTTCTTCTCATGTAATAGTCTCTTCATTCTTCTGCCAATAGCTTTTTTTCCTGTGCATGTTTCAGTCTCACTTAACTTTTAAAAGTATGAATAACATAATAATGACAAAGATTAATGTTTTCCAGTCTCTCCTGGAAATGTCTGGTTTGATTCTCTCTAACTCCTCATTTACTTTTTTACATTTTTATCCCATTGGTGGCTCATCCTGTGACTGGTGACTAATATTGCCTGGGTTTCTTTGTGACATCTGCAATTGATGAGCTTATAGCTTCTAGCAGAATTCCCTGTTATTAGTCCTCTGGTGAGCTGAAAAGTATCGAGAGCTGAACGTGTAAGAGTTGGCCCTGTCATGTTAGTGACCTAGATAATGTTCTTAATTTTGCTTGTAGCAACTTTGTAGGATTTCTGAGTCACTTTGTAAATCTGGGGGAAAGAGAATGATCGCATTTGTCTGTTTTCTTAGCTATGGATGAGGTTAGTAAATTACATTGTAAAGAAATAAACCACAAAGTCAGGACCTACAGAGCTGCAGCATCTTTAAAGTGAATTACTGAGCAATTGTCATACATCCATATGCCTGATAATTTGTACGAGGTGCGTGGCTCGTAGGAGCCTTAGAGGTGCTAGAAAGGAGGAACTGAAGGCATCTGAGGCCTCCCACCGAGGTGGCCACTTTGACTCTCTTTTACAACCAAGTCTGAGCGTCTTCTAAACTTCAAGGAAATTTGAGGGCTTTAATTGCCGATTTATGAAGGTTTGTGACTGAGGACAAAGTATTATTCATTTTGTGTCTATCTCCCAATGAAACATGAAGATAAATAAAGATACTAGCCTATGGGTATAGCCCTCAGATGGTTGTTCCAGTACCCTTTGAACTTGTGAAGAACAGGAGAAAATCTGATGAATAATAACAAGTTTGGCCTATGTTCCTCTTGAATACTGGGAGGCACAACAACTGGAGTAGGAAAAAAGAGGCAGCTGATGAGAAGGAAAAAAGATGAAGGTGTTGAAAAAGTGAGATCTGTGGAAAAGTCCCTCTATATTGAAGTTAGTTTTTCAGCGATGTATTAGAAGACCCTTACCTATATCACCTTCAGCTGGGGCAGCAGTGCAAATTCAGTCATGTTTCTACAAACTTCACCTAAGGCCTTTGTGAATTTTTATTAGCTGAGAGTTCCCTGTGCTGTGTTGCACTAATGACTGTATCTGCCCTATAACTTATGTACACAAGAGACAACAATGATTGAAAACTATTTGTTTAACTTATTACTGGTAGCTAACTTAATTCCCCAGAATATTATATCCCACCACTTAGCAGGCATTTGTACACTGCTGTATATTTAACAGACCTTCAGGTTATAATTTCAGCAATAAAGTGCACAGCTGGGTGGCATAGGGAAGGAAGGGATTGCCAACCAGAGTGTGATTCAACTGTTTGTTGGTTTGGTTTTTAATAAAATATTCAATGTCAGAACCATTTTAGTTTTTAAAAGAGTGGCAGAGTATGTAAGAACACCAGGTTCTGTAGGGACGAAGATGTAGAAGATGAAGATCAGGCACTTCTAAAGACTCAACCTGGCAAAGTTAACAATTTTTTTTGTGCTAATGTTATCTGTCTCGGTTTAGAGACAAGTTTAGGAGAAGAACACTCTGGAATGAGTGTTTCCTCTAATTAAAAAAAGGGGTTCCAACAATCCCTTTCTGCCAATGAGAAAATGAATATTAGTGGATGAAAGTGAAAAAAACCCAACTGTTTACTGACAAAAAAAGTGCCCACACATCACAGGGGAAAAAATGAATAAATGCTAGATACTGAGTTGTCAGAACCTTACACCCCACACACACCCACACCGAAACAAAAAACAAAACAAAACAAACAAACAAACAAAAAAGCACAACAGCCGACCGCATGGCGGGGAGGAGGGGGAATAAAACAGCGACGGCTTTCACCTCAGGGAAGAAAAAAACAAAAGGTTCATGCAGCAGCTTGGGAAAAAACCAGATGGGAACCTCGTAAATCTCTGATGTTGGTCTCCTGTTCACAGCAGATGAAGCTGGCTGATTTAGGGTTCTTTCTTTTGCTGGGTTGGCTTTTCCGAGGTCTGGGGCCGGGACGGAGCGGCCGCTCGGCTCTCTGCCGGTGCCCCGCTTCTCCTGTCGATAGTCCTCTCTGGCCTCGGACCAAACCAAACCAAGCAGTTCAGGAAGAAAACAAAGGCCTCGAAGGATTGCTGCCGCAGTCGCCAAGGCCAGGGAAAGGGAAAAAAAACTTGCCTAAGCTAACAAAAACCCAAGCTAGCTAAGCAACAAAGAAAGGCCGGCACCACGGACGCGTGGGGAGCGAGGCTTTGAAAAAGCCCGCGCACAGCCCCAAGGCTCCCCCCAATGCCCAGACCCGCCCTAAAGCTACAGCAGCCATCTCTGGGCATGGAGCAGACGATCAGGAAATAGAAAACCACCCCAAGACACTATCTTCAGTGTCCCTTGATGTGTCCGCACCCTGGCAATCTCCTAACTGGCCCTGTACCTTGGATCTGGCAGGAGGCTGCTTTGTTTACAACTTTTTATACACGTTCTGGAAACAGTGCCCCTCTGCATTGTAGCCAACCCTCGAGCAAATGAAGCTGCCGTTAAAAGCGTGACATTTGAGAATAATCTTTCTAGCAAGTAGTTGACTTTGCTCAAGATTAGCACAATTAAACTCTGCAAGAAAACACATCAAAAAAACCTTTTTTCAGCTCTCTTTTATTTACTTTCAGAATTTTACATGTAAAACAGCTACTCCAGTTGGTATCAGCTGAGCCACTGAATTCTTTCCCTTTTATATGGTTATTTTGAAATTGAACAACAGGGACAGTTTTTTGGGTGGTTTTGGACAGAGTGTGGGTTTTGGAACACTCAAACAACAAAGTTCTTTATTCCTTTGCTGAGAACAATACCATGGAGAAGTTCTTGGCAATATGAGTGGGGTTTTCCCTCTTCTGTGTGAAATATGGTGAAATCTCTGGCACAAGTAGGGAAGTCCAATTTTTCCAGTGCTGTGGACAGATGCCAGTTTTGGATGACCTCCAATAAACCACTCTCAGGAGTCACATATGTAATTCTTGAAACAGACAATTCCAGCAAGTAAGCCACAGTATATAAATTAATGCTTGAAGAGTTGCTCAAGAAAATCCTTCATACAGAATGTTCTTTTGGTTGTTAACCGAAAGGATAATTTTTCTGTGTTCAATTAAGTCAAATATATGTGTTACCTAGGAAAAATGCGAAGTATTAATTTATTTTCCTTTCTAATTTTAATTATTGTGTACAGAAGCTTATAAAAAAATACCTGATAAACTTTTCCCTTTCTCTGCTCTCAGGTCATAAGAACAGAGGAAAAGAGTAGATACTTCAAGTGACCTGGGTCAGATTCTCATCTTGAGGAGAACCTCATAGCCATTAATAAATAAATAGACATAAATACTTAGTGAATTTGCTCTAAGAATCCAGTATTAAAAATTATCCTCACAATCAGATTTTTCTTTTCCTTTAAAAGGAAAAAAAGGATGCAGAAGTATGTAGGTCTTCTCTTCTGAATTCTCCATCATGCAGGACTTTCAGCCTTTTTAAAAAATTTCGTGCCTTAGAGAAAAGACTTATTGTAAGATCCTTAGTGGAACAGAACAACTTCTGGGTTGTTTATTTGAGTGCCTCCACAAAATTTTATTTTGCCTCTTGTTTTGCATGACAGCCAAGCTCCAGTTTTACTAAGGAACATACGGGCAGGCCTGCATTGTGAAACAGATGCTCCTTGATGTTCCTTGCTTTTTCTGACATGCAAAGGTTCAGGTCTCCTCTTTGGGCCTCTGTCTAAGATCAGTTTCCCCATTCCTTGAAAAGCTGCTGTAAATATATTTCTAACAAGTGGACAATCTATCTGGCTCTAGGGAACATCATCCACAGAATATTGCTTTACTTTTGGGAATAGACCACGTTAGAAGTATGCCACTATGCCTTGCTGCATTGTCATGCTCACATGAGACAGATGAAAAATTATTATTTATAGGGAAATTGCAGAGTAGAGACTGTTCAGTACCACACAGCCACTATGAATATTTCTGCTCTGTAAATCAACTGCAAATTACTCTAAATGACACTGAAATAGTGAAGAAGTTAAAAATCTGGCATGATTTATGTAAATCTTTCAAGTGCTTATCATGTCTTAAACACCACAAGATTTCTGTGAGATATCTTTATTTGAGCTGCAAGCTTTACTTCAGTGTCAATAAAGAAGAAGAATTTTTATTCCATAAGAATTTAACATAGATTGCTGGCATGCAAACTTTTCACTCATTGATTATTTTGTGGAGAAGTGTATGAGATCTATAAAACAGGAAATATTATGTACTTACACATATGCACAACCTCTGAAAGAGTCACCTACAGGAATTGTTGCGGAATTATTTCTTATTGCTCACTGTTCCTAGTAGTAAATTTCCCAGAGATAAGGCCTTGTGGTTCTGGTTCCTGATAAGTTATTTGGAATGATACTATCCTAAGGTGTGGGCTGGCACTTTTGGTTTGAGAGGGGAACCTTGGTTAGGTGTGTCGATACAACAGGGTAATAGAATAAAATAAGTTAGGACACTTTTCTCTGCATCCGCCTGAATTAACTCAAAATACCTACTTAAACTGTTTCATTCAATTAATTTGACTTGAGGCAGATTACTATCATTGGCTACCTTTGAGAAGAGCTAACAGCAAGTTGCAGGAGGACCACACTTCTTGGTAAGAATATCAGTTTTTACCCATCGCTTTTCCCCCTAAAGTTTGTCACCAAGCTCCTCAAGAACAGTTAAAATGTAGAGGCATCTACAGTGCTATTGGGAAAATGTCATAGCAGCTGTCACTGCACCAGAGACTGTTTGTGTGATTAGAAGTTAGATTATTGTTTCATGGCACTCATCAGTTTGGATAAAATAAAAAAGGAATACAAATGTTTTGTTAAAATGGACAGGTTTTTAAAAAATTATTAGCTTTAAAACAGGCATCTGTTCTTCACTGAATTTAGAGGAAGGCTTCCATTAATTTCACTATATGTGCACCTTGGTAAGAAAAGCCAAAAGAGCTTTTTATCACAAAACCAAATATTCCATTCCCTTGCTGAGCTCTGTGAAATCAGGCTGTGAAAAATTCTTAAACATGGACACATTTGGAAGATCCTGCATATCTGCAGGGAGTTTTCTTCACCTTCTACATGTCCATCCCTCCACCTCACCACACCTGTCCCATAGCTCAAGAGAGAGTCCACTGACCAGTGCTTCTCTTGCTATATACCTTCATTGATGTCTTTGGCCAAGCTTAAGCCTTATTTATGATTTAAAATATACCCTCCACACAGTATTTGTAGGATTTGGGGGTGATATTAACAATCATGAACACTAGTCTTTGTTAGTCACTAAGAGCTTTTAGGATTATGCACTTTAATAATCTCTGCACAGTGGATTTTGACAAATATCAAACTGTAAAGTCTCTTTCTTCAGAATCTGCCTATGTAATAGATTATTTACAGGTCACCGTTTTTTCTTGCTCTGTACTTTTCTGCTTGCCTCAACAATTCAGTATAATCAATTCATTCAACTCTTCATGAAAACAGAGTAGAAAATACTTCAAAACATAACTCCTGCCTTCTCCAGATACCTCTCTTTACTCAGTGCGTGATTTCTGTCGGTACGTATTAATCAATACAGACTGCAAATCCAAATTGAGGTTATTCAAGGTGTTGCACAAGCTTGCTGAAGTCTCCCTTATGCATGTGGTGTTTTAAAAAACCCAAAAGAGACTAGGATTCATCTTTCTGTCAACAACTGCTCTGTTTTGATGCAGGGACCCTTTTTTTCCATGTATAACTAAGAAGTTATGCATGTGTTGAGATCTGGTGGTTCAAAATCTGATCCATTGGTAAGTGAATGGAAAGTGATGGAAACTTCTCTTCCAGTGATTGGTTATATGTGAACAGGAGGTATTTAAAATTTTGCATAGTTAAAATTATGTTTTCAAATTATGTTTTCCACTGCAGACTTGATACATGAACTGTGGGAAATGGTGCAATGATTTCTACATGTGTGAAAACAAAGTAAAAAAGAAATGTCTGGAAATACGCATCAAAAAAAATCTGACATGGAAATGGGTACTTGACCGCTTCCACAATTTAATATGTCTCGCAGACTTTTTGGACTTACTGGTTAAGTGGTTTCATCATCCCACTGTTCATGAATCTCACCTGTCTATGGATGTTGTGTGAACTTAAGGGGTCCTTTAACAGGAAGGGTACCTATTAAGAGAATTATTTAATGTGCTGTCTCACAAAAATGGAGCAGGATTCAATTAGTCCTGCATTAC
Organism: Struthidea cinerea; assembly: GCA_013397865.1. Lineage (NCBI taxonomy): Eukaryota > Metazoa > Chordata > Aves > Passeriformes > Corcoracidae > Struthidea > Struthidea cinerea. The sequence continues at coordinate 42,431 of VZTI01001948.1, forward strand.
ATCTGTGGAGGCACTGGCAGTGCCTCACTTTATGGCCTAAGATCAGAAATAAATCCCAGTGGCAGACTTTTTTGTTAGATAATTAAGTGGCTGTCACAATTTCAGCAACATGAGATTCTGTAAACTGTATTGCAAAGGCCAATGATGGTTGAGCCAAAAGAGGAAAAGTCAGTTTAAATCCAGTTTTGTATTTTCTGACCCCACAGGAAATTTGCATATAGCTAATGTGAAATCCTTATTACCTTTGTTTGCTTAATTGTAATTTTAGGAAAATGGATACTTATTTCTGTTAAGCCACATAATTTAAACTCCGCTTTTTAAAAAAATTGCATTAAAAAATGACATCTAGTTATGGGGAAAAGAGAGAGGAAAGGTTTTTGCAAAGACAGTAGGGTTGTTAGTTTTTTATTTGTATAATTGAGAAATAAGATAATTGTATTTGCAGATGACTGAGTGCAAATATTTTAGATTTGTAAAACACACCTTTGAGTTGCAGTGCAGATAGATGGACTCTTCCATTTCATTAGTATTCTGGGTGTTTGGGATGTGCCAGCTAAATGCAGCCATCCTGTGGGAGCTTCTTGTAGCCATAGCAACTGGGCTGCAGTTTCAAAGAGCTGTGCAGTGCAGGTCTGACATCTCTGAAGCACAAGGTGCTCGCTCATTAATCAATGCGCTGCCTAACAACCACAGGAAAGATCATTCAGTGAGCAGGCTAAGGAAACTTGGGGATGATTTGCAATCAGTGTTTTCTGCCGGGTGAATTTGCTCGTAGTTTTGAGAGGTAAAGTCTTGCCTGCTGTGGTGCCTCCCAAGCTGCCAGCGTCGGAGCCCATCCTGCTGGGCAGCTCTAGCTCCGGGTGGGATCGGCAGAAGCGCTGCGGAGTCGTGCGAGCCCTGTCAATGAGAGGCACAGTGCTGCAGCAGTGGGTGTCACACTCTCTCAAGCCTCTCATGATTGACTGAAATCTCTGCAAATCTTTACAGATCATCTGCAGATGATCTGGGCGAGGCTCAAACTACAGAGAGTGATAAGACACAGTGGTGACAAGAGTCATAAAATTGAGTAATATTTGAGAACCTAATTCCTTTGAATTTGCCTGAAACTCCCAACTGAAATGCAGTTAATTTTCTCATTGCTTATGATGAAGTCCACAATTTAGTCCTAAGTAACTCACTGCAATTAACTACATGGGATTTTCACTCTCAATTGGATCTCAACACCAGTGCTTATCAAGAGAGAAAAATGAAATGGCATAATGAAGAAGACAAAATAGTTATGGCCTACCAAAGAATGATGGATGAAGAATTAGAATCATCACGAAAAATCTTTATCTCTTAGAAAAAATAACTTCTTATATCAATGAAAGTCAGTATGTATCAGGAATCTATACTGATGGAAAGACAAAGCCATAAAAATAATTTGCATTTCATGGAATGATGTGAACAAAATATTCTGGAAGCTGAAATAATACCTCAAGTAATAATGACAAATATGCCAAATAAAAAAGTAGTATGATTAAAAAAGGAAGGATAACTGATGCCAAAGTCAGCTCTGACAAATGCACCCCTGGTGAAAATAATTTTAAAAGTTACGTATATAGAGATAGATAAAATTATTTGCACATTTTATATATATATATATATATATATATATATATATATACACANTTATTTGTATAATTGAGAAATAAGATAATTGTATTTGCAGATGACTGAGTGCAAATATTTTAGATTTGTAAAACACACCTTTGAGTTGCAGTGCAGATAGATGGACTCTTCCATTTCATTAGTATTCTGGGTGTTTGGGATGTGCCAGCTAAATGCAGCCATCCTGTGGGAGCTTCTTGTAGCCATAGCAACTGGGCTGCAGTTTCAAAGAGCTGTGCAGTGCAGGTCTGACATCTCTGAAGCACAAGGTGCTCGCTCATTAATCAATGCGCTGCCTAACAACCACAGGAAAGATCATTCAGTGAGCAGGCTAAGGAAACTTGGGGATGATTTGCAATCAGTGTTTTCTGCCGGGTGAATTTGCTCGTAGTTTTGAGAGGTAAAGTCTTGCCTGCTGTGGTGCCTCCCAAGCTGCCAGCGTCGGAGCCCATCCTGCTGGGCAGCTCTAGCTCCGGGTGGGATCGGCAGAAGCGCTGCGGAGTCGTGCGAGCCCTGTCAATGAGAGGCACAGTGCTGCAGCAGTGGGTGTCACACTCTCTCAAGCCTCTCATGATTGACTGAAATCTCTGCAAATCTTTACAGATCATCTGCAGATGATCTGGGCGAGGCTCAAACTACAGAGAGTGATAAGACACAGTGGTGACAAGAGTCATAAAATTGAGTAATATTTGAGAACCTAATTCCTTTGAATTTGCCTGAAACTCCCAACTGAAATGCAGTTAATTTTCTCATTGCTTATGATGAAGTCCACAATTTAGTCCTAAGTAACTCACTGCAATTAACTACATGGGATTTTCACTCTCAATTGGATCTCAACACCAGTGCTTATCAAGAGAGAAAAATGAAATGGCATAATGAAGAAGACAAAATAGTTATGGCCTACCAAAGAATGATGGATGAAGAATTAGAATCATCACGAAAAATCTTTATCTCTTAGAAAAAATAACTTCTTATATCAATGAAAGTCAGTATGTATCAGGAATCTATACTGATGGAAAGACAAAGCCATAAAAATAATTTGCATTTCATGGAATGATGTGAACAAAATATTCTGGAAGCTGAAATAATACCTCAAGTAATAATGACAAATATGCCAAATAAAAAAGTAGTATGATTAAAAAAGGAAGGATAACTGATGCCAAAGTCAGCTCTGACAAATGCACCCCTGGTGAAAATAATTTTAAAAGTTACGTATATAGAGATAGATAAAATTATTTGCACATTTTATATATATATATATATATATATATATATATATACACACGTATGTATGTAGTTGTGGCCCTGCATCTGTTAGAGGCTTACCCTTTAAATCTAGTAGAGTTGTTAATTGTCTTGAACCCAATTAGGCAGAAACTGCTGTCTGCAGAAAGAATTGAAAAATGAACTGCAGAGTTGGAAAACACATTTGCTATTAACACACTTTCTATCCCCTCCCTGAAAAGACAGCAATGTATTTTCCTTAAATATTTGCAAGACATTTAAATAAGAGGATTAATTTAATTCTGAAGAATTTGTCCTTCCCCACAAAAGAATTTGTACTGCCCTTCTTAAGGTTCTGCTCAAGAAAAATTAAGCTATTTTATATCATGGTTAAATCACAGAAGTATCATTAAAACAAATATACAAATCTGAGAACTTTTTGTTGGCATACTATGACTGGCTGAAGTTTGGGGGGATTTGTGTGAGTTCCAAGAGTTGTGCCAAAAAGTTTTTCATTGAGTGAGAGATTTAGTCTCCCCTAGACCAGCTCAAAATGATTCACAGCAGTAGTGTGGCTTTGCAGCCCAGTTTCTTCCAGTGTCTCCTTGCAAACTGCAAGGCTGCATTTATATCTGATTTAATCTTCTGGTGTAGTCCATCTTCTGTCTTTCTCCTGTGGCTTAAAGCTGACTTAAGAAAGGCTGTGGAAGTCTTATACCAGATTTCATTGGAAGTAGTGTCATGTTACTAATTCCAAACCTTACTTGGCATAATAAATTATGTTGGCATTTAAAAAGTATCTCTATTTTCACTAAAATTGGTTTTCCAATAAATTACCGTAATTACCTTTTCTTTTTTTTTTTTTTTAAAATAGGGTGTGCTGAGAAAACTGAAGCGTAATTGTTATCAGCTGTTAAGTGGTTTATTTCATTAAAATCTAAGGCCTGCACAATTTTACTGAAACCACAGTGAAATGAAGATCAATTAAGTTGAAATCTCATTTCTTATTTGAGTTTGATTAGGTAAAGTAGACAATATTGTAAATAGTTCGGGTTGGATTTTATTTCTGACGGCAGGTGCATTCTGTTGTTTTCAATATGGTTATTTCAGTGCCTGAGACAAATGTTGTGTAGGCATAGGAAGCTACACTTGCTGTTCCAATGTCGGCATAATTATCCTTCAAGAAGCCATTGTAGTTCTTTTAAATAATTTCCGTATATCTGCAGGAATCTGTAGAACTTCCCCTGTCCTTCAGGTTTGTAAGAATAATCTTCCTTCAAAGTAAATCTTCTTGCTTATCTTTCTTTGGGTAAGTAGTCTATTTTTTTTTTGGTAGAAAAAGTCTGCTTTTCTAAAGCAATTGTTAATGAATGGGCTGCTTTTAAGTAAGTTCTCTTTTGCAGCTTTGGGGATTTTCATATGTAGTAGATGTCCGAGACTTTTTGAACACAATTCTTTCAAACCAACAAGGAGCAGAATTCCAGATCTGAAACTGAGTCTAGTAAATACTGTACTGAATCTTAACGGGCACTTGAAAACACCAGCAATCATGTTTGTTTGGATGGCTGGTGTGAGACAAGGTAATCTGTAAAAGTCACTTCTTCAGGATACGGAGGCCCAAGGCATCCATAAAAATGATCTGGAGCCAGAAAATCTTTGAATATAAGCCTAAGTATACCCCAGTGACTTTAACTGGATCCTCCGAGCTCAAGTGAAGCAAATCCTTTGTATTTATCCCAAGAAAATTTTACAGCACTTGGTTTTATACAATGATTGATCAGTAAATACTTTACCACTTCATACTCTACCTCCTCATTGGTGTAAGCAACAATACAACTCCTCCTTTGTCCTTTATCCCCATCTCCACACAAGATGATCAGTTAAACAAACTTGCTCAGTGCAAGGTTTTATCTGTCTAATTTACACATTAGGGTTATTTCTGAGGATAGCAACTAAATGAGGGCAGGCACTGCTGATAGTGTTGTCAGCAGCCAGATAATTTGGAATTAAATCTGAATTATCAGTAGTGCTATATCCCAACTATCACTCACCGAATTAATACTTGGGTAGGATACCTGTTAATCACATTTTTCCCGCAAGATATGTCCTGGAAACCCCATTTTCAGTTTTTGTCACAATCAGAATTTATCTCTCATAGTGCCTGTCTTCAAGATAAAAATTAAGCATGCTTATTACAAATATTCTGTTCAATATTATGTAATTTTTACTAGACAAAATTTTACTCTCTGCACATAAGAAAATGTAAAAAAATCCCCCTCAAGTACAGAAATGTCTTGGTATTATAAATTCTTACATTAAGCACTGAAAGTAAAAACACATAAATAAAGAAAATGTAGTGTGCTATCCTGTGTTTTAAGACTATTACTCCTGTTACTTCATTATCAGGTTAGCTATCAGGTTAAACTACCAGAATATTGCCTTTGCTATTTGGAAGTCCCGTAGGTCTTAGATTACCTTCAGAGATGAGGGTCCTATTCCCTTAATTTCCAATAGAAATTATTTAAACAGGTCCAAATAATGCTTTGAATTCTCAATAAGTTTCTTCTTTCTGGTTTTGCTTGATGATTATGCTTGCTGTTGCATTCTTTTTTCCTGAGGAGTCATAATCTAAACTGAATTCTGACATTCTTTCACTAGCACAGACATGTTTACAACTGTTGCCTAATGAAATCTAGGACAAAATATGAAGAAAATTAATTATCCACTAATGTGAACTATCTGCAGCTAATTCAAATGACTTCTTTCATCAGTTCCCAGACCCTCTAAAGAACAAATACTAATTTTTCTAGACATCAGGTGTCTAGCGCAAAAGGCTTTCTAATTAATTAGTCCTTTCTCTAATGTTTACATCTGAGATAATTAAAGAATAATGTCATGAAGAATATCCAGGAAGATGAAGAGTTTTTCTAAAGCAGTATTTTTGCAGACAGTAACATAAATTGAAGAGTTTTCTGCACACGTTTGCTTGAAATGATGCCCTTTTACTTTTACATAAAGGAATTCACAGTCGTGAGATGTTAAAATGCTGATCAGAGGTGTGTCATTACAGCAAATGAAGCCTTTCTCTTTGTGTTAATGTTGTAGGATATATTCAGATTCTTTTATTTATAACTTCACATACTATTGGAGTAGCATTTCTGTTGGAAACACAATGCTGTTTACCTGGGCTAGGAAACACCATGAGGAATTTCAGTGTCTGGTGCTACCTCCTGTGGAAGGCCAGCGAGCACAGACTGGTCCTGCCAGCCTGGTTTGGCTTCTGTGCCTCTCCACAGGTGCTCTGTGTGCAGGGATAAAAGATGACTGAGCAGAAGCAAGCTGGAATTATGACATTTGACCGTATTTCCGCAGGGAAGATGTACAGTGGCATAAGGCCAGAGCCTGGAGAACATTTGCACTGTAACAGTGCTGCTGTAGCACAGTTTAACTGCCCCAGTGGCTGTTGCCTCTGACTGTGTCCTGTTCACAGACCGTAGCATAGTTTATGTCACTGATCAGGCAAAGCAGTGAATTGTGTCAGTAAAAATACTTTTGGAGGTAAAAAATAGTACAACCAAGGAAGAATAAAATGGTTGAGAACCCAGAGATGTGGGAGAGTAATAAAAAAGTACTTCTGCTTAAGGGAAATTTATTTTTAAAAGAATAACCTAAAAAAATCATAATGAACTCTTAAGACTGACGCTAATGAAACCACTAAAAAGTAATCACTGCCTAGGGAGGAAAAATTATGCTGTGTGAAATCAAACTAGGGTGTTTCTAATTGTCTTTGCATTGCATGCCTGCATAAATTATATATTTTCTATGTTATGTGATTTACCATTACCAAATTTTAGATAAAAACACAAAGCATATAATTTAAAATTCTGATCATGTATATGGTGAAAAGAGATACCAAATTAATTAAGATGCTACTTTGAGTTATATGTATTGTAAAATAGCATTCCTTCTGCTGGCTGTAGCTATTTACAGCATATATAGATGACAGCATATTGGTAAGATTAATCAGTAAGGAGTTACTTTGAAAACTACCTCAAGTTTCTATGATTGTTTTCATCACAATATGAAACATGAAAACACCATCCTATAATATCTTTATATATCTCCACTTTTACTAATGTTTATAGTTCTGCAGAAGAAGGAAATTTTACTTTGTTTAATATTTTCAAGGAAGATTGTCCTATGTCTTAGTTATATTTAAAGGTTTATCTCAGGACTGATTGAACTGCGGAACCATTCTTGCAAGATTCCCATTAATTTTCTGGCTTAGACTGCCAAACAGAGAACCTCAAGATAAAATTACGTCTGTTTTTGTCAGTGATTGAGGCACGGACCCAGACCGGCAGGGAATCTGGATCGTTTATTCAGAGAAATGAGCTGGTTTTATACACTTTTCCAAGGCACAGTACTTCCTTATATGGTAATTCTCACTATGTGACCTATCCCGTGTTGCCACATCAGCAACACACTTTCTAAATGGCTTTCTATGGGGTGATCACGTGCTGTTCACCATCCGTCAGCTCCCGGCAGGCTCCTCTCTGTAGGGGTCTGCCGTGTGACACCTCCTCCCCCGAGGGTCCGGTGGAGACAAGCCTCTCTGTGCCACCATGTGCTCCTTTGTGCTGCCACGTGCCTCTGCAGGCACATCCCACAGCCCACAACCCAATTCTATCTTATCTCTCCTCACAGTTTTCATATTTGAATCTGTCTAAATTCTCCTTTAAAAAAATCAGTTTTAAAGAATTAGTCAACTTTCCTTTGTATTCATTTGATTATTTTCTCGTGTAGAATTACTATAGTAAAATTCTACAGTATAGGATTTTTGGTGGATTCACATTTGGTATTCCCATATTACCACTGATCTGGCACTGCCATGAGTTGTTCCCTTCATCGATCCTTACTAAACCTCCCACCCAGGCAGCGATTACATTTTAGTGGTTTCATTAGCATCAGTCATGTTACGTGCTGGATTTGCCTTTCCTCATCACTTTAGAATAATCTCATTCTCCTCCCTCTGTCAGCCTCCATATGCTGTCCCTCAACAAGCGTGTCCATGGCATCCACTTTGCAGCAGGGAAGAGGAGCAGCCTGTTCTGGGAATTGCAGCGTTTGGGCTCAGGAGTTCATGTGCAGGATCCAGCCCAGCTATTTCTGCAGAACAGCAAGGCCTGGCCTGAACGCAGCAAACATTACATAGCTTGCACTGCTGTCATTCCCGAGAACTTAGAATAATGGAAGCCTCTAAGCTATTTCCATTCAAAGCCACGTGCTCTTAGCTAAAGGGTGGAATGTCATTGCTAGGTATGCTCAGAATATGGTGATCAGGGAAAAATTTTACATCACATTAATAATAGAGGAGGCTTGTTAAGTTTGAAGTAATGAGGAGTTTGGGGTTAGGTTTTTAAAATTTTTTTAGCCGCTTTGTTGCCTTGAGAACACAAAGTGAAATGATGGTATTTTGGAGTTTGGATTGAAATCATACTACTTGGGAAAAGACTGAATTAAACCTCCAAGGAGCTTATGCCTTTAAAAGCATTGCTGAACTTTGCAGTTTGGCAAAATGTGCTTACTCACACACTTCACTTAAAAAAGACAGCTAAAAATAGTTAATACAATCAGAATATGCATAAAATAACTTTAAGGTGTCAAGCTATCATCTCTGTTGGATGAGAGCTGAAATGGAAGCTGAAAATGTTAAAGGTCAGACTATGACGCTCTTAATTTTGCAAGGTAATGTAGATAAGCAGTTTTTGAATTTGAGGATTCGTCCCACCTATGTGTAGCTTTATCAAAGTTTGTGTGTTACGTCCAAGGAAATTGGCTAAACTCTGGACATACCAACTGAGACGTTTGCCCCATTCCAAGAGATTCAAATGAATGCAGGAAGCTGCATAAAGTCAAGTAGGAAAGAATCACAGCCCAATGAGTTTTTACTGTGGAAAAATTCATTAGCTGCAAGAATGTGCACAAAATTCGTATCAGTCTGTTGTCTTTTAGGTGCAGGAATCTCGTGTAGGTAAACAGGAAATGAGAGAGCACCTGTGATTCCCAGTGCAGTGGTAATTCAGGAGTTGGAGCATCTGTGTCAGATGATCAGCATGCAAGTCAGGGGCCAAAGCATTTATTAAATAGTTATTTGTCTAGGTAAGAGCAGAAACTTGACACCAGAACACCTTTATTTTGTGTGAGTACCTTATCTGTTAAATTAATGACTACTCTGGATGGCAGAATCTTGGAAAAAGAAATCCGGGAGACCCTCAAGGCAGAATAAATTACATCTGTGTACTTTCTGACAAATGTTTGTATAATTGTTTATAAAATCCTCCAGTGATAACTATGCCATGGCTACCCTAGGCAATTAATTTCACTTTTTCTTCATTACTACCAGAGATTTTTCTCAATCTCTAAACTGGTGTGTTAGGGTAGTTTAAGCCCTTTAGTCTTTCACTTATCTACTGTAACTATCAAACTGAAGCATTCCCTTCTCTTCCTCTTTCTTTTGTTATGCTTCTTAAATCTCTGATTATCTACCTCAGTTTGTCCATGTCTTTGCTAAAGCACAGCTTCATTTGTTTCACAGAGGCAATACTAGTCTTGCTGAAGCCTTGCCCACAGTGAGTAGAGAGCCGTTGTGACAAGGATTTTTTCACATTATTCATTGTGTGTATGTATGTTTGTATGCATATGCACTGTGGTTTGTATGTTTTTATGTTATATATGTTTACTAAATGGGCACAAACATTTATAACATTAGTTTTGTTATATGTTTGTAATGGTGTGATATTCCTGCCTTGTGCTTCACTTAGGAAGGAATTTGTCTGTTTTTAATCTTTACCAATTTAGTGTCAGATTTTTTTTTTTTTCAGTTTGTCAAGACCACTGTGAATTCTAGACCTCTCCCCCAATGTACATAGGGCCTTTCTTATTTTGGTGGGAGGTGCACATTTAATAAATTTACTCTCTCGTCCTTTCTTTAGGTTAGTTATGAAAATACTGCATAGAATACATCTCTGAATGAGCTTTGGTGAGCAACTTCTACCATTTCATAGTAAACCACTAATAATAATTCCATAAGCCCAGTTATCCCAAACATTTTTGTACCTATTCTTCATTACTTTTCTGATGACTATACTTCCCTGGTTCACCTAACAGAATATCTTGTGTCAAAAGCGCTACAAAAATTGATATACACAATATTTCTTCCTCATTGAAATGACCTGTTGCCGTGTCAGAAGAAAATTAGAAAATTAGTTTGACATGTTTTGTCCTGGACCAATACATTTCAGCTCTTGGGCATAACCATATTTTCCAGTTTCCTCGTTAATTTGTGATCAGTTTGGAGGTGAAGGGAAATTTACTTAATTCAGATATGCTTCCAAACCTGTGATTTATAGTTCCTATATTCCCTTTTAATGACAGATACTGCAAATGACATTTTTGGCTTTCCAGTTCCTCACAGATACCTAATGAGTTTTAATATGTCTGATTTGTTGCAGCTAGTTCAGTGAGTTCATCAGGCAGTATGAGTAGCTTGTTTTAATCTGTTTTTCTTTATTCCAAACTCTTTTCTCTGGCGTTAATCGTTCTACCCAGCTGCTTGCAGTTAACATTTTAATGCAAGAATATCATTCAGCATGTAGCTGTCCTGGCATTCTGATAGCTTTCCTTCTCCACTCAGTACTAGACTGCCACATAATTCTCTTACTCCTAACATCTGCAATGATTTCTTGTTGTCTTTGAATTCTTTGGTGGCTTCTTTCCATCTTATGCTGTGACATTTCTAATTTTCTTTTATATACTCCTACAATATTTTTAGTATAATTGACCTATTTCCACTTTCTCTGTGCTTCCTGCTTTGGTTTGACACTGGTGACAAGCTTCTGATGTAGTTATTTTCAACTTCTATATTGGGATAGGTAATTTTTGTGGAACTGCCGCTCCCTGTATTTTTTTTTTCCAGTCATTACTTGCTTTCCCAAAGGATTTGCTGAATCTGTTGAACTTTCTTTTCTTAAAGTCTATCTGTTCCTATTCTGCTATCCAGCCGCCTTTCCTTCCCAAGTTTCATTAGCTGACCATATGACCATACCATGGTCATTTTCATCCAAACTGTTTCTCTTCCTTTCTGTTGATTAAGTATACAACAGTCTTTGCACAGATTGTTTTTTTTCTGCCTTCTGTATGTGCAAGTGCATCTCTAAGACTTATCAGCACCCTAATTTACAGATTAATCCCTGTTGTACTGTATTTATTCTGTTTTTAAAGGTTTCCTGGGTAATGTAGATTATGACCTTGTATTGTGCTTGGTAGTTGTGGTATTTGTTCGCAAAAGTTCTTTCCACTGCATTTTCATGATTTAGTCATTGCAATAGACACTAACACATTTCCAGACTTTCAGCAAGGATAATTTCCCAAATTTGGATCTCAAGTGTCATGCATGAACACGGTGGCCTTTTCCGTTGCAGTAACATGTCTAATTTACTAAGGTTCTGTACTGCTAGTCATTAAACACTTATTTTTAAGTATTCCTCTTCAGCTTCTCTTGTTTCTTCCCCACACTTCTTGCATTAATGTTCAGGTTTCCCAAGCATTGGGTAGGTTGAGCCATCATTTGACTCATTTCCTTCATACAGCATGTCCAAGCTGTTGGGTTTTATGCTTTATAAGTGTTTTTCTCTTCATTATCACAATCTAGAACTGGTAACCAAATATGATTTACGATTCAAGTCGCTATAAGAAGTTACTGATCCCAACATAAAAAATATTGTCATAAATCTCCTATTTGCTGCCTTGAGTTCTGGACTTCACTAGCAAAGGGCAGTGTTCAGAAGCATGTTCAGTATCTATTGAAACAAAAAAGAGGGACAGACTGTTCATGCATAACAGTATTACGTATGTAAGACTACACCTTGTACTAACTGAATTTAAATGGTAGTGGTGGGAGGGAAGAGGAAGCTTTTAGTCATGGTTTTTAGACTGCTGCATTAAGTTTGTTCCTGCTTTTCTTGGTATTTCTTGCTTTTAGTGCTGTTTTTAGTTACATTATGTTATCATTCAAAGTGAAGTAGACGTTTTCCAAAAGAAAGGAAAAACATCCCTAAACTTACACAGTGCTCAATTTATCTTTACAGATACAGTCATGAATTTTGATTTTGTGTATAATTTTCATTTACCGTATGTGCAAGCTTGTTTAATCATCACTTTATACTATGTGTTGTCATAAACAGGCCTCTATTAACATGTTTTTTATCTTGCAAATATGTGCTTTTCTTTTCTGTTCCAGTCCAGAAAAAGTAATCATAGCACTTTCTGCAGTGAACATCACCGATTTAAAATAGTTACTTAGTGCATGGCAGTGTGACAAATGCAATATTGCTTCACTTTAACAAAGACATGAAGCATCTTAGAAAATATAGGGTATGAACAGCAAGGCAAATTCTGTAATTTTGAAGATACAACATAAACTTAAACTGAACTGTGTCCCTAAATATTTATGCTCCAAGGAAGTATGAAAGCCAAAAGGCTGGCTGGGTTTACAAAGATGAGAAAAACGCTTAGGCTGAGTGTGGCAGGGACCTCTGGAGATTATCTTGTTGAAAACCCTGGTCAAAGCACAATCAATTAAGCAGGTTGCCCGAGACTGTGTCCAGTTGGGTTGGGAACATCACCAGTGGCAGAGAAGCCACAGCCTCTCTGGGCAGCCTGTTCTGTGGTTGTTTCTGGTATTTGATCAGTTTTACAGCAAGACACTTCCTTATGTTTAACTAGATTATTTTTTGCACTTGCATTTGCATGCTTTTTCTGTTGTCCTATCATTGGATACTGATATAAGGAACAAATTTTTGATAATAAAGATGGCAAGATACTGGAACAGGATGGCCAGAAAGGTGGAGAATGCCCCATCCCTGGAAACACTGAAGGTCAGGTTGGATGGGGCTCTGAGTAACCTGAACTGGTTAAGAACCCCTCTTTGCAGGGGGTTGGACTAGGTGACCTTCAAGGGTCCTTCTCACCCAAATTATTCAATGATTCCTGTGGGAAATTCCATTAACTGCTTCTCAGTAGATACAGATAAACTTTGCCTTGTTTCTAGTGCTGATCATATTTAGACAGTATGTGATGTAGTATGTCCAACATAACACCATGATCCTGATTATGATGCTGCTGGGTATGGATTGTCAGCATATCTGCTTTCTCATTCAAGAGAGACCGTGATGTTCCCTGGTAATTTCAATGCACAGTTTTTGTCTTGGTATGTACTATAAACTCAGCAGGCAGTGTTAGAGTCATATGGAGTTTCACCCATGGAGCACAGAGAGGCCCTTATCAAAAATTCTTTCCAGGTAACAACGGCTGTGACTGGTATAACTGAAATAAGAGAGACAAAGTTAAAGGGTGTTCTGAAAGGGAGTGCTCTTTGTCATAAATTTAAATTGAGAAATTAATTTATTTTCTTGGGAAATTAAAACCAGAAAAATAGGGGCAAATAAGTTGATACAGTTTGTAGATTACAAACAACCTTTCCTTCTATGAGGTTTAAGCACTGAGCACATCTAAATAGTACTGAGAAAATTGAGTTAGAGAGTATGCACACAGTATTTACCTACCGTGATGATTGCACTTCTGCTTAAATGGGATATTTAGCTAACAGAAATAATTTTCCCATTTATTAACAGATGCATGAAGAAAAGGACATATAGAATTAAATCTGAAGGAAAGCTCATGAACTCCTGTGTGGAGCCTTCAACTTTATTAAGAGTACTGGCCTCTTTGAGTTTCTTGACTGCTTATGGTCCTGGTTTATTGTGACTATTAACTCAAGAGAATTCTTTGTGGCTTTCCATGATAAAGCAAGAAATAGAAGCCTTGGCAACTCAGACTTATTAGGATTGTGTTTGTGTTTTGTTTTAAATGAGCAGTATTTTCATTTGCATTAGATTTTTGACAGCTGTTTAACAGCAATCCTTTGACATGTATTTTAAGTAAAATGAATACTTGAAATCATAGCTGTAAAGCACAGTTTTATAATTTTAAAATACATATAGCAGACAAAATCGTCATTATCTAACAATTAAGTTGCATTTATTAATTTTTAATAAAAAAATAAACTGCTTGCTTTCTAATTAACCCTGTAATCAAGATTGTTCCAGTATATCATTATATCTCTTAAGATTTCAAATCCTAACTGGGTTTCAGTTGGCATACTATTGAAATAGATTTTTTCTCTGGAATGTATAATTAATAAATGTGCAGGTTGTCATCGTGATTGTTTTCCATTAGCTAACTATACAAAAAAAGCATGCCAAGGTATTTGAAAAGCTGATTTCATTATATTTTTAAATTTGTGGAGCTGTCTCTAGTGTTCACTGAAAATAAGACCCTATATCATGCTTTAGTCCCATTGGTATGCATGAGCTGCTGTAGAATTTTGAAGAGATTTACCCCTCGGCCAAGACATTATTAAGTTCCCCACTGGGATTTCTTTAGAAGAGCAGCCTTGTATGAATCCTGGCAGAGGGATTTTTTCCGTAGCTTGATGGACTTAATCCCCTAAACCCTAATGAATGTCAAGTGAGTACAACAGATGCATAATTCCATATGTGTTTTTGGAAACTTTCTTGAATCAACTCTAAAAAATCTAAGAGTAATAAAAAAACTGTGGTGGATTCACAGATTCATGTTCACATTTGTAGATGCTAAAAAGTTAAAAGCCGAGAAATTTTTCAGCTTTTTCTCAATATTCTGTGAGAACATTGCTTTCTCATGCAGACCAGCTGAGAAACAGTTTGTTATTCTGTAAACTATTTCACAGCTGCATGTTGTTTGTGGAGAATGTTTTGGTTCATTGAGAAAAATATTTTGAAGTAAGTGTTATATCGTTCGGCCAATCACTTAGGTGGGTGGCTGAGCCGTGAACCAATTGTGTCATTCCTCTATTGCAAACCAAGTTATAAAAGTACTGATTTAATTATTAATAAAAGGGAATTTTCTCCTGGACTCATTCTCTCTAATGTCGTTCTTCTTGCCGTTCGCGCAAAAGCAGCGACACACATTGATTCCTTCCCATTTCCAAATTTTATTCTGCTGGCCAGTGGTCTACAAAATCCATGTGTATATATGTATATGAGTGTGTGTATACATATATATAAAAATATATATGTATGTGTATGAATCTAGGTATGTATATGCATACAGGTATAGATGTACACACGACCTCCTGGCTGGATAGTTAACTCCCACATCACTGCTCCACAGTCACCAAAGAGGAATTTCTTGTAGAGGTTTTGGTAGAAACTCCTTTCTAGATGGACCATTTGTAAATTGCAGTCAGGAGAATTTATCAGACATGCAGATAGAGAAATATAATTACTTACAGACTCTGAAGTCCACATAAATTAAACGTGTTTTTAAAAAGTGTTTTGGGACAGCTCTAAGGAATCTGGAATGGTCGGTTCCTCCAAAAGCCTAAATTAAAAAAAATTAGTGCTCATAGATGTACAAGTGTTGGTTACTTATTAGACCTGATATGAACATACCATCCAATGTGAACAGACAAAATTCACCACAGCAGGAGGCATCCTGCTGACTATGCCACTTATGAGTGCATATATAAGAAAGTGGAGTAGTGATTATGAATAGAACTAATCTCTCAAAAACACCTATCTCCTGCAATTTATGTGGCCAAGCAAACAAAAACCAAATTGGCTGCCTGTTAAATGTACTTCACAGAACAGAAGGAACCCTGAATTATGAACAGAAACTATAACTGGATATCCAAAATTTTAAATGCCAAGATTTATGACAATTTCTTGAACATTCAGCGTTGTGGATATTGAAATAAAATGCATATAAAATTCAAATTTTATTTTACAACTATTCAATTAGATTACAGCTCATATCGTACCATCTACAGGCAGAATTGATCATAACTCCCTAAATATACATACATATATTTCCTCTGCTTTCATGAATACTAAAATTTATTTAATGAAGGTAAACAGAATCTGGCACTTGGAAGCAGGAGGAATAATATAGAGCATAATTGTTCAAACACATAGTGTTATACTGTTTTCCCTGGAGGTTTTTTTGCATGAATGTCTTGTCCTGATGTCAGTGTCAGCTGTTTGCCAAGGGGTAGCATAAATCTGGTATTCTGAAGGCTGGCTTCTACATGGGCAGGAAAGCAGTGACATGAAATCTCTGTATTTCAAGGATAAATTACTTCATTAATATCTCTTGAGAGAAGACCCTCAAAAATATCGAAGATATTTTGTTTGGAAAGCTCAGTCTCATAGGAGTGATAGACTCCCAATGAGATTCTTCATTATATAATACATATATTCATGTGTATAAAAACAATGCACAGCAGTAGTCGCAAAGTTGAATATTTAGCCTCAGTGAAGAAAAAATAGTGTGTAAAGATATGTGCAGCAGCACTTCACTGGGACATCAGTGCTACAGCACTATATTATAGAAAGAGACATGTATGAATTGTGATTTGGAGTGAACAGGGCTTTGAAAAGGGAATAACCCCTGCACAGTTCTCACTGCCTGGGGCAAACCTCTGAGGAAAAGCAGAGAACTAAAGACTGCTTGGTTCATTTGTAGCTTCTGCTTCAGTTGACTTTCTGCCCTGGCATTTTATGGTATTAAGGCAGAAGTACGACCCTCACTGTTGTCACATGGAACCCAATCCACGGCACAAATTCTGGCACTGAGTTTTGCAGAGCTCTCCAGAGTCTCTGAGAGGTTTTGAGGAAACAGCTGTGGATGACTCAGTTATAGGAACCTGTGCCCCCAACCTCATAGGCCTGGCTTATCCCAAGGAGGAATTTTGGAATCTGTCATTCTGTCCTTACCTTTATACCCTGCTCCTCTATTTTACTGCACAGGTTACCTAATAAAAGGATCTAGTGTTTCCCACTGTGAGGAATTTTTGAGTTACTTCTGTATGTTACTAAATTAAGTTTTTATATGTAGCTGCTAGTGCCTCTTTTCAGTGAGGTTAAAATACAAGTTTCTCTTTAGACCAAAGTGAACACCTTTTTTTGTTTTAAGTTTTTACACGGCGCGATGTTAATATTTGTACTACAGTGTAGACTAGTTGCAGATATGAATTATCATTCTTCTTGTTCCTTGCTTCCATGGTTTGTAAATCAGTGTCAGTAGAAAATTAATTAATTAATTAAATATATTTGTCTCTACCTCAAAATACTTTGACAGCAGTGGTTGCTACAGTATGCTTTGGTTTCTCCCACCAGAGCTACACTTTGCAAGTCTGTTGTGTTGCAGTGGTTGAGTCCACCACGGGATTGGCCAAGGAGCCTCAGGACCAAAACAGTGGAGGTCTGCTGCTGGGCAGGCTCAGAGGTCTAAGGCCATCCCCCTTTACCCCTTTTAAGTCCATGTTCTAGATAGTTCTCCTTTCCTTGGTACCCCACTGGCTCCCGGTTTCCTTGTTCCACCCCTTGCCTTCCCCACTGGTCACTGTCCTGTCACCCCACGTCCTCTCCACCTCTTGCCCCCCCACATGATAGGTTTCTGATGTCCTGCCCAGCCCCAGTGCAGCTCTGGATAAAACCCCAGACCCTTCAGTGTTCTGTGTTCTTTGTCCCTGGATCCCTTCAAGCGGGGACCCCAATAAACCCCTCGGAACTCCATACAAAGGACCCCTCCTGCCTCTTTGTCCCTGGCGACGCTGCAGAAGCTGTCTGACTCTGTGTGTGAGTGGCTGTGAGTATCGACCAACTACGGTGTGTCAGAGTGTGTCCGAGTGGGTTTGCACGGCACCCCCCAGAGCTGCTCTGACAAGGACGCGATCGGGACGGACACAATGCTCTTTCCACCCCCCCCCACTCTTGCATCGCGTCACTGTTGATCTGCACTTCCTGTAATAAGGATTTCCTCTATGTGACCACTCTGTTTCAGTGGTGACATACATAACCAGAAATAAACTCCATATAGATGTTTTCTGTTTTTCTTGGAAGCCCAGTTTGAAACTACTAATACTTGAAGAAAGATTGTGTTGGCAGTACCATGCTAATTCGTTCATGAAACATGTAGCCCCAGAACCAAAATGAAAACGTTATATAAACAGGATTCTTAGTGAAAGAACATTCTCTTTTACCTGTATTCATATATCACACAAAAAATATTAATAACTACTTGAAAATTTAAAACTATACAAAATGACTCTTTATTCTTTCTCGCTTTAAAGTTTAAATTGCACTTTAAATAAGCCCATTCTCATTTACGAATTTGGGACTAGACCTTTCCCTAAAGAATGGGTGAATCATTTTGTGCCATAATTAAGAAGTAAAATTAGTGAAGACAACTGAAAATTCGTTAACATTCAGTGAAAAAATTCAATCTAATCACAACCAAATTGCTCTTTTGTTTGTTTGCCGAGATGTGTAAAACTGCATTTTGGAAAACCACTATGCTGGCTAATTATGAGAGTAAAAATTTTATATAAATCGCGTTTTGCATAAAACTGAATTGTTTTGACTCTTGGTGGACTTTGTGTTTGCATCATTGTCCTGGTGTTACAGTAAGTGTACATCGTATATACCTTTAGGTAGTTAACGCTTTTAAAAGATTAGAAAGTTCAATTCTAAAGTGTAGTACTCATGGTTTTTATTACAGCTCTTGAGATTTCATAATATAAGACAATCCATTTCATCATTTGCTATTTCAGCCTCTATGCAATGGATAGAGTTGACAGTGAAACATGTGAAACTCCTATTATGTCCTCTATCCTAGAAAAAACTATTCAGACAGCTCAAACTTTAGCAGGACTTTATTAGTTTAGTGTTAACAAGTTAGAAAGTTATCAGAAGCTAAGAGATGAAATACTAGTAAGTCTTCTGCCTACTTTCTGTTTTTGGTAGAAAAAACCAAACAAAACCATAGAGGTGAATGCATATGCTAACACTTCTCCAGGGTCTATGTGAAAAGGACTATTTTTTAGGGAAAGTGATGCTAAGCAAAAAGACTAGACATTCTTATTCTTGGATAATACCAGTTAGGTAAGATTTAACACGTCTCTCAGAAATACAAAAAGTCTTCTTTTACTCTGCTTTTATGATTAACTCTGCGATTTTAGGCTTGCTAGTGGCTGCTCTTCCATAAGTTCATGTTCTCTTTTGCTTTGAACTTTTTAACATCTTTTTCGCTAACAGAGTGAGAAGCTTCCTCAAAGTTCTTTAGCAGTCAGAACTTTTTGACCTTTTAACCATTTCTAAGATGAGTCAGTGCTAAAGGAAACCAGCAAAAAGCAGTAAGCTGACATGGTAAATTATGCTTTATCTCACACTTTGATTGACTATGTCAATTCAAGGTCAAAATAGACTATTAAGGCTTTTAAGTCAATAAAATTTGACCTGTTCAACATGTACATAAAGGATTTTCCATTATGCTGAGAATTCAAAGTGTCTGTATAAATCAGTGGTTTGCAGCATATTTTAAAGAGAAGGTGGTACCAATTCAACTCACACTGATATCAATCTAACTATGAAAATTAGTTGGAGTGGAATTTTTAAAGTCTCAGGGAACATGAAATTTACATGTCTAACCTGAGTGTTTATTGCTTACTATTTTGAAGGCATTCAGTCAGCAATACCACATTCCTGGTACTGAAACATACTGAAAGCCCTCCTAAGACTTAGTGCCTCTATGAGATGTTTCATACGTTGATTTGTGCATGTTCTATGTATAGCTCTAGTGAGAAGTGGTAAAGTGTCGCTGTTGAGGTGGATCACGACACATATATACACTGACAACTCCAGGCAGTGGCAAAAACCATCTTTAATTCTACAAAGACTCTTTTATACAGTTTCTTGGCACTCATGCTGTGTCCCCATTGGCTTCTATGTTAACACCCCACAAAACTGGTTACTTGGAATTAACACCCATCTAAAACAATCTAAAGTGAATATCAGCCTCCCTAGACCAGCTGTGCGTTCTTCATCTGTTGTTTTGTCTTCTTGCTTCTGTTGATGGTAAAACTTCTCATGGGTACAAATCGAATTCTCAAGGGTACAAAGTGATTGTGTCCAAGTCGAGCTCTGTGAAACTTTCAGAGCAGCTTGTCGGTTTCCACAGTAAAGTTTCCTGTCCAGTTTACAAATTCTAATACCTTCCCACGGGAAGCAGACTCAGCGCAGTTTATTGCAGGTGTATCTATATGAAGATCCCACCATATGACACTAAACCTGTGATATCAATGTAATAGAAAAATTGAAAGGTCTAACCCTCTGGTGCTCATGTACATCTTCCTTTAATTTGTTCTTTCTGTCAGCTCTCTTTTGTACTTTGAGAAGATTCTCTCTCCCACTCTGGATTATTCCCCAGTCTCTGTAGCTGTGCTCTTCACTTGGATTCTCATGACCTGCTAGAATTTGGATGTAGCAAGTCCACTTAGATTAAGGCAGTACTCTGTGAACACAAGAGTAACCACTATCTTTAAAAGAATGGATGATCCTCTTAATAGAAGGGTCAAGACAACACAGAGCAATTAAAAGGACATATTCATTATATGAGTCATTGAGAATGTAATGAACTGCAAAGTCATGGTGCCTTGGAAGACAAATTTCTCAAATTCATGTCTGATAATTAGAGAACAAGTCCCTTCTTCTATTATTATTACCAGGCAGCATTTCTGATTCCACAAAATCTTTTCATAGTGCTTAAATTCCCTGAGTAATGCTCAAAATTCACACCAGATTAGCATTCTGCGTTTTGTTCTTCATTTGTCTCAGCAGGGTAATGAATAACCGAAATAATTAGTGAATCCTTTTGCCTTTGCAGTAAAAGCAGCACAATCTCTACCCTGTGTACAAAGAACATCCATTAAAATGGATGCAACAGCCTTGACAGGAAGAAAGCCCAACTGCAGCCCGGCGTGTCCAGCCTTCCTGCCTGCATCAGCTGCATACCAAAGGCAGTATTTCTGGAAATGATCCACAGGAGAGAGAATTGTGACTCCCCAGCCTTCAAGTGCAGGATAAGGCCTGGTTAAAGGGATATCTGGGCTCCCCGGGGTGACACAGTTGATGCTGGTCACTGGGTGGGACAGATACCCCCATAAACACATCTGCAGAACAGGGATCTGTCTCTGAAGAATTTGGAAATGAAAAAACATACTGCCCTGAGTATATTAGATGGTGATGTGTAAGGATTAATTCCTATGTTAAAGCAGTATCTAAAGAAAAAGCAGAGGAAAATAAAACCCCAAGCCTGAGGCTGTTCTATTAGAGTTTTTGCCTCAAGAACCTCCATTCTGGAGCAGATCACTCAAGGAATCTAACTGATGTAAATGAAGTACAAGATAAAGTACCGTTGGACAGTAATCTATTATAAGATTAATTCTTCATGGGAGGTATGTTAGGATTAATGCTTAGAAATTGGCAGGGCTGCCTGGATCATTTGGCAAATTTGGAATGCCTCATTTTGTGGAAGTGTATGACAAGAAAAATTTAAAGAGAGCTCAAGTGACAGGTTGCTTTATTCTCATTATGGCATTATTTTTGTAGTAATAGCTTCCTGTGTAATATTTAAGATAGTATTTATGCATTTTGGAACAAATCTAAAGATAGCCAATTAACTGATGTATTGATTAATTAGCAGTTAGTGTGAGAGGTGAGTAGTTGTTGGCATGGTAAGAGACTTTCAAGTTCTTCTAGTTTCATAGTAAATGTATTCTTGCATGAACTAGCACTTTCTCAGAAAGAATCTCATACTCTGTGTGCACCTGGACCAGTTTTGTTGTTTGTATTATTCATCATTGAATCTCAAATTACTTAAAAAGCTATAAAACTTGCTCGGGAAAGACCTGTTTTCTCTCTACAGTTTTGTTTGGGCTTTTTTAGGGATTATTCTTTCATTGCATCCATCCCCTCAAGGTCATTCTTTCAGGAACCCGTGTACCAGAAAAATAAAAGCCTTCATTGAAGGTTGCTGAGAAGAAACAGAAGCAGACATTTTGCAGCATGAGATCTGGGAAGCAAATATAGGTGAACAGGCAGGCAATATTATACCCCATGCAGATATTTCCATAATGGAGAGCTGTTTTCCTGGGATACGATGAATAATTCAGGGTATGGATTAATTCAGTGGGCAGTGAAAATATTTCCCTCTTTAACTGCCAGATTAGTGGACCACTGCCTCTGAAATAGTGCTCTAAAGCCTTTATGATCTGAAAAGATGTGCTTATTATTTGTGTTTCTCAGGTGGAAGAAGATTCTTCATCACTGCTGCCAATGTATTCATGCATTATTTCATTCACTACTGCTCCTGCATATTTTATTCACTATGGCTCCTGCCATATAGTCCTTCTGTCCACGAATTCTTGCCTGATCACTCAGGGACGGGCTGGCAACCAAATATCTGTGTATGTGTCTCTCACAAGCCTTTGGCTCAGGTGTTGCAGAAATCAATATTATTATGCACAATGAGTATCGCTACAGTTTGTATGTATAGGTCCTGAAAGAAAAGCACACAGACAAAATAACATCTTGGACAAAGTGCAGTTGAGTGGCTCAAGTATTGTCAGTATCAATGGTAACAGATCTGTTACCGAGGCAGGGCATAATGGGAACAGTTAAACAGGAATTAACCTGTTTGAAAAAAGGTCTGAAAGACAGTGGTGGCTAAAATCAAATTAACATATCACTATGTTTAAATGGTGCTTCTGAGATATTCCTCATGCTGAAGTGGGTAGGTTGGAAGGTTCCTTATACGTTTCACATAAACTTGAGATTTTTTGTAACGGCATTCTTGTCCTGAAGCTGAGAAGGAAGAGAGTAGAGTGTCTGCAGCAGTGGGAGGTGCATGGATGGATGAATAGCTGTAAAGACTGGTGGCTCCAGCCCTCTGACTCAGATGCTCTGTGGAACTGGTGGCTGAAAAGGTGGCAGTCCATGACCCACTTCTTTTACCCACCATCATAAATGTATCAAGAAGTCTTTAGTCAAGCAGCAGGTAATAGAATTTTTGAGAACCAGTTATGACTTCTGTGTCCATCTGAATAAATAAATGGCAGATTCCAGAGAAATGGGCTCAGGGTATTGCAGAGCCCAACAGGACAATAACCAGACTTTCTGAGAATATATGGCGAAATGAATGGAAGCCACCACTTCTGTAGCAGGGAGTTTGTTTCTGTTAACAGTGAAAATACTGTTAATTGACAGTTCTTTTAATAACAATTTGTATCTCCTTTGTATGCTTCCACTTTTTAACTGATAAATCTATTGTTTTTTTCTTTTGTGATTCTCTCTGACTACAAATACACTATATAAGGTACTTATTTCAGACTGGTAAAAAGCAGGGTTGGTGCTGCGTAAAAGGTGCAGAAATTTTCTAGGGAGTATCATGAAGTGTGAGAAAGAGTCGCCAATATGAAACATATGTTTGTGCTCGATAAGTAGAAAAGAATTGCTTCTTCAGTGAGTCACTCTTCTTCACAAGGATGCGGGTGACAGAAGTTTCATGATTATGATGTAAAATCCATAAGCCTTTGAACTATTTGATACAAAAGAGGAAATTCTGCAACTCAGTTTTTTTTTCTTTCCAATGTAGTTATCAGCAGCATACAGTTCAATTATCATGGGCATTATATAAAACAATTACTCGCAACTATTTTGAGTACAGATGTAATAATTTCTCTGGAAAGAAATTACACATTCTCAGGATCGAATAATTCCATTTTGTGAATGAGAAGCAGCCCTTGTGAAGTAAAAACACCTCTGACGGAGCTGGTCTCAAATCTATTCATATGGTTTTGTCCAACCCCTGGTGAAGTCAGTGAGAAGTCTCTGATTGAGACTCTCAGAGAACTAGATACAACAATCTTAACTAAGTATTTCTGCAAAAAAGGGGTTATTTAGTGTAAACAAAAAGGAGAATGGGTACTATAGAAGGAAGACAATGAGTTGATAAAGAGCATAATGTAATAAGACAATGAAATACCAAAACAATTCCAACATTTCAGACCTATGGAGCAGGACACTGTATCCTGTCTATTCCTTTCAGGCTGCTTGGACTTACCCAGTCATCTATTCCATGTAACTTGGTGGCACATGGCAGTAGCTATCTTGTAGTTTGGTCACTTTGTCTGTTTGACAATACCCAAGCAATGTTTTCTTAAGGGTTGATAGAATATTTCAGAGGTGTTGAGCCAGGCACAACATGACTACCTATCCTTAGCGCAGGTATGGATACTCCCCCCAACACACACTGCATAATTCCTAGGGGACATTGTAGACATTACACGTTGTGAATGGAAAGGAAATTTGGCCTCAGACACAGCCTAAAGGGGGTATTAATCAAGGGGTAAAAAAATGTCATGTAAAATCTTTGTTGGCAAAGTGATTTGAGTGCCTTGTATATTGCCCACTTTACCTGTATGAGTTGGCCACATACCTCAGGCAAATCCTGCCTTCTTTGAACAGCAGCTTCTATTTAGGCATCACAATGGTTTTATTTCTTGATGTTCCTAGGAAAAAATATTAACTCACATGCCTGAGTGGAAATCTTTGGACAGTTCAGACCATGTGCCTGCTTTCCTAATTGTTGATCTGGCTGACTGACAGGTAATAAAAAGGTTTAAACTGTCCTGCCCTTATTTCTTACACTTTAACAAACCTGAAAATGGAAATGTTTTCTATTTTCAGCTTCAAAGATCAAACTATGTGATCAATAACTTGAAGTTCTGCCATCTCTTTTTGATCTGTTATCCCTTAGTTGCCTTGAAGGTAATCAATTCTTATAGCAGCCCCAGTCTTAGCGTGATGACTGACATTGTAGGACTGCTTAGCAAAATTACTGAACTCAATGAGCTCTATTTCTGTTGTCCTTCACACAGACAAATGCTGTTGGCCGACTAATTTGGACTTGTATCAGGCAAACACATGCTCAGGAAAGGCAAAGCTTCTTTATCTCCCTGTGCGGTGGAAACCGACAAGCTGCTCTGAAAGTTTCACAGAGCTCGACTTGGACACAATCACTTTGTACCCTTGAGAATTCAATTTGTACCCATGAGAAGTTTTACCATCAACAGAAGCAAGAACCCAAAACAACAGATGAAGAACGCACAGCTGGTCTAGGGAGGCTGATATTCACTTTAGATTGTTTTAGATGGGTGTAAATTGCAAGTAACCAGTAGTTTTGTGGGGTGTTAACATAGAAGCCAATGGGGATACAGCACGAGTGCCAAGAAACTGTATAAAAGAGGCTTTGTGGAATTAAAGATGGTTTTTGCCACTGCCTGGAGTTGTCAGTGTATATATGTGTCGTGACCCGCCTTGACTGCGACACTGTGCAATCATTTAATGGAGATTTTTACCCGCTTTCCTGATGGTTACACATGAAAGCTATTGCTTTATCAATTTTTTGTTAGCACAAAATACATCTTTAATTAGGATTTTAAGATAAAATGCTAAACATCTGAGGTTAGTAAAAGTAAATTCTGGCACATGTTGATGAACTAGAAAATTGAGATAAATGGTGTCACCTTTAACAAATGCAGTCCAAAATGTAAAGGATTCCAAAATGTAAAGGATAGATACACAGTAATGCAATCAAGCTTTTCCAATGTAATAGTGTTTTTAACAAGATCTGGGGCCTAAAATTGACATAGCTGAAATTAAAGTTCTGCATGCTCATCTACCATGGCATGCACACAACTTTTATTAAGTCTCCTCTAACAAAAAGCTGAAGAAATACACTCCAAAATGTAATTTTTTCTTAAGTCAAATATATTTATTCCAAGTAGGGATATCAGCACTCAGACAGCTCCTGCAGGGAATGTGACTGGAGTTGGCAAATTAAACAATGTACCTAAAACTTCTATTTCATTTGTTAGCTACAGGTGATCATTTGCCTGTATGGATTTTTTTTTTCTGTTGCATTTATAAAACTCTGATTAATATGATATGAAAGCCTATTCTGCTTATGATATCTGAAAGAAAATAGCGCTTTTAGTTCAAATGCATTTCTGTATGCAGTCTTTCTATAACTTTCTACCCTCTTACTTCATTCCCTAATTTGCAGAAACGTATTTTCTGTTCTGTCTCCTTCCATTTCACATTTTCTTTGCTA
Source organism: Struthidea cinerea (assembly GCA_013397865.1). Classification (NCBI taxonomy): domain Eukaryota; kingdom Metazoa; phylum Chordata; class Aves; order Passeriformes; family Corcoracidae; genus Struthidea; species Struthidea cinerea. The sequence goes on from VZTI01001948.1 coordinate 68,420, forward strand.
TGCCTGCTTTCTTATTCAGCATAAATAACCATTATGCTCTGCAGTCATCTAACTTCATTTATATTAGGAATTAATACAATATACCTCCAGGCTGTCTTCTCACTAGCCAGAACAAAAAAGGAGCCTGGCTTCAGCTCCTAATGAATCATTCCTTTTTGGGCAAAATACAAAGTGCAGTTCACTGAAATTCCATTAAAATCTTAGATATCCATTAAAAGTGCAAGTGCAAGTGTAATACATTTAAATGCAGAATGGAAGACAGACTGGGCATATGAAAAATGAATGAGCACTTACAGAAATTATTGTGCTCATTTTAAAACCTCGGAAGGTTACTCTGGAAGAACTCCAAATGTTGTGCCCACAACCACCTCTCAATTTTCAGTACGATGCCCTGTCACAGTCATGAACTTGAAATGGGGAAACTCACTTGTAGAGTGGCCCCATTGTAGCCTGAATATGGCATTACCCCAGGTCCTTCTGCATGGTCATCTTTGCTCTGGGTTGGTCCCTTTAGTGTTACCTCTAACTCCTTCTTTGTACTGTATATGCTATCTTAATATAGTTTTAAGATTTCAAGATTATTTTTAGCTAAAAATAAAAATCTGAATTACAATTTCTATTTTCTTCCCCATCTGTGAGCATCAGACCAGTTATATTTCTCTGCATTCATTTCTATTTTTCCCCCTTTATAAAGGTGCTGCAGTTATGTAAGTACTCTAGTAGAAACTCTCTAGGACATACTAGTAGGATTTCAGCTTCCCCTTCCATATGGTTGATAAATTTGTTTTTATAACTGGAATTTTAGTCTTTTGTTCAAAGTGGAGCTTTCAATATTCTAAGGTACTAATTTAAACAATAATAGACTCTGCTACTGTCTTTCCTAGTCCCTTACAGTTGGTCAGGAAATTTTTGATGACTATGAGGCAGGGAAAGTGAAGAGACAGAATGCTGATCATTTAGGGGAAGAAATTTTGCCCCACAGAACAGGTTTTAATTAATTTCTCACCTGAAAAAAAAAAAGAAGGAAGAAAAGGTTTTTTTCTTTTTTCAGTTTTGAAACATTTATACCAAAAATACCAAACAGATTTCTTTCAATCTGTCCTGTCAATGACAAGTATCTGCAAGTGACTGGAGGTTGGCAGTCAATATGTCTTCAGACGTTTCTACAATATATATATATACACTATGTTATTCCACATTCGTTCATATAATTTTAAGTTACAAGATGAAATACTCTTATTTGTCAAAATAAAGGCTCCTCTCTAGTGCTGAAGTACAAAAGAAAACCAGTATTTCTAGGCCTGGATTCATCCGATCCCGACATGGAGATCTAAAATAGTTCAGATGAATCATGACAACTAGAGCATAGAGCACATGAATCCTGCATGGTATCTTTCAGTAGCAGATTGCATACAACTAAATTTAGATGTCTAAATGTAGGAAAGCAATTAAAATGCCTTGCCATGTCTTCCTTTGCTGCAGAGAGGCAGCAATTTGCTGCTGGACCATATAGATGGTGTTTTCTCTGCCCACTGCCCAGTGACAGGACCTGAGGGAATGGCCTGAAGTTGCGTCAGGGGAGGTTTAGGTTGGATATCAGGAAAAGGTTCTTCACCCAGAGGGTGGTTGGGCACTGAACAGGCTCCCCAGGGAAGTGGTCACAGCACCAACCTGACAGTGCTGAAGAAGCATTTGGACAAGGCTCTCGGGCACAAGAGTCTTGGTGTGATTCTTGGGGATGATGCTGTGCAGTGCCAGGACTTGGACTCGATGATCTGTGTGGGTCCCTTCTAACTCAGCATAGTCTGCGATTTTGTGAACACCAGCTGAGTGGTGTGAGAAGGAAAGAAACAACATACAGCCACTCTTCCCGAGTTCAAAGTTATTTCAAAAAAATTATCACCTACAACTAACACACTAGAACAGAAAGTAATGGAAAAAACTTCTCCTTACTCTTTGTTCTGGAGACAAGCTTTGGTTGTAATATTGAAATAATGCTTTATTTAATACAGCACCTAGTTATTTTATGTGACAACTTAATCAAACATGCTAAGATGGAAATGGAAAGGTTTTAAATAATTACGTTTAATTACTTTATCATCATTTAATCAAAATCATCTTCAATGGTAATGATTATCACTGTCAGTCTTTTTCTCACACATACTCAGATGTATTAGTATTAACCTTGATTACTATGCTTATTGAAAACTACATTCTAATTTTCTCTTTTAAATCAGCACTATGCCCCAAGTAAGTGAAGAAGCATCTCAAGGCCTTTATATTTACTGGTTTATATCTTCAACAAATTTTATAAATAATCATAAACCCTCTATCTTTATAAATCAATTCCCTGTATTAACCTGTTGTTGATCTAATGGCCAGTCATTCATCAATACATTCATGTATATACATTAATCTCTAGCACGTACTGTCTTTTCAGTTAGGAGTATTTAAACCCAACAAAGTCTGTGTGAAAGACTTCAAGGGGTTTGAGTCCCCTTTTAAATGCTGGCTGAGTCACCACGCTCAGGTTGTGTCTGTATTGCAGCTGCTGGAGCAGTGCTGTCTGAGCAGCTTGAAATGGGCACTGGAAGCCAGAGAGCTGCTGGATCACGGTGGTTTGTTTGGGTTAATAGAAGCTGCTAAGAAGTGTGAGAAATTGGTCCCTGTGGAGTTTCGTGCTATCTCAGTTTGTCTGCTCCAGGAAGCTGAGCTAGGGGACTTCAAGTTATCTTGGCTGGCTAGGTGCAGCAATAATGTATCTCATTAATTCCAAGTCTGGAATAATTCCTCAAGAATTAGAGAGCTTTTTAGGTAAAAAGACAAAATAAGCAATGGTAGTGATTAACCCCTTCAGTTTTGCTCAGTTTCCTAGGGAAGATTGATGAAAAATCTCTTATGCAGCACAGCTGAGGATCATCTTCAAAATAGAAGCAATGTTTGTTTGGGTCATGATGCTACATTTCCTGCTTCGATCCCATTCTGAGCCCTACATCTGGAGTGTAGCTTCAAGGCTCTGAGACCTTCAAAAAGGGGCCCCAGTGTCCTTTGGTAGCACGGACACAAAATTGAATTCTCATTTCCATAATAATGACACAAATCATTATTAAGATGGCACAAAGACACAAGTTATCATGGTTAAAATTTGGCCTGCCAATAAACAAAACTTGATTTTATACTTTTCCAACATGGAAAAAACCTTATTGCAAGCATGGACTAGGCAGCATAATTGGGGTGACATAACTGTGTGTCACTAAAAAAAGTGTTAGTCACTTTTTAATTTTATTCTGGAATATACATACAAGATACACTGCCATGTTCACATCCAGTTTTGAGGCTTCAGACTCATATTTAGTTCAGAAGAAAACAGCACAGCTGTGGCTTCATCCATTTAAGTGAGATCTAGGGTACTAAGGAGGAAATAGAGAAAAAGAATTTGAGGACTGATCTTGATGACTTCAAGAAGGTCCTGTCCAACCAAATTGATCTTGTGGTAAATGGTGGTTGAAGACGTCAGGGTCTATGATTTTCTTACAAAATGTATAGGTAATGATGAGAGCTACCCCAGTGACCATGGCAGCTACACAGAGCTGTCAGTGTATGCTCCTCTCTAAACCTGCTATTCCCACTGCAGCAGGCTGGTGGGCCATACTCAGAGAGGTCTCCGAGTGAAAACAGAATGGCAGGAAGAGGAAGGCAGAGTGATAGGGAAACAGCAATGGTCATTTGCTGGAATTGTCAGTGATTGCATGTCGTAGGTTATAATGCAAGATGTAACCAAAAGTATGTATTCTACTATCTTCACAAGCTGTTAATACTGCAGGTTCGTTATCTCCTATCATGACTCATCCCTGATAACTCCCTCCAGGAGCTATCTCTGTTTAATGGGCTATCAAGGACCCATAGAATTACATCATCCCACTGTGAGATGTTCTGCCCAGGGGGAGGAACCAAGCATTCCCACCTGGATATAATCTGGGGTTTGGAACATCATGAGCTGTCCTTACCTATTGGATTCCCAGAGGACAAGAGCTACCACTGGACCTTCAGGTGAAGGCCAGACCCTTTTCTACAGGATCACCGCTTCAACAGGACCACTTCACCTGCACTGCTACCACCACCCTGACCAACAGGGTGTCAGGTTGTATCCTGACTCTGTCAGTGTTCTTGTACTATTGCATTTATTTTAATTTTCCTATTAAATTATAATTCTGACTTCTGATCTCCCACTGGTTTGTTTTCAAACTAGTACATTGCGTAAACATGGAAACATCAAAAAGCTCTTCTGAGGTTGCTGAAGCTCAAATTCTTATGCTTCTTCAATAGCATATACAGATTTGAAGATGGGGAACGGCAAATCTTGGATGCCACTAAGATGCCTCAGGAGTAAGAATCACTGACTTGCAGATACAGAGAGAGACTAAGGGAAACAGCTGCCATCTGCCTTGGTGCAGAACAAGCTGGCCCTGTTAGTTCCTGACCTACCTGCTGTAGTACATAGCCTTACATCCACTCTCCTGATGAGGAGGTGTCCAAATCCCCACCATCTCCCCTTCTCCTCACTATTCCATGCTTACTCAATATTTGAACCAATACTAAATATTGGGGCAGGGGGACAGGTTAAGCCTGCATTATACTGTTTCCTAGCAGCTTTGCCAGCTTAGTATTTGATTTCAGAAAGTTCTCATAAAAATATCACCATAAAAGGTTGTAGTCATTCAACAGGGAAAGAAAAATATACATTCAATTCCTTAGAGCAGCTTTTTATATTAGAGCTGTCAGGATTCATTGGCATGAATGGAATTCTGGAGGTTCAAGCCTCCACTAGAAGAGAATAGTAATAGCAGCAGCAGAACAAGTTATACCTCTCTTTACCTTTGTGTGTATTTTAAAGAAAAGGGAAGAGAGATAAAATAATGCAAACATCCTAAAATAATGCAAACATCCTAAAATGGTCCATACTTGGATGCTTTTCACTTCTTCCCAGCCTGTATTTATGATCAACAAATCCAGAATTAATATTAGTTCAGAGAAAACAAATACCTGATGTAATCTCCCTATCAGATCCGTGACTATATTTTCTATTTTATTCTTCTGTGTAGATTTTGTGCTGTTTGTATTCTAGAGACTTCCAGTCTATAGAAAGAAGGAAATGGAAAGACTAAAAAAAAAAGGTATCACACCCAAGAGATTCATTCCTGTACCAAAAGTCCTTGACAATTCCAGTCACGCTGGGTCCCTTTTAGGGCTGCAAGGGCTGTCACTCATTCTGTGCTGTAACCTGGCATTTGAAAGCTTCCAGCTTCCCTCTTGACATCTCCCACTCTGTTTGACTTGTTCAGCTGTATTTCCTTCACAATAATGTATGGCCCTGAGGAAACCATTCTTTTATACCTGTATTTAACTTAAGCCATTTAAGCTCTGGTTTTCTGTGAAATTTGCTGCATTTTTTTCTCTGTGATGAAACATTATTTAATTTATGCTAAAAGTCTTAAAACATGTTAGTAGAATTCAGTGGGATTCTTTCAATTTTCCCTGCAATGCCTTATTAAATGGGAAGAGGTCTTATTATACAACCTTATTTAAATTATGCTAATGAAGATGACTTCTCCACTAAAATATGCATTTTCCAAATTATCAGGCAGAAGCATTCTGTATGAAGCAGTTTGTTTTCTTTCACATTTTAAATTAAAATGTAATTGGAGTTGGGTCAAAATTGGCTGAAATTGAAGACTCTCTGCCCAGGAATAACTTAATTAAAAACAAATTAAGAGTGGGAGAATATGTAAGATGCAGAAATGGAAGATGTTCAGTCCTCCAGGAAAAGAAGAAAACCAGTCAGGTAAAGTAGGAAGGAGAGGAAAAGAAAATACAGTGGGTGCTGCTGTTTGGACATATTTCCTTTTCTGATTTTTGATACAAGGTTTGACTTGCTTAAAAAAACTCTTTGGATTTCTGCTGGTGGCCTCTTTTCCTCATCCTTTGGAGGTTAAATACTTTTGGGCTGTAGTTTAGACAAGTGTCAACATGTGATGGACAAGGGCCCCTCAGAGCAGCAGCTACAATGGACTCCAGCCAAGGAGAGCAGCAGGAGGACACATAAATGGTGTGAGCTGAGCAGATCAGCACTTAAAGGAAAGCAGATAGTAGAATTTTCTGGAATCTGGACTCTTCTGTTAAGTTCTTAGGGCAAAAGCTGATTTGATGCCTCTTGCCTCCCAGGAAAGGAGAGGTTAGAATGGGTAACAAGGAACCTTACAGGGCATCGTGGGCAGTCAGTTAGAAAAAATAGATGCATAGCTGCCTACACATCACTGGTATTCTATGAACACAGGTGCTTTTCCAGAGGACAACTCACAGCAGGAACCTTTTTGCTCTCCATCTCGTATATAAGGAATCCATAAAGACTCAGAGCCTGAGATTAGGTAGGTAGGATGGAGAGTTCCTGTAATCTCAGCATAGCTGTTGGTGCTTTGCTTTTCTGACCATCTCTATGAATTTTGGTGCCGTTATATTCTTGTGAACACACAGGTAATCATCACATTGGTAAACACAGACTGCAGTTATCAAGTAGCACATGGTTTGTTGAGCTTACCAGAATTTAATAGGTCAAAGAGAAGAAAAGTGAATTACTAGTCAGGCAATTAGGAAATAAATTCTTCTAGGTAGCTGACAGCAGAATTGTGCTCTATAGATGCAGAGTCTACAGTAAGCCTTATGAACAAGATTTATATTTGAGTATGAAGTCAAAGTAATATAAAGCTATTGGGCTGCTTAACAGATCTGCACAGCTAGCTACTGTATATATTTATGCAGCCTGTTATCCTTTCCATCTGAACAAACAGGGATTTAAGTTCCTCTTTTGATCATTTAAGGACAAGTGGTTTCCCAGGAGGTCTCATTAAACTGGATTGTTTCAGCATTAGTCACATATTTCTTTAGCAGGTCTTTTGCTGGTTGTAGAAATCTCAGTGATGATAGACAGAGCAAACCAGAGAGATTGCAGCAATATTGTGCCTACTTAATTAATCTTGGTTGGTGTGCTGGAACTGCAGAGCTGCTAGGGTAGTAATAAGAATAAGCAGGAAGTCTTATTCTGTGTAGAAAATGCCCATCCAGAAATATCTCAGGATGTCTGATGCAATATAATTAGACTCTGAAAAGGTTATAAATAATGTAGTAATTGAGCCACTATGAGAATAAACAGGAACAAAATGAAACCAAAAGATAATAATTTTGTTATAATAATACAACATTTTGACACAAAATAGAACTCTGCTTTATGAAGTTCTGTTACCAAGGAAAACACCAGAGCCTGCAAAGATGCCAATATGTGTGATAGCTTAAAGTCCTTGTATGGCACCCATGCCTAGAAGGCCCAGTTGAGATGGATGCTGTGCTCTGCCAGGCACTGTACGAACAAAACTTAACAAATGATCTGTTTCTTTACAAAAGATGATGACCCCAGTTCTTTGAAATTTTCATTAAGAATTTATATTATTATGTAAAGGCAGCAGTCCTGTAACTGTTCAAAAGCTAATAATTGAAGAAGGAGGATCTGAAGGCACACTTCTTTCCTACAAGCAATAGAGTGTAAACCTCACTCATTCATAAATGCTGTGCCTGTCTGAACAAGATTTCTGGCTTTCTGTAACTGGGGTAGTACTTCTTTTACTCACAGCTGGTAAGCTACCAAAAGCAATTTGAATCAATTAGTCTGCCTTTCTCTATGAGATATTTAAATTTCATATGCTAGTTTCTGAACCAAAGCCAATCTATAATTTATTTGAACTAAATCATTGTTCCCTCAACTTCTTTTGTAGGCCCTTGAATAGTTTCCAGAGTAGCTGCTGACTCTTAAGTAGGACTTTAGGCTATGTAAGTAAGGTCTTTCCTAGTTTAGAATGAATTTGTTTCTGTGCCTCCACTAGCGGGGCTGTGAAGGCCTAGGGATCAAAAGTGCTTTTTTTTGGTCAAGAATAGAATGAACTTTGCTGGTAGCACTAAAGATGTTTTGGGGAAATATCCCCATTTTGCCTGTAAGATGACACTGACAAAACACTGATTTGCTTTGAGACAGAAGAGAGACCTTCGGGTTATATTTGCACTGTAAACTGCTGGGAATATTTGTCAGAATAGATTTGACAGAAGCTGGTCTGTGTTGCTGAGTTAAAGGCAAGAAGAGTTTAGGAAATGATAGGTGGGAAAACTGAAGACTGAGTAAGTGTTTCCAGCTGAGAGTTAATATTAGGTGAGGATCTTGTGCAATAGAAGACTAGAAAAATACAGCACTCAGAGGAACGAAAGATAACACTTGCATTCAGCAAGGTGAATTCAGACATTATCTGATCTGGAAGCTTAAGAACATAAACCACTAGAGATCAATGGAGCCTGCATGGAAAAGCAGGAAATCTTAAGGCACATGGCTGGAAGAAAAGTCTAGTTATACTTCATCTAGCACTGAACCAGCTGCAATAATGAGAAAGGGTGAACTCACTGAAGAATCATGCAGGATACATGTCTGTCTTCTTTTATACCTGCATTTATTATATACATACATAAGATACAGTATATACTATGAAAGATATATATCTTGTATCTGTGTATACTCTTACCTTTGCAGGTGACAGACTATACTGCAAGTATGGCTGCTAATACAATGTTTCTCTTTGTAAAATAGATGCAGCCTTTTCTAAGAACAGGAATTATGGTCTGGAGCACAATCTTTCCTTTGCCTGCAGATAACAGTGTTAGCGGCTTTATTAGCAATAAATAAAAACTATATTAAAACCTTCTCATTTGCACAGAATCATAAAATATTATTTATCTGACTCTGGGTATGGTAGGGAACAACACATGGGCCAAGTCATGAAACTCAGATATAATGTGTTATCTACTGACATATTTAATGACACAGTTTTGTTTCTTATATGCCAGATCCTTGTTTGCCTAAGAAAGAGTGCTATCAGCCTCCATTCTGGTGTTAATTTGGAGGAAAAGAACACCTTTAGAAATGTCAAGTAGATTCTAGTAAACATGCATTGTTAATGGCTAAATAAGTTTGAAAATAACCAAGTGAAAGAGGTCCTCAAAGGGCTTTCTAAAAATGTTATGATGTTCTTGTTCAAAATGGGGATGGCAAATATGTTTTTATTTCCTCTGGTGAGAGAGGTTTGAGAGCAAACTGAAATGACAGTTGTGACTAACATGGCAAAATGTGAGATTTTGTGACCATGTCTTTGCATGACCGTGATTTTAATCTGTCACTATCAAAAGATATAAGCAGGGTGTCCTTACAAAAGCTTTGGCAGTAGCAGTCAGAATCTGCTGTAATGAACTCCAAGAACTTCTAATGCTGCTCATCCTTCCAACCTGATAGTGAGCTGTTCTAACTCACTAGCTGTTTTATTCCTATTTGCTACCATTGAAGGTGTTGTGTCTAATGTAAAAAGGAAAATGAATACTTTTCACCTCATGCTCTGAGGCATTTTCTATCAGTGATTCCAACTGTCATGATTTGGCTGATGTTAGATTATCAGTTTTCTCCAGTGTATTTTTCTCAGTGTATTTCTGAGAAGAATAAAATACTCTTAAGGGTAAACCAACTAAGAAATACCACTACATTTATAGTTTAGAGAAATGCTCTCAAGACAGCTGAGGAATGGGAGATTAAAAATATAATGCAGTTTTTAAAGTTATTATGAGAAACTTGAGGTTTTAACAAGTAGTGGACAGGAGAGTGCAGTTTTCCCTTTTTCCGCCCAGAATTTCAATTCCAAAAGGACTCACTGAGTGCCAGATGGTGCTACTGTGATTTTATAGCATCTGAGAAACTTGTCCTGTTGGTTTACAGTCATTGTTTCAGTGGCGACTCTCAGCCCAAAGTCTTCTCTCAATTCATATACTCACTAGTTAAGAAAGATTTTGAGAGTGCCTTCTTCATTGTGGCAGCTCAGCTGGTCAGAGAAATGTTCTCTCTTTAAACATATCTCTTTTCTTCAGAAAGATGGGATGAAAACAAGTTTAGATTAAAAGTGCTTTTGTTTTCTTTCTCTTTCTTCAGAACCCAAAGTAATAAGCAGCTCTGATTAATGGGTAGGACTGGTTACATAGAGAGCCCTGGAGCACGTGGCTGGAACACACATGTGTTGCTAGGTGCCTTTGTCAAACTATTTAACTCTTTTTAATCTCAGCTTGTCCCCCTCTAAAACAGCAGGGTAAGGGTCAGGTATTTATCCTTCTTCATTAGGTTTATCATTAAATTACCATAAGTGTTCACAGTCAGCATACGTGTGCCCCGAGTTATTCAAGAAGGTTTTTTGGTTTGGGCTTCTTTTTTTTATGTGAAATTTTCTTGTATTAGAAAAAAATTATATGCATAGACAATGGCTCAAAGTGTGGAGTGGAGAGCCTGGGGATGGCTCTGGATGAATCCTCAGCCAGTGGGAAAAGCTGCTGAACAGCAGTTCTCAAGAAACAGGCTGAAAATTAAGCAGGCAAATAGCATCACAACCATGGGCCCAGGGCAGAGAAAGGGTCAGACCTCAAATAGTATTGAAATTCAATAAGGACATAAAACATGCATCATTTTTCCTGCACTATCAAGACTGCTTTCTTACTCATTTGCATTTAATGGGTACAGCCTTAGAAATATTGGAACATAAAAGCCAAGATGCCTTCAGTCCCATGGCAATTAAATGTTCATTAACAAATCTGTATCTTCTCCTAATTCACTGTTGCCATGCATGAGCAGCAGGTGAATGTATCATCTGGCTTGTTATGATAGTGTTTAAAAGAAATGTCACATCTACTTTTCAAGTAATTTTTCTCATTAGGTTTTGAATACAAACGAAGCATTAAGCTTGGCTGCAACACTTTGTGGGGCTGAGCAGTGGAAGAAATCAGGTGAATTTTCAAGCCAGTTTAAGGTTCCTTAAGGTTCTAAAGCTGAACAGAAGAGGGAAATGAATAAAAACTAATTTATTTTGTCAAGTTCCTCAGTCTAGCTGGTAAAGATCACTAGGCTCAGTTGGTCTTCAAACAATGTCTGTATGAAATTGCACAAGGGGATGAATATTGGAAACTGTTGTGGAAAACCCAAGCACTTAATTGTGTCTGTTTAAGGAATCACAAACTACTGCAGAAGAGGTGAATGCAAATATAAATATAAATTATGTGTCTATAATTCAGCATGATTGTATTATGTGGCTGTAGACATTTTGTTGGCCTAGAAAGTAGAACATACAATGCATGACAACTTTGGTCCAAAAGGTAGTGTGATATATAAATAAGACATCACCAGAGAAATGAAACAAGCTTACTGATACAGATTGAGTGGAGGACAGGTTAAAAACCTACTGTAGGCTTTTAGGTACATTTCATTGCCAGTCAGGTGCATCAGTCACAGCTTGCCAGTCGTATTTAAAATGAACTCTTTTAACTTAACAGTCCATATGCTGCAGCTGCTGGGAAATGGTACATGAAGTAGAAAAACCTGCAATCTCTCTTTCAATTGAAAGCTGATATTTTCATATCAGTTCTTACTATGCTCATGTTATTGTTACTGGTATGAATGAACAAATGAAATCCTAATTGGTTTAAAATCACATTAGTCTGACAAACTTGATCATTGGAGAGCTGCAAATTAATGATTTATAAGCAGTTAATTTATTCCTTCTGGGAAGATGTGATAACTACTGTTTTCTAGATTGCAATCTATTAGAATTTGGCTAAGATTAATATCTAAAATGAATGACTTTGCTGTAGAGATGAATTAGTATTTGGTGTGATTATGTATACACTTAGAAATCAAAGGAGAGGTGACATTACAAGATATTAATATACTAATTCTTCTTCCAGAAAGGGAATAGTATAGAGGTTTGTAACAATGAGAGCTTCTCCTGCAGGGACAGAAAGCCACAGTGGCAGTGTCACAGAGAACATGCCTGTAATGGAGAGAAATTCCCATTGCTTTCTTCCTCGGGGTAAAGTTCAGATGGATGAGATGGAGTACTTGCACTTGGGGCTGTCAGTCACAGAAATCTTAAAATGTGGCTTCAATTATTGGATGTTGCTGCTGATTTGCCTGGGAGTGTTAGACAGCAGGGAACAGTGTCAGCTTCCTCCTGCTGCAATGCCAGGGGAAGTTGATTTCTCAGCCCCTCTTAAAATCATGGCAGGTAATACCTCTGAGGATGGGATAGATGCAAGGAAAGGCCTTGACAGGATAGTTATTTAACTCAAATTGTGTTATAATGGACCAGTTCAAGAAAACCTATTGTGGCCAGAGGATAAACAGCTGCAAGTATATGCAAGAATTTTTTTTTTAAAAGGTGTTCATCAAACCATAACTGAAAGAGCTGGACTGTGCAGCAAAGAAGCTTCATAACTCACACCCTTGTCCCTTTGTTTCATTCCTATTTCTACCCAATGATAACAGCCTTGTTAAATCACCAAAAATTCAAGAATCCTGAAGTAAGGAAGCAAAACCCACGTGAAGGAAATTTTTCTATGTTCTTTGTGTTAGACTTCAGCAGGCATCCAAATAAAATCCGCAAGACATTAGACAGACTAACCATGACTCTTGCCCTTACCTCCTTGTGCTGCTAAAATAGTTGCGGACAACAAAGATCATTGCTTCATCTTTTTTGCTTATATTCACATTTTTGGCATAATTAAATCATTGAGTCTCTGTTTTTGCCATGGAGCCATGGCAATTGCCTTTAGTTTTTATTGTCTTATGACTACATATAAAAGAAGTAATGGAGGATAAGACAGCACAGAGATATAATATATATATTTTATATATATATATATATATATAAAACATAAAATATGAATGGCACCAAGGTGGTTTATATTCCTCAGTTTGCAAGACGCCTCAATGTTTGAAAGAAATAAATATGTTGCATAAGTACTGAAATTAATAGGAAAGAAAGATTTTGAAAATAAGGTAAACATGGAATGATAATAGAGTGTAAGATTCTTTCAAATAAATGTTAATCCATGTAAATTTGTGTGGCAAAAAACCCACTAGATTAAAAAAAAAAACACAAAGAGCAGCAGATCAAAACCAAATCCCAAGTGTTACTTGCTATGCATAGAATATTATTTAAAACTTCTCAGCAGACATTGGCATATATGGAATTGACTTCTGAGAATATTGACTTGCTTAATTTACTTGTTTTATATCTATAATTGAAATGGGGAGGAAGAACTTCACATGCTGATTCCCCAAAGGGCCCATAACAAATGCAATTACTCAGACTCAAAACTATATGTTAATGTATGATTTTAGCACTGCCTTTAGATGTCATTGGTTAGTAATTATTTGTCTGGTATGATACAGGTGTAAAGTATAACTCCAGTTGAAATGATCAATATTTTTCCATTCATGTTTTCATAATTTCCTAGATAAAATATTTTAACAGGAGCATCTGAAACTTTAAAAGACACTTAAAAAGTACTTTTTAGAGATCCTAAATTTCGCCTGAATTTTTGGAAACATACAACAGGTACTTACGATCCTGAGGCTTGCAAATGATTCAGAAATAGAACAGGAAAGTTCTTTGGACTTTTGATTTAATTATTATGTGTGGGAAGAAGTAATTTTACAAGTTGTTTCATTTTATTTGTTTCAAGCGGAAAGTTTGGACTTCTGCAGTTTTTTATACAGTCTATATTTCTTGATTTGCAAACTGGTATTGTTGCTAAGATACAAAGCAATGAGCAATCTCTGTTAATGTATTGATATATTTTTAGAATCTTTACATTTTTTACTCTATGTTACCACTTAGAATAATAGCTAATCCTAAAAAAAAGTTCTAATTAGTTTTCTCTTTGTGGATGTTTTGTGAAAAATATACTTAATGGAAGTAGATCAGAAGTAAATGTGGAAATGCAGAATAATCTGAACTTCTCAGTTCCAGGTGGTAGGGCCTGGAAGCAAGCCTTGATGTCTGAGCACCTACCTTCACAAACACAAATTAAACTCATCTCTATGCATGTCAGAAGTAGTCCACAGCTTGCTTTCTTCTCAGTAGGGAGCAGCTCCTTGCATATATTCCCATGTTGCAGAGCTCCCTGCTGGTGCCCCAGGGCTGCTGGGAGCAGGGAGAGGTGGGAGGCTGGACCAAGGCACAGGTGGGATGGACTGAGCAGTGCAGTGGCGGCAGTGCCCTGGCATGGACAGGTGGCACCAGCACAACCTTGCTGCTCTGGCCCTAGCAGAGAAGGGGAAGAACAAGGAAACTAGAAATTGTTATTTGTGTGCTAGAAGGCTATACCTAAACAGACTATTCTTTCTGCATTTGTGAGAACATATCTATTGCTCATGGAGCACTTAACAATCCACTCCTGTCACCTGTCACAACACAGTGACTGGGCGATCCATGTGTTTTGTCTGGGGACTCAGTGCTACCAAGCTGAATACTGGAAGGATATAGAAATCATTCTTTAAATACTCCGAAATGCTGTCATTTTGTCAGCTTGTTTCTCGCAAGTTCATGTGCAGTCAGCACCTACAGAGAAGATGGAAATTGAACTCTGCCACACAATTTAACACGTTGAAAACAATGTGCCTTCCCAAAGCCCTGAACAGGCAAACTTGTCTCATCTTTTACTTCTGTTGATGTCCTAGTGGTGGAGCTCGTTCTTTGAGAATTTTTAAACAGAGGCTTTAAATAATTCCAAGGGTGATTATGTGAACATTTTTCAGTGAAGCCTCTTCCTCTACTGAAGTATTTTTGTATGACTCTTTTAACAGGTGAATTTCTGTGGAATGGTTCCACTTCAGTGGAATTCTCTATTTCACTAGAGAATATTATCATATTCTCATAATTCTCATAATAACTTAATTTCACTGGTTTCTGTAAAGTTCCTGTAGGCACCTAGTAAAACTTGTACTTCCAGGTCTTGTGAGATCCAGATTTTCCTTGAGGAGCCATTTATATATCTAGAGTACATATCCCATGATGTGTTTATATTCTCTTATGGCTGAAATACTGTAGTAGATCACAGGAATTGTACTGTAACTAGAGTGTCCAATCTCTAGGGTGAGAGAGGACTAACGATACCAAAAGTTAAATTCCCACAGATTCATACCCCGTAACTTTCATATTAAAAAAAAAAAA
>VZTI01001948.1:83609-102971 GCA_013397865.1 Struthidea cinerea
GAAAGGTTTTTTGAATTATTTCTAAAGATTTTGGGAACAGCAGAAGAAAATGCATCTGTCTTCTTTATTCCATTTCCATCTGTAATGGAGAGATGCTTCTGAACATATTATAAACACAGTATTTGGTGACCTTGTCTGAAAAAGTCTTTTTCTGAATTTCTTACAAGTACAAAACCAAAGCTCTTCTCTCTGATATTCAGAATATCATTTACTGTCATTTTCTGTTGTGTGTGTTCTGTTGTAGAGCTGACAAGCAGCATTGATAGAACAGCGGCAGTGTGCATATACCACATCAAGAGTTTGTTCTTCACTTTTCATCAACCAAATTACATCCACACTTGATCTAAAACACAGCTAATTATTGGGAAGTTAAGTTTCCAGTTCTGTCCAGTCTCTGCTTTCTATGTAGGCTATCAAAATAAATAACAATATCAGATTTCATTGAGATTTTCTGTGGTTATATCTCTCTCTCAAAAATGTTTCCTCTTCTAAGATGAGGATAAGATAGGAGCATATCAACCCATTTTTAGGTTATTTGTGTGTTAAATCAAAGTACAGAAAGGGTAATTCATTTGGTTTGTTTCAAGGGTGTTTGCTTTTTATACTAGTACATCTTTAGTTGTTATCTTTAAATACTTCTCATAATCACTTCTTGACTAATAATCCCTGATTGCACTTGACTTTTAAGTTTACCCTTCCTGATTAGAAAGCCAGCTTCATCAAGTCAAAAACAGGAGTCAGGAACAAAATTATCATAATGTTAATTGATTTAGGGGAAGGAAAAAAGGTGTGGGGCGGTGGTGTGTGGCAATGAGGAGAACCTGAGACAGTCTTTAATGGATGCTTGCAACAAGAGCTCCATTTTACTGGTGCCTGATACTTCTCAGGTACAGGCAGTAGGGAGGAAAATTTATCCACCTTGGACTCTCTGAGCTTGTGCATGAAAAATGTAAATCTGCTTTTCTAATCCTTTTAATATTAAATTTCTATCAGATATACATGTAACTCCCTGAAAGAATTTACAAAATTAATTAAAATTGATTCAATGCATTTTCAAGAGGTAGATATTAGGGGAAAGTCTGCCAACTGTGAGAAGCCTTTAAAAAAAGCATTAAAAAACCCAACCCATCCTGTATTTTTTCCTTGAACTTTCAAAAGCTGTTTTTTAACATCTTTAGCAGTTGTATTAATATTCAGATGAAACTTGTTCATATTAAGTGAATAGAGTTACTTAACTAAAATATATTGACTGTCCATTTGCCATTCTCCAGCAATTGTCTAAAATAAATATACCTGCCTTCCACTCTTTGCTAAACATTTTTGTCTCCTTCTGGAGAGGGACTTATTGAAAGAGAATTAATTAGTTCAGGGGGAAAAAGCAGAACCCAGCAGCATTTATTATGGCACCTGAAAGTCAGTAGTGCATATTATTTTTTCTGAAAGTTAATGAAACATATAATTAGAATTCTCCTTCTGATGTTTTTTGGGGTTTTAACTATGAAGTGTATGCACTGGGAAAGCAGAACAGTTAAGCAGGATTGCTCAGATTCAGAGCAATTAGTATGCTAAGAAGCACACATACTTTTAGGTAATTTCTGTTTCAAAGTGCTTGGATCCAAAGCTGTCTTCTTTGAATATAAACAGTGCTTTTGTTTGAAACTATATGAACTTCAGGATGGATAGTATTTTCATTTTCCTGTATTTCTTACTCTCCTCTTGTAAGAGAGAAGAAACCAGAATGTTTTGTAAGTAGACTGAACACAATTTGTCCTGCTTCTTCATATATGGCTAAAAATTTTATTTTTGAAACATATTACGTAAAACTTCTCTCTAACGCAATTATTATAAGGATATTGATGTTAATGAACATGTTAAGGTAGTGCAGACTTTGTGAGACAGAAGTTATAAGTCCCATCCTGCAGAATCTCCTTAAAAGTATGGAAGATAAGTGAGAACAGAAATGTCCACAGAGATCTTTGTATGTGGTAGCAGTATAATGATTCCCAAAGATAGTTCAAAGCTGTCTCTGTTAAAATCCAGTTATTTCAGAAACCAGAATAATTTCATTAAAAATTACAATTAAAAGCACTTAAATTGTAATAATTACCTCTGCTTTGTCAAGGTTTTGTGAGTTGTATGAATTCACAGACCCCCCTGAGCCTCCCTTCATCAGCATAATTTAGGGATCAGTTCAAGAGATATTGAAGGCAGTAATCTGTCACCTTGCTCCTTTTTGGTTGTTCATCCTGTTATGCCTCTGTCTTGGGGTGATTTTGTGGTAATACTGTATTCCCCTATCATCTGCTTTATGCCCAGAAAGGAGTCCTGCAGCTTCAAGCTGGGTCTGAGGAAAGTGGGGGGAAGCTGGGCGAATTCTTCAGCACAGTTTGTGTTCAAGGACTCACACACACACTCCCCCATGTTGCTTGGCTCTGTTTGCATCAGGAGAGAGACAATTCCTGCTTTTAGCTAACTTGTTAGCTGAGGCAAGATGTTTTTTCCCAGGACTGCATACCGGCATACCAAAATCCTCCAGTAACTTCTTCTTCTTCTGGAACTGTTTGGCCTAGCTATGATCTGAGAACAAGATCATCAGACCCCATGGACCAGCAGGGAGACTGCAGGGACACCAAATCCTGGCCTTGGGCCTCGGGAGGGGCCAAGCCAGCTACAGAAGAGAACTCTGAATCCACCAGCTTTCTCTACAGCAAGGAGGTTCAGTATTTAATAGCTATTCATTTTTTCCCGTGCCCTGCGGGCACTTTGTTTGTTAAATAACCAGTTTTTTTCACTTTCATCCAAGAAATTCCTTTTGTATTGGTGAGGGAGGGAGTGCCAAAACCTGTGGAGGAGACATTCCTTCCAGAGCGCTTCCCCCTAACCTTGTCTCAAACCGAGACAGCCTCTTAATTTATAAATAAGAGGACCAGATGGCAATCTCCTATCATTGCTGCTCATTTGTTGTCCACACTGAGTTTCAGCTTCTTATACAAATTGAAAACTTGGCTAGGATTTTGTTCTTGTCCTCAGAACTGTTCTTTTTAATTTTAAAATGCAGTTTGTACCAGTCTATTTGATTCTAAGTTGCATGACTTCTGGCTGTAATATCATGTTTCAGGTTGCATTAAACTTGTTGGCACGAAGGCACTGAACCTAGCAGATGTTTTTGGACATGATGCCCTTTTCAGTGTTTATACCAGCAGAGCTTTAGCCAAGCTATGGAGAAGAGGAATCTGGAAGGGCTTCCTTCACTGTCTTGCCCCATGTCCCATTTCTCTTTCAGAAATACTTGCAACACTGAAAATGTGTATGGCTGGGCTTGATTAACCCTAAGGAACTCTGAGTTTATTTAAATTTCAAATAAATATATGTGTTCATCAGCTGATGCTGTTCCCCAAGTAAGCCAAAATCCCTTATGTTCTGTCATGAAAAGAACCGTAAGTGGACAAAGTGCTCCTCACTACGTAATGTGCTGGCTTATTAAAAGTACTGAATTTTCCAGATGCACTTTCTACTTGCAGATAATCAGGATTTTACATAAGTGTTTCCTCCAATTTGTCCAAACTAGGACAGTGTTGAATTAAAAACTCCTATATCAGCCACATACAAGGAATAAGTTTAACCCCTGGGTACGAACAGAAAAGTGGATGTTTCAAAATGCTCAACAGCCCCTCTCTGGGCTCCCCTCAGAAAGGAGGAGCTGCTTGAGGGTAGGTTTACTCCTTGGTG
The DNA here is from genome assembly GCA_013397865.1 of Struthidea cinerea. Classification (NCBI taxonomy): domain Eukaryota; kingdom Metazoa; phylum Chordata; class Aves; order Passeriformes; family Corcoracidae; genus Struthidea; species Struthidea cinerea. The sequence goes on from VZTI01001948.1 coordinate 87,339, forward strand.
AGCTCTTACTAGCAAATTTCAGGTTTCGGGTTAGGAGCAGGTTAAGAGTGCATTTAGACTTTTCAAGATGGGTCTCTGAACTAAAAAAAGTCACTTGGATATCTGATGAATGCCCATATTCATCAACCCTCAAAATATTCTTAGCTCTTATGTCAATTTTAACTTCATCATAGCTATTCTGTGAGACAGAGAATTTCATGGGAATTGTGTTGTTTGACTTTGATAGGCGCTTCAGAAATCATCCAGCTAAAAACAACACACAGTCATAATCTGTTATAGAAATTTCTTTGAAGAAATAATCCAAATTCATTATGTAATATACTGGCATCTTTAGCATCTCAAATGGTAGGATTTTTTTTTCTTTTCTTGGTGAAGAAAATGTGGCATATTTAGCAGCCTCCAAAATTGTGGTTTTTTTTTTTTTTAATTGCTATCACAGGTTATCATAGAGATATTGAAAGGACTGTTGAGAATTTGACAGAAAGTTCAGGATTTAGGATATTCTTGAGGAGTAGCTGTGCTGGAGGTTTATGTTGCAGAGACTAACAGTGTTAGGACACAACTCAGTAGTGATTACTTGCCAGCTGGGACAAAGAAGCCTGTGCAAAATGGTGACCTGCCAGTCAGCCTGTAAATAAATGGAAAAGCTTCATTTCCCAAGAAAGCAAATATTTAGTCATAAATCCTCAGGGCTGCTTTAGATTTTTATTGCTAAAATTCTGCTTTTTGCAATTGTATTCATATGATGCAAATCAGCTCATTAAGTCTTACTTTCTAGAGAAGTAAATTCAACTTCCAACAAACAAAACACTCTATCAAGAATTTTAGTTTCTTATCTCAGTTCTAATCTAGTTACCAGTGAGTAAACAGAGGCAAAGATCAATCCTGTGATACTCATTGCCTTTGTCTGCATAAGACATTCTAATTTCTGCAGTTAATGTTTTCTAAATGATCCCAGCATTAGAAAAAGAATTCACTGGGTTGGCAGTGAGGCTGTGCTGCTTGAAATGTCACTTTGCATTAGAATTACCATTTCTCACAACTCTAATGAAAAACAAAGCAAACCCTCAAATCATTAATGCATTTCCAGTCATTGATTTTGTTCTTGCTTTTACTTTTTCCCTGTTAAGGTATTTTATCATCCTTAATATTTTATCCATACCTTTGAATAAAGTCATAAGCCATCTAAAATTTACACACCTCTTCTGATTTTTTGGTTTTGTTTGTCGATTTTTTGTTAGGTTTGTTTCTCTTTTTCATACAGAAAAAGAGCACTATCCTATATGGCTCCCCAGTAACAGTCAATTACTGTTAAACGTTAGCTTTTTAACTGGATATTTACCAAAATCTCCATGTCCTTCAACTCCTGTTTCAAATGCCTCAGCTAATTTTGTAGCCATCTACACTGAATGCCAACAAACACTCGCTAATTTTCAATGGCTAACTCCCTCATAATCCTTTCTGTGTCATCTTAAATTATTTGAACTGCTGCTTAGCATTGTGCTGTCAGCAGTTTTGTAACTCTTTTCATTGATTCTATCAGCTAAATTGTTCCTATAGAGAGCATCAGGACATAAAATGGATGAGCAATATGAACCAGCTTAAGAGTGCTGTCTAAACACTCATCCCTGAAGAGTTACATACAGGTTTCATAATGCCTTTGGCATAGACTAACTGCAGATCTTGATAGTGTTTCCCAGTAAATGTTTGAAGGACAGAAGCAACTCAAGCACCCTTCAGAAATGTGTCATTATTATAGCAGTAATTAGACAATAGTCACTGTTGCAGTCTGGCTGCAGTATGCAGCAAGGTCATTCCTGTAAGGTCTAGGTTAATACATCTGAGTAACTGTCCAGTGTGGAAAATATTCAGTGTTACATGTTATTATTTTTCTGTTCAAAATTTCCTGGGAAATGATCCTCATTTTCCTAATTTTTCATACCCAATACAGTATGAAGCACAATTTGTTGTTTTTAAGTGTGTGTTTTATATAGAAGACGACTGATAGCAATACCTAAAACAAAGCTGAAGTCCCCTCTCACTCAAAACAAAAATAGTCATGATTGAGAAGTTATTCCGAGAATGAACATTTTCAAAATATTCCCTTTTTAAGAAACCCAAGAAAATTTCCATTGCAAGCTCTTCGGGTGCTGGGGGTTGCAGCAATGACTGTGCTGGACTTTCATAGAATTGGGACCCATGACAAACTCCTTGAAGGGTGACCTGCCACAGAGCAAATCTCAGAAATGTTATGGGATTGTTTCTAAACACTGTTATTCAATATCCAACCATCTCAAAAAGAAGACATGGTCTGACATTCTGCAACAGGAACTACCTTTTTCTTTAAAGAATGGCTATATTGCAGATGAAGTTGAGATATAAAAATGGTCCAAAGGCATAACCATACGATCAGTTAATCTGTAACAGACTTTAGCTATTATATTTTGGTTACCTTTCTTTTTTTCCTCCTCAAAGATGTGCAGTGTAGTAGGGATTTGGACACCCTTCTCATCAGATGCCTGTGATCAGATGCAAGCCATTGACTTGAAAATAATTCACATCATCTCCACTTTTAAATTCTCTAGCTCCAATTTCTAGTGAGAGCAAGAAGAATTTACCAAATATAGAACTAGGTCTGAACTATAATCAATATTATTTCCAAGAGTAAGGTCTACTGAGACTATAATACATATAATACCAATTTTATTAAGGAATAAACTCAGATAGTAAAATTTTTCTGAGAGTTTCAAATAATTTTTAGGTTTTAATATGGTATAAAATATGTCTGCAGTCTTTAAACTTATTGAATGTGTCTAACAATGCAGTGAAATGGAAAAATAAGTCAGTATTTCTGGGAGAAAATTTATTGGAAATCAGTGATGTTATTTTCTGTATTCTCTCTTTACCTAAATTAATTTCCAGTGGTTATTGGCAAGTACAGCTTAAAATAGTGTTAACTTCTGTGCTGTTGTTTATCATAGGAATTACTAACAAACAAATGGCAAAACCAAAATCTTTTCCCTAGAGCAACTAAGCCATTTCCATTTCACATAATGTTGACCTTTTGACTCCAACAGACTAATACAGGACTAAATGTGTGAAGTATCTGAGTTTCAAAGAAACACCACAGTTAAATGTGTCATGGTTCAGTTATCCCTTGACCTTTGCGTTGAAACACTCAATAAGTGGGCAAATTACTGTCAATGATATCTGGTTGTTTTCCACTATAAGAAATCTCTTTCATACTTCAGTTTTCTCTCAGTGTACTTTATTGACCTTCACAAGTAAACACCATTTAATATAGACCAAGGAAAATAGCTTTTAGCTATAAACCAGTCATACTAGTGTTAAGAATTAACTGCCCAGATCCTAAACTGAGAAACAGAATGAAGGAAAAGCCTAGCTCAGATACATGTGTTTAATCTCGAGATATTACATGCAGTTACATTTTTCCATTGTTTCAGACTGAGAGTTTATTTTTTAGTATTACAGTTTATAATAGGCTTTTTTTTTTTTTTGGTTGCATTTCTGCTTGTATTCTTTCTATCAAACTCAAACTAAACTCGGTTGAGGCTTTGGTTGTTCTTTTTCCTACTGTTTCAACAGATGCCTCATTTTGTTCTGCTGCATCCAAATCTGATTCCCTTGGGTAGATTCTTCAGACACAATTTGTTCATGTATAGGCTGTGGTTAACATCTCAGGCAGCATGGTTTGATAGTGGTGTTGAGGACCCATGTGGCATTGTGAGTGTTTGGGGATCTTCCCTTGACCTGAGTCTCCTCTATGCTATGAACTGCATGAGCACTAGCAAGCATTTGAGTTCCTCAAGGCTTCTTACCACTTTAGTTTTCTGCCAAAGAAATCTGGTTTGTACAACCTGAGAGCACTCTGCAATGCACACCAAAGCATGCTGGGTTGCAGGAACCAAGAGTTTTTGTTTTAGAAGTGCATTCCTGAGTCACACTAAAAAAGTAGTGTGGATGCAGCAATGGATTTTGTGTATATGTGGTGGTGTTTGTGCTCTAAAATTGTTCTTTGTTTTGCTCCATTAAGATTAACCTTTCTGTTAACATTTCTGCTATGTTCTTTATGTTGCTTACATAACAATACAGCTCTGTCTGAGAAGATAATACTTCATGCTTTTGGTTCTAAAGGTCTTTGCTCAAATTCTCCTGTGTCTCATTTAGTTTGACAAAATTCAGTTCATTGCCTACAGTCCAAAGTGTGTCATCAGTCACAGGATGGTAACCCAACCAGATGGGAAATGCTACATGCTTTAGGCAGTCTTCCTTATTTTCTGCTGTGCTCTTTGAATGTTATTCTCCTATGCTGGATGAACTCTGAAGTAAATACTTAAAAAGATGTTCCTTTGATTAGATCAGTTAGTTTTGACAGAGTTCATTAAAATCAGTGCGAGGCTTTTAATTGATTTTTGGTGGGATTTGGTCAGAATCTCAGACTCCTCTAACTTCCGAATCTCACCCATAGTTTGTCTGTTTCTGAGAAAATTTATGTATTCGGTGTCTACAACTCTGTCTGTGTTCTGATAATCTTGCTATGAATGTTCTCTTACCCATTGATGCTGTCTCATTCAGTCTAGTTAAGCTAAATTATTAGTTAACATGACTAGAGATAGAAAAATGAGCTGATGACAGTTGGTCGCTTTTCTTGTGTATCACCTTATTCTTGTTTCTTTTGTCTTTTTGTAGTATTTTTCAGTTCCATCTCCGGATGGTTGTCTGAAAAGTAACTCTTCTGAATTTATTTTCATTTCAAAACTCACAAAGTTTCATGCAGCTCACAAATATCCCTTCAGTATGCTTTGATATGGAATTAGACAGTTTTTATTCTTAGATAATGATCTGTCACATAGAATCCCAGCACAGATTTTGTTGCGTGCTCCTGTCCAATTCACCTTTTTTGTCCGAGCATTGCCACTGAGTCACTGTCAGTTTCTGGTTGTCTTGTCTCAGTTTCTTATTCATGAAATCATTTGACAGACTATTAGTTCACTTCCTTAGATTTACTTGCTGTGTTATCATCTTTAGAGAAGCAGTTAATAAAAAATGTTTTCTTCCTTGCTGCAGTATAGCTTGGTTTAGAATACCAAAAGAACATAGAGAAATGTTGACATTACAGCAATTCATGCATTTTATAAAAAAGTCTTACAGATGTAATATTGGCTAGAATAAATATAATTTGTTCTCCCTTAATACATGCTTAAAAACTACTTGGGTGCTCAACAAAAAAACTAATTGGCCACAGCTGAGTCAGCCAATGGAGAAATAAACTGGAATAATGAAGAATTTGGATTTTGTAATACTAGTTGGGGTTTTTTGATGAGGGGAGAGTCAGTGAGTTATTAACATGAGTATCTTTGCTTAATTGAAGTAGCTGCCTCACAAGTACTTAGTAGTCAAACTGCATGTCTTATCCTGGTTCATTATATTAATTAACTTTCTAAGCAGTGTAAACTTACCTTCCTCAAAATACGTTTAGACTGAAAGCTGTGAGTTCTTGATTCACTGGTCTTATTTTAGGAGGGGACTTTACAAAGTAAGTGGGATTTGACATTGGTTTTGTTCTCATTTTTGGGGCTACTCTTCAGTTTAAATATCAGCTCTGTGTGAAGAGGCATCTGCGTATACTCTGGCTGATTACCCTCAGCCCATTCTGCCACAGGAATTTTGGAGGAGAGTTGGCCTCTCCTGTCTGCTGCATAGGTGCCCACTCGTGTTACAGTGAGAGGCAGAAAATACGTAATTTTCATGCTGGTGCGGAAGCTGGATGAGAAAAGAGACCTTTAGCTCTTGTTGCAGCTGAGTGGCTCAAACACTCCATGCCTGTTTCCCTCTGAGGACACAGCAGACAATCAGAGGGAGCAGTAACAGCTCAGTTAATAAGTGCTGTCAGCTCCATCTAAGGGACCCCAGCAGCCTAACAGTGGCTGGTAGAAATAGGTTACTTTACTGCCAAGAGATGTCATGCCATCCTATATCTATCCTATAGGCTTGCAATTCTATACAGCTTCAGGAAAGAAAGTGTTTTCTAGATCTTCTTTTTCTACAGTACCTAGCACAGAAGCATCCTACCCCATTTCTGGGACCCTAAGAATTATCTTAGTATGAGTAAGAATATAATAATACATCTGTTAAAATATAAAAATACACCTGTTTTCCAGGCTTGCTGAGATGGCTTTATCACCAAGCTCATATGCCTTGCATGAGAAGAAAGTGTGCGCTAGCATCCTTCAACACTGAGGAATAATTACTTTCTGTTGTTGTGTAAAGTAACTTCTCTCTTTGTTCATATAAAAAAGATAACTCTGATGGAATGGCTTATTAGAAGTTTTTCTGCCTTGTGAGAACAGATAATATGCTTTATAATACAAACTGAATTTAGGAATAATATCCCTGTAATATTAAACCAGTAGAGAACTATTAATTTCTTACTATGTTTTCCTATCTGCAGCTGCTGTGTCTGTATGGTCTCCTCTGTCTGTATCTGTCACTCTAGCAAATATGACACTAAATAGTAGTTCCAGTAGACAGGAACATTTGCCAGCGCCATATTGTGCTCATCTCTCAGCTTCCTGGCTCATGTTTACTTCTTTTGACCATAACTTGGTGTGGTTTGGTTCCCTCTCCCACAGAAGGCTCCCTACTCTAGGATACCATCCCTGTATGATAACACAGAATGTTCCCATCCTTGGCAGGGGTTGTGAGGAAGCAGATTGAGCACTTTTTGAATGTGTGGAACTGATTTAAGGAACATTATCTTTTTAGGTACCATGACAGTAATTCATACTATTAATGATTCAATACAGGGAAATAAGTTTCCCAAATTGTAGTTGGAAAGCAAGAGGAAATCATCTCCTCAAGATCTTTTAATAGCCCAGTTATCAGATTAGCAGTCTGTTAGCAGCCCGGACTGTCATGAGCAGGAACCTACGCACAATATGAGCTGTCATTTATTCTTAGAAACAGAAAGAAAATGCAGAAAAAATTGAAAACTTTTTGTCTCAAATAGTATTAAAGTTACCTTGTTATACTGGAACTATGCTCCATCATCACCAGGATCCAGGAGAGCCACAGATAACTGCACTGCAAGAGGAACACTGAAATAAAAGGAGGCTAAAAACAATGCAAACCAAAGAACCTAACAAAAGAAAAGAATCCTTTGGCATATCCTTGAGCTCCTGTCGAGAAAACAAGAAAACAAGTAACATGTACTGGGCTTTCTGAGCCTTAGGGTCCCAAATACTATCAGAGTGAACAGAACAGAGAAGTAGCATGGAAGTTTTTTAAACTTTATTTAACTGAGAGCATTTGAAATGCAAGAACCTTGCTACTAGCACAGGCCTGTTTTTCAAGATTATATCTTACTTTCCAGGGGTTTTTGTTGGTTTGTTTTGTTGTTGCTGTTTTGTTGGGCGTTTTTTAATGGTGCTTCTGAATCCCTGACATGTTGATTTTATGTCACATCACGGTGTGACTTGAGTAGAACGTGGGGTTTACTGGTTAACTCTGGGGGAAATCATTCAAACTGTGTCTTCAGCAGGTGAGCCCTGCTGGAATATTGCCAAATATCTGAAATGCTTGGTACAGCAGCTGAAAAGAGGTTGGAATTGGAGACTGTCAGCAGACTCCCCTGTATTGTTTATTTATTTCTATCTCAAAATTATCTCTATAAAATGAACAGAAGTTCAGTAACAACTTTTGCCTCTGTCAAAAGTTGGCTTTGATTCCTGTTTCTAGAAATTCCATCTCACAAGCCCTCTCGTGGTTTGTTCAAACTAGTTAGTCTTGGCTATTCCCTGAAGATCAAAAAAATAAATAGAATGAATTTATAAAATACTTATTTTTCTACCCTTACATATTCATTGTGAACAATCAGTTTATTAAACACTTGCGAGGTAATATAAAAGTCTTTCACAGAGTCCACAGTTTGAAATAGGACACTTTGAGAATAACTCTTTGATCTGCTGCAAAAACTGTACTAGGTCTATGCTTTTGATAGGTACTAGAAGTATTCTGTAGACTGTGTAATTGATCCTTCTTCCCACTTCTTTACCTGATTGTGAGATTGTTTTATTTCAGAATTGCTTTGTGGAAAAATAAACTCAGTGAGAACTGTAAAAGCTGTAAGAACCTTTAAAGAACTTCTACAAAAAAGTTTTCTTTTTCAAAATTTTTGTTGTCTGTATGCTGTCACTCTCTGTTGTTGTCACAGCAGAAGGAATTTTCCTAAAATATGATGGTGTTGCTTTTTAGCTGTGGTGAGATTTGGTGTGCACTGACACAGGCGATCATATACAGCTCTGTGCGGTAGTGAGCAATGCCTAGAATGTCAATTTGCTCTGTAGTTTACAGCTGGATGATTTTCCTATATCTCTGGAAACAACTGATATGACAGAATGGGACTGAAATGAAGCAGTGTATATTAAATTATTAAAGTTCTTAAATCCTCTTCATTTCCTTAGCCTCCCATGAAGGGTTGCATATTAGCTCTGTGGTTTTCTAAGCTGTACTTTCACAACTCTCCATACTGCAAACAACTGTTTGAGATGGATTGCTGTGAACTGGGAATGATCTAGACACCTCACCGTCCTTTTACAGACAAATGTGACTAAGATACGTAATTGAAAAGGAAGGCAAATGAAAAACTTAAGGACTGTTTTATTTAATGAGGAACAGAGCTCAGATGATAATTTTTTTTTATAAGTATTAACTCACATTTAAGATGAATATTGCAAGGCAAAGTTTCTGCGTTGAAAATTATGTGATTCTTCTTTACTTTTTGTTATCCATTGAGCATATTTAAGCTTTCACTATAAATTTGCATGAGCGAATACTTTTAAATGGATGGAGTCCTTTGGATTATGGAAAAGGATTGAAATGGACTGCTCTAAGTTGCCATTCCTGTGATGCCTCTAGCAGGGAAATGAGCAAACAGCTGACATCCTGGGATGTGGTGATGCAGAGTGGTTTGAGTTGGTGCCCAGTGTATTCACCCCTCTCAAGTGCTCCATAACATTTGTTTTCTAGTGCAAAAAGCAAAAATAATCTCCCTTGGATGCTTCCATCCAGGAAGTAGTTTGATTAGTCTGTTCATTTCCTGTGTAGCTGTTAGCTAAGTAAAGTCCCTTGGTTGTTATTCTCCAAACTTTTATGTATTACAATTCAGTCACCCAGTGACTGAAAATTTCTGGCAGAAGACTCATTTCATTACTGTAAGCTTAGAAGAAATTAAATGAAAGATGTCAGGCTTTCATTGAAACATGTAAAATATGCATGAGCCTACTGAATTTAGTAAGTATGGAAATAGCCTGTTTTTATGTTTGTTTCAGTGGTCTTTAAGTACATTCACGCATGGCACTGCATTCCTCATAGTCAGACTGTCATACACACTGTCAAACATAGAGGTCAGGATTATATGCTTGTGAAAAGTGACTCAGTTAAATTTCCTCTCATAATGCATCTTTGGTTTGGCACTATGAAGTTCTACTCAATATCCTTTGTTCTCCTGGTTGATACTATCATGATGGCTAATTTTATTTATCTGTAAGCATTTCTCATATTTCCAGGAGGTATCTGGCAAAAATCTGCCCCTTCTTTACTGCATTTGAAATGTCAGTGAGGCAGAGACTGAGGTAAGAGACTGAGATTGGCAATGTGACTGTTGAGGTGCCAGTGTCAGGACCTGTCTCCACCCAGATTGCAGACTGTTGTATGTGCTCAGTGACTCTGAAAAAGGGTGCAGTAACTGCAGTCAGTGGGGAAAACAGAAAAATAAAATCCCAACAAACAACACAGAAGTCATTTATGTGCATTATTGTTAAGAACTACATTTCTTTAATAAAGGGTCTTTGGTCTAGAATGATAAGAGAAGAAAGCCTGTCAGGAAGAGCCTGCTGTTATCTCCCGCTTAATAGTAATGAATGATAAGTTGTTTCACCCAATGTATAGTTTGTAGTAACCAGCTATGACCAGTATTTAGTTTACCAGTTTATCCAGAGCATCTCCTACGGTAGCATTTAAAAAAAGTCAATGGTGTCCCACTCCGAGGCAGCTGAATTGAATGTTACATACCTTAGAATCTAAACCATATTGTATTTATGATACAATGGTGTAGATGATACAAAGTAGGTGCTGTCAGAAGGTCATTCAGCTGCAAACCCTACATATAATAAGTGATCAGACCAGACAACTTTACCAAACAGCTGCTATTTTATCTACTGATTGGACGTTCATTTAAATATTTTTAAGTGTTTTTTCTCCAAGTGGTTGAGCAAGAAAATAAATGAAGACTGAAATACAGATGTTCAAATATACATGGCTTATTAATTAGGTGTATTGCAACAGCTTTCAGTGGGTCTCAAATACGCAAATAACAACTTAAAATGAGAATTGTATTTTAAAATAAAATTTCCTATTCTTCAAACATAACCATTTTCTGTTCTACATCATTTAATTCAGTAATCAAAAATCTACATTTTCCAAATCATTGCTCTTCTCACTTCCCATGAGCAGAATGCAAGATTTTCTTTTCCCATTTAAATTATTTAATAAGCTTTACTGCAAAATGTAACACTGCTCTTTGATTCTAAATGAATGGATCCCTATATTATCTCAACTTTTAATGAGAAGGTACGCTGTGATTTTGACAAGAAAATTTCAGTATGCATGTGAGCTTGAAGAAGAAGGAAAAAAGATTAAATGGGAATGTCAGAGGACTCTCATTAAGTTTGCCATTAAATCTTGAAAAGTGAAACACTGACTAGGTTCCAGCTGCCTGAGTTTGGCCATAAATGTACCCATCCATACCAGGGGGTCAAAATGTCCTTTTAGGACTGGAGGAGGCTGCAGGTTTCTGAGCATGGGCAGTGGGTGAGTTCTGTGCCAGGAACCTTCCACTTCTCTCCAGAGGCAGAAGGAAGGAAAACAGGAGCCCACTGCACTCGACTTGCACAGGGCCAGTGTCTCACCACTGACACTGAGAGAATTTAATAATGTCACTATCAACAGGATTCATATTTCTCCAGTCACTGTATTCCCAGAAACAGCACAGACTTTGTATATGTCTGTTACCTTGGATGTGTCTCTGTATGTGTGTATACATTTGTTTAATATACAAAAAGCCTAAATTACTGCATTACAGCAGATAATCATAGCTTTTATGATTATAAATAATGAGAGAGAAAGGTTTTAAAGGAATCTGTGTTTGCTGTCAAAATGCACACTATATAGAAATCAGCTTTCACCTGTTGTTGTAGCTGAAGCTTCAACCATATTAAAAAAGTTATGAAAAAACCCAACCATATTAAGACTAAAATGGTAAAAACCCACTTATATTAAAAAGCAGAATAGAAAAAAAAGCTGTAGATATTTTTAAAAAGTAAAAAACACCACCCTATACCAAAACAACAAACTGTAATAAATCAACCACCTAAAAACCCAACCTTGTTTAATAAAATAGGTGTTGAAAAATAAACCAAATTAAAAAGCACAGAAGAAAACACCAATGGCCTGAAAGGAATGAGACAGATTTGTCTTTACAAACAAACTGTGGCTTTGCTGATAGGTAAAGATAGATACTGAGAGACAAAAGCAGCAATGGAAAGAACCATAAATTCCATAGGAAAAGAAAAAAAGGGGGGTATACATTAGAAGAGGGTCTGTACTAAGCGATTCAGGAGGTCTGTACCTCTCAAGTACCTCAGCCAATGGGGAAAGAGAAAGGGAAATGCAGCTGGGAAATTAGGATCAAAAGGAGGCTGCGTCCTCTAACAATTTGAGAGACCCCAGGGGAATGCCTCATGGCCTCTTCCGCTATTCGAATAAAGTAACAGGACTCCTCTGTCTCCTTTTTGGACATAAACCTCTGGTGTTTGTGGATTAATTTTCCTGACAGATCTAAAAAAAAACAGCCTTAAAAAAAGAAGAAATTAACCATATTAAACCAAACCATCTAAAACCCCAATTGCATTAGAAATGATCATAGAAATTATTAGAAGTGTGATATTGTTGGAGATTAGGATTTTTCCTTTTTTTTTGTTTCTCTTGGGGAATTTTCTCTCATTTGTTGTGAAGAGACGATAACGACCAATACTTAAGAGACAAACCATATGGCCAAGGTGGGGGAAGGGTGCGGCTGGCTCCTCTCTTACCTGAGAGGCTTTCTCTTGGGAAGGGCAGAGATACCACAAGATTTTGGTGGAGGCGTGAGGGGCTGGGCTCAGCCCTTAGCTTTCAGTCGCTCTTGGCATCGGAGGAGGACAGTGGAGTGGTTGCTTTCTGCAGGGAGCATCCACTGCCACCACAGACCCCAGCCCTGTACTGCTTCTTCCTTACTGTGGGTGAGCCTTTGCTCATAAGAGCAGCCATTGGACTGGGACCTTATTAACTTTATTATTAGCCTTATTAACCTTATTATCTGATTGGAAAGGACCCTCACCATCTACTAAGGTGTCCCAAATAAAAACCTGGGACCCCGATGCCCTCCCCATTCCCAGAGGAGTGTATTCCCCGGCTGCGTACGGCAGCTGCCAGCTGCCACTGCCCAGGCCCGCTGCTTTCTGCTGCTGCCTGGGGCTTTTTCACTACACTCTAACCCAGCACTCTGTGTCCACCCAACCCCCATGGGTCCTGCGGAGTTTCTGCTACATTTTGTTTGCCACCCCGGAGTCTGCTCATCCCTGCCGTTCCCGGCGCCGCGCCGCGGTTCCTGCTGCAGCCCATTTCGCCACCCGGAAGGACACTGGGACCGGCTGCCCCTGGGGCTTTGCAAAGGAAGCCCCTTTCTCTCTCTCTCCCGCCGGCCCGCCCGCCATTACCCACTGCACAGAGGCGGCCGAGCTCGCGCCGCAGCGCCCCCTGCAGGCGCGGGGGAACCATCGCACCCGCCCTGCCCGGCCGGGAGCCACCAGCGCCCCTGCGGGCTGTGAGCGGAACTGCACCGACAGGGAAGGTGCTCGACAGCCGAGAGAGGCTGGTGTTGGGTTTCTGCTTTTGTTTGTAGTTGCTGCTGTTGTTGGTGGTTGTTTGCCTTGTTGTACATGTGCATACTAGTAAAGAACTGCTATTCCTCTTCCCATATCTTTGCCTGAAAGACCCATAATTTCAGAGTTATACTAATTTGGAGGGAAGGGGGTCACATTTTCTATTCCAGGGAGGTTCCCACCTTCCTTGGCAGACACCTGTCTTTCAAACCAAGACAGATATATATATAAAATACATGTTGTTATAAACAGAAGTAGGGAATTGGCTTTCACATGTTAGTGAGTTTATTAATTGTGCATTAGTGAGTTAGTAGGTTAATCATTGTCTCAGCAGTAATGTTTACGTGAAGTAATTAGTTGTATAAGTTGATGAATGTTCTTGTGTAAAATTTGTATTTATCATTGAAAACTGATCATAGAAGTTTCTGGGCATGAGGTGAAGGAGGGGCACGGGTGGTAACCATAATAACATAAGGGGAGAAGACGGAAGACCCCATTGGACAATCACACACCAATGAAGACGATCCCTGGCCGAGAACCAGCCAATCCAAATACCGTGCGGAGGCGGGGTCAAGGGAGGAGCTGTGCTTAGCTCCAGAGTATAAAAAGTACCCTTCTAGCTTAACAGGTGTGCCTGTGGCTCTTGGCTATGCACCCAGCACTGCTTCCTTTGTTTTGTAGCTCAGCAGTTCGCTATCTATGGTCTCTTACTGTCTATAGCTTACATTTGTTAATAAAAACCCAATTAAATTTTAATTGGCTGAAGAGTCTATTACATATGTGTATATATATACATATAAATAAATTGTAGAAAAAGCAAAAATAGAGAAAATAAAAACCCTGCTGTATAAGCAACCAGCTATATCAAAATTAACTGCACTAAAACAACCACATAAAAAGCCCCCAGAACTGAAAACCAACTGTATGAAAAAATATCCATTAAAAAACCCCAACTGTAATGTAAACCAGAGTTTAAAAAACAACTTATATAAAACACAAGCAGGTAAAAAGTCCATTCTGTAAAGCCCAGTTGTATAAAAACGCAACCCTGTAAATGCAAATGGTATGAAAATCCAACAGTATAAAAACCCAACTGTAATACGAAACCGAGGCGTAAATCCCCAACGATATAAAATCTAACCATACCAAATAGCACCCATATTATGAAAAACAACCCCGTGAAAAAAAAACACTGTAAAAACACCTATAAAAAATAACTGGTTTAGAAACAACTGTGTAAAACCAAACATATTTTAACCAGCTATGCAGAAGGCAATAGTGGAAAAAAAAAGAAAAAAAAAGTGCAAAAAAATGGGGGGACAAAAATAATCTAAAACCACCCATGTAAAAATCCAGCTATACCAACCCCAACTGTATTAAACCAGCCTTATAAAAACGCTTGTAAAAACCAACTTTCTTAAAACCAAATGTGCAAAAACCAGCTGGGTAGAAAACCAACTATAGTAAAAACAGCTGTGTAAAAAACAATTGTGTAAACCCCAAACATAAAAACCTGACAATACAGAAGCCCAACCGTATGAAAGAGCAGCTGTATGAAAAACAGTCTAAAAACTAAGTGTATTACAATAAATACCCAAACACATTAAACAGACAAAGTATAATGAACAAAATGTATAAAGAAGGCCAACCAAAAACCAATTGCATAAACCCCAAAAGTATAGAACACACCAGTGGTAGAAATACAACTGGATGCCAAAACCCAATTATATGACAACCTGACTGCATCAAAACCCAACCAAATCAACTACCAACAGTATAAGAGCAATCAGCTGGAATAAACAACTAAGGTAGAAATGCCCAAATGTATTTAAAAGCCAAAATGTAGTAAACAAAAAAGTGTTTAAAATCCCAATCCTGTTAAAACCAACCATACCAAAAGATTATCTGTAACTACAACCACTGTAAAAAACAGAAATTTTTGAAAAATCTGCCATATATAGAACCCCCACCAAATTAAAACCAACTGTGTAAGTGTAGAAAAAAAATGTTTAACTAACAAAAGTTTTAAAATAAGCCACATAAAAAATACAAAAGTCTAACAATATTCAACCATAGGAAGAACCAGATATAAAAACCAACTGTATAGAAAGTATAAAAGAAAATATAAAATCAGAGTACAAAATACTAACGCTAGAAAAATCCAAAGTTTAAAAAACCAAACCATATAAAGTATCCAATGTATAAACACCCAACTTTTTGTATAATGTATTGGTTTTGCATGGCCTCGTTTTTGGTAGTGGGGGGGCCACAGAGGTGGCTTCTGTGAGAACCTCCTGGAAACTTCCACCATGTCCAGCAGAGCCAACCTCTGATGGCTCTGAAAGATGGATACACTGCTGGCCAAAACTGGGCCAGTGAGAGAGGTTGGTAATGTGATAACATTTAAGAAGAAAATCCAAACAAAGTCAGGGGGGTTTTGCTGCTAGTCAGAGAAGAGGAGGTGTAGCAATGGGGAGCAAAGACAACAGACCCCCTTGTATGTCCCAAGAAGACCCATTTATTTCCAAGCATCACCCCCTCTTTACACCCTCAATGTCAGCTGAAACCAAACCGAAACCAAACCGAACCCAAACCGAAACCAAACCGAACTTAGCAGCAGAAGGGCTCCCAT